>CATORF010000411.1:0-306000 GCA_951804975.1 Anthophora plumipes
TCTCAACTTGAAACCCCACGAATACAAAGATATCGCCGGTTCTGCATATTAAACGCACTGTGGAGTGGTGAAAACACCAGATAACGTGTTTCTCGCATTAAATAGCTCGAAACAAGCGATCTCGATGATTCTGCATGCTTCTGACAAAAGACCCACCAAGATTATCGCAGAAAATGCATATCTCATCTTGAAACCCCACGAAAACCAAGATATGTACTGTTCTGCATATCAAACGCACTGTGGAGTGGTGAAAACAACCAGAGAACGTGTTTCTCGCATTAAATAGCTCGAAAAGAGCGATCCCGATGGTTCAGCAAACTTCGGACAGAAGTCTCACCAAGATTATCGCAAAAAATGCATATCTCTGCTTGAAACCCCACGAAAACCAAGATATCTACTGTTCTGCATATCCAAGGAACTGTGGAGTGGTGAAAACCCCAGAAAACGTGTTTCGCGCATTAAATAGCTCGAAAAGAGCGCTCTCGACGTTTCTGCATACTTCGGACAGATGTTTCACCAAGCTTATCGTAGAAAATGCATATCTCAGCTTGAAACCCGACGAAAACCAAAATATCGCCGGTGCTGCATATCAAACCAACTGTGGAGTGGTGAAAACAACCAGAGAACGTGTTTCTCGCATTAAATAGCTCGAAACGAGGGATCTCGAAGATCCTGCATACTTCTGACAGAAGTCTCACCAAGATTATCGTAGAAAATGCATATCTCAGTTTGAAACCCGACGAAAACCGAGTTATCTCCGGTTCTGCACATCAAACGTACCGTGGAGTGGTGAAAACACCAGAAAACGTGTTTCGCGCAGTAAGTAGCTCGAAAAGAGCGTTCTCGAAGATTCTGCATACTTCTGACAGAAGTCTCACCAGGATTATCGTAGAAAATGCATATCTCAGCTTGAAACCCGACCGAAACCAAGATATCTCCGGTTCTGCATGTCAAACGTACTGTGGAGTGGTGAAAACACCTGAAAACGTGTTTCATGCATTAAATAGCTCGAAAAGAGCGTTCTCGAAGATCCTGCATACTTCTGACAGAAGTCTCACCAGGATTATCGTAGAAAATGCATATCTCAGCTGGAAACACCACGAAAATCAAGATATCGCCTGTTCTGCATATCAAACGCACTGTGGAGTGGTGAAAACAACCAGAGAACGTGGTTCTCGCATTAAATAGCTCGAAAAGAGCGATCTCGATGATTCAGCATATTTCGGACAGGAGTCTCACCAAGATTATCGCAGGAAATGCATATCTCAGCTTGAAACCCCACGAAAACCAAAATGTCGACGGTACTGCATATCAAACGCACTGTGGAGTGGTGAAAACACCAGAAAACGTGTTTCTCGCATTAAGTAGCTCGAAAAGAGCGTTCTCGAAGATCCTGCATACTTCTGACAGAAGTCTCACCAAGATTATCTTAGAAAATGCATATCTCAGCTTGAAACCCGACGAAAACCGAGTTATCTCCGGTTCTGCACATCAAACCTACCGTAGAGTGGTGAAAACACCAGAAAACGTGTTTCGCGCATTAAGTAGCTCGAAAAGAGCGTTCTCGAAGATTCTGCATACTTCTGACAGAAGTCCACCAGGATTATCGTAGAAAATGCATATCTCATCTTGAAACCCCACGAAAACCAAGATATCGCTGGTTCTGCATATCAAACGCACTGTGGAGTGGTGAAAACACCAGAAAACGTGTTTCTCGCATTAAGTAGCTCGAAAAGAGCGTTCTCGAAGATTCTGCATACTTCTGACAGAAGTCCACCAGGATTATCGTAGAAAATGCATATCTCATCTTGAAACCCCACGAAAACCAAGATATCTACTGTTCTGCATATCCAAGGAACTGTGGAGTGGTGAAAACCCCAGAAAACGCGTTTCTCGCATTAAACAGCTCGAAAAGAGCGCTCTCGACGTATCTGCATACTTCGGACAGATGTTTCACCCAGCTTATCGTAGAAAATGCATATCTCAGCTTGAAACCCCACGAAAGCCAAGATATCGCTGGTTCTGCATATCAAACGCACTGTGGAGTGGTGAAAACACCAGATAACGTGTTTCTCGCATTAAATAGCTCGAAGCGAGCGATCTCGATGATTCTGCATACTTCGGACAGAAGTCTCACCAAAATTATCGTTAAAAATTCATATCTCATCTTGAAACCCCACGAAAACCAAGATATCGCTGTGTGCAGCATATCATACTCACTGTGGAGTGGTGAGAACACCAGATAACGTGTTTCTCGCTTTAAATAGCTCGAAACGAGCATTCTCGATGACTAAGCATACTTCGGACAGAAGTCTCACCAAGATTATCGTAAAAAATGCATATCTCAGCTTGAAACCCCACGAAATCCAAGATATCGCTGGTTCTGCATATCAAACGCACTGTGGAGTGCTGAAAACACCAGATAACGTGTTTGTCGCATTAAATAGCTCGGAACGAGCGATCTCGATGATTCTGCATACTTCTGACAGAAGTCTCACCAAGATTATCTTAGAAAATGCATATCTCAGCTTGAAACCCGACGAAAACCGAGTTATCTCCGGTTCTGCACATCAAACGTACCGTAGAGTGGTGAAAACACCAGAAAACGTGTTTCGCGCATTAAGTAGCTCGAAAAGAGCGTTATCGAAGATCCTGCATACTTCTGACAGAAGTCTCACCAAGATTATCTTAGAAAATGCATATCTCAGCTTGAAACCCGACGAAAACCGAGTTATCTCCGGTTCTGCACATCAAACGTACCGTGGAGTGGTGAAAACACCAGAAAACGTGTTTCTCGCATTAAATAGCTCGGAACGAGCGATCTCGATGATTCTGCATACTTCGGACAGAAGTCTCACCAAAATTATAGTAAAAAATGCATATCTCAGCTTGAAACCCCACGAAAACCAAGATATCGCTGTGTTCAGCGTATCAAACGAACTGTGGAGTGGTGAAAACCCCAGAAAATGTGTTTCTCGCATTAAATAGCTCGAATAGAGCGATCTCGATGATTCTTCATACTTCGGACAGAAGTCTCACCAAGATTATCGTAGAAAATGCATATCTCAGCTTGAAACCCGAAGAACACCGAGTTATCTCCTGTTCTGCACATCAAAGGTACCGTGGAGTGGCCAAAACCCCAGAAAACGTGTTTCGCGCTTTAAGTAGCTCGAAAAGAGCGTTCTCGAAGATTCTGCATACTTCTGACAGAAGTCCACCAGGATTATCGTAGAAAATGCATATCTCAGCTTGAAACCCGACCGAAACCAAGATATCTCCGGTTCTGCAAGTCAGACGTACTGTAGAGTGGTGAAAACACCAGAAAACGTGTTTCGTGCATTAGGTAGCTGCAAAAGAGCGATCTAGATGATTCTGCATACTTCTGACTGAAGTCTCACCAATATTATCGCAGAAAATGCATATCTCAGCTGGAAACACCACGAAAATCAAGATATCGCCGGTTCTGCATATCAAACGCACTGTGGAGTGGTGAAAACAACCAGAGAACGTATTTCTCGCACTAAATAGCTCGAAAAGAGCGATCTCGATGATTCTGCATACTTCGGACAGAAGTCTCAACAAGATTATCGCAGAAAATGCATATCTCAGCTTGAAACCCCACGAAAGCAAGATATCTACTGTTCTGCATATCAAACGCACTGTGGAGTGGTGAAAACACCAGAAAACGTGTTTCGCGCATTAAGTAGCTCGAAGAGAGCGTTCTCGAAGATTCTGCATAATTCTGACAGAAGTCTCACCAAGATTATCGCAGAAAATGCATATCTCTGCTTGAAACCCCACGAAAACCAAGATATCTACTGTTCTGCATATCCAACGAACTGTGGAGTGGTGAAACCCCCAGATAACGTGTTTCTCGCATTAAATAGCTCGAGTAGAGCGATCTCGATGATTCTTCATACTTCGGACAGATGTTTTACCAAGCTTATCGTAGAAAATGCATTTCTCAGCTTGAAACCCCACGAAACCCAAGATATCGCTGGTTCTGCATATCAAACGCACTGTGGAGTGGTGAAAACACCAGATAACGTGTTTCTCGCATTAAATAGCTCGAAAAGAGCGTTCTCGAAGATCCTGCACACTTCTGACAGAAGTCTCACCAAGTTTATCTTAGAAAATGCATATCTCAGCTTGAAACCCGACGAAAACCGAGTTATCTCCGGTTCTGCACATCAAACGTACCGTGGAGTGGTGAAAACACCAGAAAACGTGTTTCGCGCATTAAGTAGCTCGAAAAGAGCGTTCTCGAAGATTCTGCATACTTCTGACAGAAGTCTCACCAGGATTATCGTAAAAAATGCATATCTCAGCTTGAAACCCCACGAAAACCAAGATATCGCTGTGTTCTGCATATCAAACGCACTGTGGAGTGGTGAAAACCCCAGAAAACGTGTTTCTCGCATTAAATAGCTCGAGTAGAGCGATCTCGATGATTCTTCATACTTCGGACAGAAGTCTCACCAAGATTATCGTAGAAAATGCATATCTCATCTTGAAACCCCACGAAAACCAAGATATCGCTGTGTTCTGCATATCAAACGCACTGTGGAGTGGTGGAAACCCCAGAAAACGTGTTTCTCGCATTAAATAGCTCGAGTAGAGCGATCTCGATGATTCTTCATACTTCGGACAGAAGTCTCACCAAGATTATCGTAAAAAATGCATATCTCAGCTTGAAACCTCACGAAAGCCAAGATATCTCTGGTTCTGCATATCAAACGCACTGTGGAGTGGTGAAAACACCAGATAACGTGTTTCTCGCATTAAATAGCTCGAAAAGAGCGATCTCGATGATTCTGCATACTTCGGACAGAAGTCTCACCAAGATTATCGCAGAAAATGCATCTCTCAGCTTGAAACCCCACGAAAACCAAAATGTCGCCGGTACTGCATATCAAACGCACTGTGGAGTGGTGAAAACACCAGAAAACGTGTTTCTCGCATTAAGTAGCTCGAAAAGAGCGTTCTCGAAGATCCTGCATACTTCTGACAGAAGTCTCACCAAGATTATCTTAGAAAATGCATATCTCAGCTTGAAACCCGACGAAAACCGAGTTATCTCCGGTTCTGCACATCAAACGTACCGTAGAGTGGTGAAAACACCAGAAAACGTGTTTCGCGCATTAAGTAGCTCGAAAAGAGCGTTCTCGAAGATCCTGCATACTTCTGACAGAAGTCTCACCAAGATTATCTTAGAAAATGCATATCTCAGCTTGAAACCCGTCGATAACCGAGTTATCTCCGGTTCTGCACATCAAACGTACCGTGGAGCGGTGAAAACACCAGAAAACGTGTTTCTCGCATTAAGTAGCTCGAAAAGAGCGTTCTCGAAGATCCTGCATACTTCTGACAGAAGTCTCACCAAGATTATCTTAGAAAATGCATATCTCAGCTTGAAACCCGACGAAAACCGAGTTATCTCCGGTTCTGCACATCAAACGTACCGTAGAGTGGTGAAAACACCAGAAAACGTGTTTCGCGCATTAAGTAGCTCGAAAAGAGCGTTCTCGAAGATCCTGCATACTTCTGACAGAAGTCTCACCAAGATTATCTTAGAAAATGCATATCTCAGCTTGAAACCCGTCGATAACCGAGTTATCTCCGGTTCTGCACATCAAACGTACCGTGGAGCGGTGAAAACACCAGAAAACGTGTGTCTCGCATTAAATAGCTCGGAACGAGCGTTCTCGAAGATTCTGCATACTTCTGACAGACGTCCACCAGGATTATCGTAGAAAATGCATATCTCTGCTTGAAACCCCACGAAAACCAAGATATCTACTGTTCTGCATATCCAACGAACTGTGGAGTGGTGAAACCCCCAGAAAACGTGTTTCTCGCATTAAATAGCTCGAAAAGAGCGCTCTCGATGTTTCTGCATACTTCGGACAGATGTTTTACCAAGCTTATCGTAGAAAATGCATATCTCAGCTTGAAACCCGACGAAAACCAAAATATCTCCGGTTCTGCATATCCAACGCACTGTGGAGTGGTGAAAACACCAGATAACGTGTTTCTCGCATTCAGTAGCTCGAAACGAGCGATGTCGATGATTCTGCATACTTCGGACAGAAGTCTCCACAAGATTATCGCAGAAACTGCATATCTCAGCTTGAAACCCCACGAAAACCAAGGTATCTACTGTTCTGCATATCAAACGCACTGTGGAGTGGTGAAAACACCAGATAACGTGTTTCTCGCACTAGCTCGCTCGAAAAGAGCGATCTCGATGATTCAGCATACTTCGGACAGAAGTCTCACCAAGATTATCGCAGAAAATGCATATCTCAGCTTGAAACCGCACGAAAACCAAGATATCGCTGGTACTGCATATCAAACGCACTGTGGAGTGGTGAAAACACCAGATTACGTGTTTCTCGCATTAAATAGCTCGAGAAGAGCGATCTCGATGATTCTGCATACTTCGGACAGAAGTCTCACCAAGATTATCGCAGAAAATGCATATCTCAGCTTGAAACCCCACGAAAACCAAGATGTCGCCGGTTCTGCATATCAAACGCACTGTGGAGTGGTGAAAACACCAGAAAACGTGTTTCTCGCATTAAGTAGCTCGAAAAGAGCGTTCTCGAAGATCCTGCATACTTCTGACAGAAGTCTCACCACGTTTATCATAGAAAATGCATATCTCAGCTTGAAACCCGACGAAAACCGAGTTATCTCCGGTTCTGCACATCAAACGTACCGTCGAGTGGTGAAAACACCAGCAAACGTGTTTCGCGCATTAAGTAGCTCGAAAAGAGCGTTCTCGAAGATTCTGCATACTTCTGACAGAAGTCCACCAGGATTATCGTAGAAAATGCATATCTCAGCTTGAAATCCGACCGAAACCAAGATATCTCCGGTTCAGCATTCCAAACGTACTGTGGAGTGGTGAAAACACCGGAAAACGTGTTTCGTGCATTAAGTAGCTCGAAAAGGTCGATCTCGAAGATAGTGCATACTTCTGACAGAAGTCTCTCCAAGATTATCGTAGAAAATGCATACCTCAGCTTGAAACCCGTCGAAAACCGAGTTATCTCCGGTTCTGCACATCAAACGTACCGTGGAGTGGTGAATACACCAGAAAACGTGTTTCTCGCATTAAATAGCTCGAGTAGAGCGATCTCGATGATTCTTCATACTTCGGACAGAAGTCTCACCAAGATTATCGTAAAAAATGCATATCTCAGGTTGAAACCCCACGAAAACCAAGATATCGCTGTGTTCTGCATATCAAACGCACTGTGGAGTGGTGAAAACCCCAGAAAACGTGTTTCTCGCATTAAATAGCTCGAGTAGAGCGATCTCGATGATTCTTCATACTTCGGACAGAAGTCTCACCAAGATTATCGTCAAAAATGCATATCTCAGCTTGAAACCCCACGAAAGCCAAGATATCGCTGGTTCTGCATATCAAACGCACTGTGGAGTGGTGAAAACACCAGATAACGTGTTTCTCGCATTAAATAGCTCGAGAAGAGCGATCTCGATGATTCTGCATACTTCGGACAGAAGTCTCACCAAGATTATCGCAGAAAATGCATATCTCAGCTTGAAACCCCACGAAAACCAAGATGTCGCCGGTTCTGCATATCAAACGCACTGTGGAGTGGTGAAAAAACCAGAAAACGTGTTTCTCGCATTAAATAGCTCGAAAACAGCGTTCTCGAAGATACTGCATACTTCTGACAGAAGTCTCACCAAGTTTATCTTAGAAAATGCATATCTCAGCTTGAAACCCGACGAAAACCGAGTTATCTCCGGTTCTGCACATCAAACGTACCGTGGAGTGGTGAAAACACCAGAAAACGTGTTTCGCGCATTAAGTAGCTCGAAAAGAGCGTTCTCGAAGATTCTGCATACTTCTGACAGAAGTCTCACCAGGATTATCGTAAAAAATGCATATCTCAGCTTGAAACCCCACGAAAACCAAGATATCGCTGTGTTCTGCATATCAAACGCACTGTGGAGTGGTGAAAACCCCAGAAAACGTGTTTCTCGCATTCAGTAGCTCGAAACGAGCGATGTCGATGATTCTGCATACTTCGGACAGAAGTCTCCACAAGATTATCGCAGAAACTGCATATCTCAGCTTGAAACCCCACGAAAACCAAGGTATCTACTGTTCTGCATATCAAACGCACTGTGGAGTGGTGAAAACACCAGATAACGTGTTTCTCGCACTAGCTCGCTCGAAAAGAGCGATCTCGATGATTCTTCATACTTCGGACAGAAGTCTCACCAAGATTATCGTAAAAAATGCATATCTCAGCTAGAAACCCCACGAAAGCCAAGATATCGCTGGTTCTGCATATCAAACACACGGTGGAGTGGTGAAAACACCAGATAACGTGTTTCTCGCATTAAATAGCTCGGAACGAGCGATCTCGATGATTCTGCATACTTCGGACAGAAGTCTCACCAAGATTATCGTAGAAAATGCGTATCTCAGCTTGAACCCCGACGAAATCAAAGACGTCGCCGGTTCTGCATATCAAACGCACTGTGGAGTGGTGAAAACACCAGAAAACGAGTTTCTCGCATTAAATAGCTCGAAAAGTGCGATCTCGATGATTCTGCATACTTCTAACAGAAGTCTCACCAAGATTATCGCAGAAAATGCATATCTCTGCTTGAAACCCCACGAAACCCAAGATATCTACTGTTCTGTATATCCAACGAACTGTGGAGTGTTGAAAACCCCAGAAAACGAGTTTCTCGCATTAAATAGCACGAAAAGTGCGCTCTCGATGTTTCTGCATACTTCGGACAGATGTTTCACCAAGATTATCGTAGGAAATGCATATCTCAGCTTGAAACCCGACGAAAACCAAAATATCGCCGGTTCTGCATATCAAACCAACTGTGGAGTGGTGAAAACACCAGATAACGTGTTTCACGCATTAAATAGCTCGAAAAGTGCGATCTCGATGATTCTGCATACTTCTAACAGAAGTCTCACCAAGATTATCGCAGAAAATGCATATCTCTGCTTGAAACCCCACGAAAACCAAGATATCTACTGTTCTGCATATCCAACGAACTGTGGAGTGGTGAAAACCCCAGAAAACGTGTTTCTCGCATTAAATAGCTCGAAAAGAGCGCTCTCGACGTTTCTGCATACTTCGGACAGATGTTTCACCAAGCTTATCGTAGAAAATGCATATCTCAGCTTGAAACCCGACGAAAACCAAAATATCTCCGGTTCTGCATATCCAACGCACCGTGGAGTGGTAAAAACACCAGATAACGTGTTTCTCGCATTAAATGGCTCGAAACGAGCGATCTCGATGATTCTGCATACTTCGGACAGAAGTCTCACCAAGATAATCGCAGGAAATGCATATCTCAGCTTGAAACCCGACGAAAACCAAAATATCTCCGGTTCTGCATATCCAACGAACTGTGGAGTGGTGAAAACACCAGATAACGTGTTTCTCGCATTAAGAAGCTCGAAACGAGCGATCTCGATAATTCTGCATACTTCGGACAGAAGTCTCACCAATATTATCGCAGAAAATGCAAATCGCAGCTTGAAACCCCACGAAAACCAAGATATCGCTGGTTCTGCATATCAAACGCACTGTGGAGTGGTGAAAACACCAGATAACGTGTTTCTCGCATTAAATAGCTCGAAAAGAGCGATTCCCTGATGTTTCAGCATACTTCGGACAGAAGTCTCACCAATATTATCGCAGAAAATGCAAATCGCAGCTTGAAACCCCACGAAAACCAAGATATCTACTGTTCAGCATATCCAACGAACTGTGGAGTGGTGAAAACCCCAGAAAACGTGTTTCTCGCATTAAATAGCTCGAGTAGAGCGATCTCGATGATTCTTCATACTTCGGACAGAAGTCTCACCAAGATTATCGTAAAAAATGCATATCTCAGCTTGAAACCCCACGAAAGCCAAGATATCGCTGGTTCTGCATATCAAACGCACTGTGGAGTGGTGAAAACACCAGATAACGTGTTTCTCGCATTAAATAGCTCGAGAAGAGCGATCTCGATGATTCTGCATACTTCGGACAGAAGTCTCACCAAGATTATCGCAGAAAATGCATATCTCAGCTTGAAACCCCACGAAAGCCAAGATATCGCTGGTTCTGCATATCAAACGCACTGTGGAGTGGTGAAAACACCAGATAACGTGTTTCTCGCATTAAATAGCTCGAGAAGAGCGATCTCGGTGATTCTGCATACTTCGGACAGAAGTCTCACCAAGATTACCGCAGAAAATGCATATCTCAGCTTGAAACCCCACGAAAACCAAGATGTCGCCGGTTCTGCATATCAAACGCACTGTGGAGTGGTGAAAACACCAGAAAACGTGTTTCTCGCATTAAATAGCTCGAAAAGAGCGTTCTCGAAGATACTGCATACTGCTGACAGAAGGCTCACCAAGATTATCGCAGAAAATGCATATCTCAGCTGGACACCCCACGAAAACCAAGATGTCGCCGGTTCTGCATATCAAACGCACTGTGGAATGTTGAAAACACCAGAAAACTTGTTTTTTCGCATTAAATAGCTCGAAACGAGCGATCTAGATGATTCTGCATACTTCTGACAGAAGTCTCACCAATATTATCGCAGAAAATGCATATCTCAGCTGGAAACACCACGAAAACCAAGATATCGTCGGTTCTGCATATCAGACACACTGTGGAATGTTGAATACACCAGAAAATGTGTTTGTCGCATTAACTAACTCGAAAAGAGCGTTCTCGATGATTCTGCATACTTCTCATAGATGAAACACCAAGATTATCGCAGAAAATGCATTTCAGCTGGAAACCCCACGAAAACCAAGTTAGCGGCGGCTCTACATATCAAACGCACTGTGGAGTGGGCGAAACACCAGAAAACTTGTTTCTCGCATTAAATAGCTCGAAAAGAGCGATCTCGATGATTCTGCATACTGCTGACAGAAGGCTCACCAAGATTATCGCAGAAAATGCATATCTCAGCTGGACACCCCACGAAAACCAAGATGTCGCCGGTTCTGCATATCAAACGCACTGTGGAATGTTGAAAACACCAGAAAACTTGTTTTTTCGCATTAAATAGCTCGAAACGAGCGATCTAGATGATTCTGCATACTTCTGACTGAAGTCTCACCAATATTATCGCAGAAAATGCATATCTCAGCTTGAAACCTCACCAAAATCAAGATGTCGCCGGTTCTGCAAATCAAACGCACTCTGGGGTGGTGAAAACATCCAGATAACGTGGTTCTCGCATTAAATAGCTCGAAGAGAGGGATCTCGATGTTTCTGCATACTTCTGACAGAAGACTCACCAAGATTATCGCAGAAAATGCATATCTCAGCTTGAACCCCGACGAAATCCAAGATGTCGCCGGTTCTGCATATCAAACGCACTGTGGAGTGGTCAATAGACCAGATAACGAGGTTCTCGCATTAAATAGCTCGAGGAGAGGGATCTCGATGTTTCTGCATACTTCTGACAGAAGTCTCACCAAGATTATCGTAGAAAATGCATATCTCAGCTTGAACCCCGACGAAATCCAAGATGTCGCCGGTTCTGCATGTCAAACGCACTGTGGAATGTTGAAAACACCAGGAAACTTGTTTTTTCGCATTAAATAGCTCGAAAATTGCGCTCTAGATGATTCTGCATATGTCTGACTGAAGTCTCACCAAGATTATCGCAGAAAATGCATATCTCAGCTGGAAACACCACGAAATTCAAGGTATCGCCGGTTCCTCATATTAAACGCACTGTGGAATGTTGAAAACACCAGAAAACTAGTTTTTTCGCATTAAATAGCTCGAAAAGAGCGCTCTAGATGATTCTGCATATGTCTGACTGAAGTCTCACCCAGATTATCGCAGAACATGTATATCTCAGCTTGAAACCCGACCGAAATCAAGATATCTCCGGTTCTGCATGTCAAACGTACTGTGGAGTGGTGAATACACCAGAAAACGTGTTTGCTCGCATTAAGTAGCTCGAAACGAGCGATCTAGATGATTTTGCTTACTTCTGACTTAAGTCTCACCAATATTATCGCAGAAAATGCATATCTCAGCTTGAAACCTCACGAAAATCAAGATGGCGCCGGTTCTGCATATCAAACGCACTGTGGAGTGGTCAATACACCAGATAACGTGTTTCTCGCATTAAATATCTCGAAAAGAGCGATCTCGATGATTCTGCATACTTCGGACAGAAGTCTCACCAAGAATATCGCAGAAAATGCATATCTCAGCTGTAAACCCCACGAAAACCAAGTTATCGGCGGCTCTACATATCAGACGCACTGTGGAGTGGTGAAAACACCAGAAAACGTGTTTCTGGCATTAAATAGCTCGAAAAGAGCGTTCTGGAGGATTCTGCATACTTCTCATAGATGAAACACCAAGATTATCGCAGAAATGCATATTTCAGCTGGAAACCCCACGAAAACCAAGATGTCGCCGGTTCTGCATATCAAACGCCCTGTGGAGTGATAAAAACACCAGATAACGTGTTTCTCGCATTAAATAGCTCGAAAAGAGCGATCTCGATGATTCTGCATACTTCTGACAGAAGACTCACCAAGATTATCGCAGAAAATGCTTATTTCAGCTGGAAACCCCACGAAAACCAAGTTATCGGCGGCTCTACATATCAAACGCACTGTGGAGTGGTCAAATCACCAGAAAACTTGTTTTTTCGCATTAAATAGCTCGAAACGAACGATCTAGATGATTCTGCATTCTTCTGACTGAAGTCTCACAAATACTATCGCAGCAAATGCATATCTCAGCTGGAAACACCACAAAAACCAAGATATCGTCGGTTCTGCATATCAATCGCACTGTGGAGTGGTCAATACACCAGATAACGTGTGTCTCGCATTAAATAGCTCGAAAAGAGCGATCTCGATGATTCTGCATACTTCGGACAGAAGTCTCACCAATATTATCGCAGAAAATGCATATCTCAGCTTGAAACCTCACGAAAATCAAGATGGCGCCGGTTCTGCATATCAAACGCACTGTGGAGTGGTCAATACACCAGAAAACTTGTTTCTCGCATTAAATCGCGCAAAAAGAGCGATCTAGATGATTCTGCATACTTCTGACAGAAGTCTCACCAATATTATCGCAGAAAATGCATATCTCAGCTAGAAACATCACGAAAAGCAAGATGTCGCCGGTTCTGCATATCAAACGCACTGTGGGGTGGTGAAAACACCAGAAAACGTGTTTCTCGCATTAAATAGCTCGAAACGAGCGATCTAGATGATTCTGCATACTTCTGACTGAAGTCTCACCAATATTATCGCAGAAAATGCATATCTCAACTTGAAACCCGACCGAAACCAAGATATCTCCGTTTCTGGCTGTCAAACGTACTGTGGAGTGGTGAATACACCTGAAAACGTGTTTCTGGCATTAAATAGCTCGAAAAGAGCGATCTAGATGATTCTGCATACTGCTGACAGAAGACTCACCTAGATTATCGCAGAAAATGCATATCTCAGCTAGAAACATCGCGAAAATCAAGATGTCGCCGGTTCTGCATATCAACCGCACTGTGGGGTGGTGAAAACACCACAAAACGTGTTTCTCGCATTAAATAGCTCGAAACGAGCGATCTAGATGATTCTGCTTACTTCTAACTGAAGTCTCACCAATATTATCGCAGAAAATGCATATCTCAACTTGAAACCCGACCGAAACCAAGATATCTCCGTTTCTGACTGTCAAACGTACTGTGGAGTGGTGAATACACCTGAAAACGTGTTTCTGGCATTAAATAGCTCGAAAAGAGCGATCTAGATGATTCTGCATACTGCTGACAGAAGACTCACCAAGATTATCGCAGAAAATGCATATCTCAGCTGGAAACCCCACGAAAACCAAGATGTCGCCGGTTCTGCATATCAAACGCACTGTGGAATGTTGAAAACACCAGAAAACTTGTTTTTTCGCATTAAATAGCTCGAAACGAGCGATCTAGATGATTCTGCATACTTCTGACTGAAGTCTCACCAATATTATCGCAGAAAATGCATATCTCAACTTGAAACCCGACCGAAACCAAGATATCTCCGTTTCTGACTGTCAAACGTACTGTGGAGTGGTGAATACACCTGAAAACGTGTTTCTGGCATTAAATAGCTCGAAAAGAGCGAACTAGATGATTATGCATACTTCTGACAGAAGTCTCACCAATATTATCGCAGAAAATGCATATCTCAGCTAGAAACATCGCGAAAATCAAGATGTCGCCGGTTCTGCATATCAACCGCACTGTGGGGTGGTGAAAACACCACAAAACGTGTTTCTCGCATTAAATAGCTCGAAACGAGCGATCTAGATGATTCTGCTTACTTCTAACTGAAGTCTCACCAATATTATCGCAGAAAATGCATATCTCAACTTGAAACCCGACTGAAACCAAGATATCTCCGTTTCTGACTGTCAAACGTACTGTGGAGTGGTGAATACACCTGAAAACGTGTTTCTGGCATTAAATAGCTCGAAAAGAGCGATCTAGATGATTCTGCATACTGCTGACAGAAGACTCACCAAGATTATCGCAGAAAATGCATATCTCAGCTGGAAACACCACGAAAACCAAGTTATCGGCGGCTCTACATATCAAACGTACTGTGGAGTGGTCAAAACAACAGAAAACTTGTTTTTTCGCATTAAATAGCTCGAAACGAACGATCTAGAAGATTCTGCATACTTCTGACTGAAGTGTCACCAATATTATCGCAGGAAATGCATATCTCAGCTGGAAACACCACGAAAACCAAGATATCGTCGGTTCTGCATATCAGACACACTGTGGAATGTTGAAAACACCAGAAAATGTGTTTCTCGCATTAACCAACTCGAAAAGAGCGTTCTCGATGATTCTGCATACTTCTCATGGATGAAACACCAAGATTATCGCAAGAAAATGCATTTCAGCTGGAAACCCCACGAAAACCAAGTTATCGGCGGCTCTACATATCAAACGCACTATGGAGTGGTCAAAACACAAGAAAACTTGTTTCTCGCATTAAATAGCGCAAAAAGAGCGATCTAGATGATTATGCATACTTCTGACAGAAGTCTCACCAATATTATCGCAGAAAATGCATATCTCAGCTAGAAACATCACGAAAATCAAGGTGGCGCCGGTTCTGCATATCAAACGCACTGTGGAGTGGTCAATACACCAGATAACGTGTTTCTCGCATTAAATAGCTCGAAAAGAGCGATCTCGATGATTCTGCATACTTCGGACAGAAGTCTCACCAAGAATATCGCAGAAAATGCATATCTCAGCTGGAAACCCCACGAAAACCAAGTTATCGGCGGCTCTACATATCAGACGCACTGTGGAGTGGTGAAAACACCAGAAAACGTGTTACTCGCATTAACTAGCTCGAAAAGAGCGTTCTGGATGATTCTGCATACTTCTCATAGATGAAACACCAAGATTATCGCAGAAAATGCATTTCAGCTGGAAACCCCACGAAAACCAAGTTATCGGCGGCTCTACATATCAAACGCACTGTGGAGTGGTCAAAACACCAGAAAACCTGTTTCTCGCAGTAAATAGCTCGAAACGAGCGATCTAGTTCATTCTGCATAGTTCTGACTGAAGTCTCACCAATATTATCGCAGAAAATGCATATCTCAGCTTGAAACCTCACGAAAATCAAGATGGCGCCGGTTCGGCATATCAAACGCACTGTGGAATGTTGAAAACAACCAGATAACGTGTTTCTCGCATTAAATAGCTCGAAAAGAGCGATCCCGATGATTCTGCATACTTCTGACAGAAGTCTCACCAAGATTATCGTAGAAAATGCATATCTCAGCTTGAACCCCGACGAAATCCAAGATGTCGCCGGTTCTGCATGTCAAACGCACTGTGGAATGTTGAAAACACCAGAAAACTTGTTTTTTCGCATTAAATAGCTCGAAAAGAGCGATCTCGATGTTTCTGCATACTTCTCATAGATGAAACACCAAGATTATCGCAGATAATGCATATTTCAGCTGGAAACCCCACGAAAACCAAGATGTCGCCGTTTCTGCATATCAAACGCACTGTGGAGTGGTCAATAGACCAGGTAACGTGGTTCTCGCATTAAATAGCTCGAAGAGAGGGATCTCGATGTTTCTGCATACTTCTGACAGAAGTCTCACCAAGATTATCGTAGAAAATGCATATCTCAGCTTGAACCCCGACGAAATCCAAGATGTCGCCGGTTCTGCATGTCAAACGCACTGTGGAATGTTGAAAACACCAGGAAACTTGTTTTTTCGCATTAAATAGCTCGAAACGAGCGATCTAGTTCATTCTGCATAGTTCTGACTGAAGTCTCACCAATATTATCGCAGAAAATGCATATCTCAGCTTGAAACCTCACGAAAATCAAGATGGCGCCGGTTCTGCATATCAAACGCACTGTGGAATGTTGAAAACAACCAGATAACGTGTTTGCTCGCATTAAATAGCTCGAAACGAGCGATCTAGATGATTCTGCTTACTTCTGACTTAAGTCTCACCAATATTATCGCAGAAAATGCATATCTCAGCTTGAAACCTCACCAAAATCAAGATGTCGCCGGTTCTGCAAATCAAACGCACTCTGGAGTGGTGAAAACAACCAGATAACGTGGTTCTCGCATTAAATAGCTCGAAGAGAGGGATCTCGATGTTTCTGCATACTTCTGACAGAAGACTCACCAAGATTATCGCAGAAAATGCATATCTCAGCTGGAAACCCCACGAAAACCAAGATGTCGCCGGTTCTGCATATCAAACGCACTGTGGAATGTTGAAAACACCAGAAAACTTGTTTTTTCGCATTAAATAGCTCGAAACGAGCGATCTAGATGATTCTGCATACTTCTGACTGAAGTCTCACCAATATTATCGCAGAAAATGCATATCTCAACTTGAAACCCGACCGAAACCAAGATATCTCCGTTTCTGCATGTCAAACGTACTGTGGAGTGGTAAATACACCTGAAAACGTGTTTCTGGCATTAAATAGCTCGAAAAGAGCGATCTAGATGATTCTGCTTACTTCTAACTGAAGTCTCACCAATATTATCGCAGAAAATGCATATCTCAACTTGAAACCCGACCGAAACCAAGATATCTCCGTTTCTGACTGTCAAACGTACTGTGGAGTGGTGAATACACCTGAAAACGTGTTTCTGGCATTAAATAGCTCGAAAAGAGCGAACTAGATGATTATGCATACTTCTGACAGAAGTCTCACCAATATTATCGCAGAAAATGCATATCTCAGCTAGAAACATCGCGAAAATCAAGATGTCGCCGGTTCTGCATATCAACCGCACTGTGGGGTGGTGAAAACACCACAAAACGTGTTTCTCGCATTAAATAGCTCGAAACGAGCGATCTAGATGATTCTGCTTACTTCTAACTGAAGTCTCACCAATATTATCGCAGAAAATGCATATCTCAACTTGAAACCCGACCGAAACCAAGATATCTCCGTTTCTGACTGTCAAACGTACTGTGGAGTGGTGAATACACCTGAAAACGTGTTTCTGGCATTAAATAGCTCGAAAAGAGCGATCTAGATGATTCTGCATACTGCTGACAGAAGACTCACCAAGATTATCGCAGAAAATGCATATCTCAGCTGGAAACACCACGAAAACCAAGTTATCGGCGGCTCTACATATCAAACGTACTGTGGAGTGGTCAAAACACCAGAAAACTTGTTTTTTCGCATTAAATAGCTCGAAACGAACGATCTAGAAGATTCTGCATACTTCTGACTGAAGTGTCACCAATATTATCGCAGGAAATGCATATCTCAGCTGGAAACACCACGAAAACCAAGATATCGTCGGTTCTGCATATCAGACACACTGTGGAATGTTGAAAACACCAGAAAATGTGTTTCTCGCATTAACCAACTCGAAAAGAGCGTTCTCGATGAATCTGCATACTTCTCATGGATGAAACACCAAGATTATCGCAAGAAAATGCATTTCAGCTGGAAACCCCACGAAAACCAAGTTATCGGCGGCTCTACATATCAAACGCACTATGGAGTGGTCAAAACACAAGAAAACTTGTTTCTCGCATTAAATAGCGCAAAAAGAGCGATCTAGATGATTATGCATACTTCTGACAGTAGTCTCACCAATATTATCGCAGAAAATGCATATCTCAGCTAGAAACATCACGAAAATCAAGGTGGCGCCGGTTCTGCATATCAAACGCACTGTGGAGTGGTCAATACACCAGATAACGTGTTTCTCGCATTAAATAGCTCGAAAAGAGCGATCTCGATGATTCTGCATACTTCGGACAGAAGTCTCACCAAGAATATCGCAGAAAATGCATATCTCAGCTGGAAACCCCACGAAAACCAAGTTATCGGCGGCTCTACATATCAGACGCACTGTGGAGTGGTGAAAACACCAGAAAACGTGTTACTCGCATTAACTAGCTCGAAAAGAGCGTTCTGGATGATTCTGCATACTTCTCATAGATGAAACACCAAGATTATCGCAGAAAATGCATTTCAGCTGGAAACCCCACGAAAACCAAGTTATCGGCGGCTCTACATATCAAACGCACTGTGGAGTGGTCAAAACACCAGAAAACCTGTTTCTCGCAGTAAATAGCTCGAAACGAGCGATCTAGTTCATTCTGCATAGTTCTGACTGAAGTCTCACCAATATTATCGCAGAAAATGCATATCTCAGCTTGAAACCTCACGAAAATCAAGATGGCGCCGGTTCGGCATATCAAACGCACTGTGGAATGTTGAAAACAACCAGATAACGTGTTTCTCGCATTAAATAGCTCGAAAAGAGCGATCCCGATGATTCTGCATACTTCTGACAGAAGTCTCACCAAGATTATCGTAGAAAATGCATATCTCAGCTTGAACCCCGACGAAATCCAAGATGTCGCCGGTTCTGCATGTCAAACGCACTGTGGAATGTTGAAAACACCAGAAAACTTGTTTTTTTCGCATTAAATAGCTCGAAAAGAGCGATCTCGATGTTTCTGCATACTTCTCATAGATGAAACACCAAGATTATCGCAGATAATGCATATTTCAGCTGGAAACCCCACGAAAACCAAGATGTCGCCGGTTCTGCATATCAAACGCACTGTGGAGTGGTCAATAGACCAGGTAACGTGGTTCTCGCATTAAATAGCTCGAAGAGAGGGATCTCGATGTTTCTGCATACTTCTGACAGAAGTCTCACCAAGATTATCGTAGAAAATGCATATCTCAGCTTGAACCCCGACGAAATCCAAGATGTCGCCGGTTCTGCATGTCAAACGCACTGTGGAATGTTGAAAACACCAGGAAACTTGTTTTTTCGCATTAAATAGCTCGAAACGAGCGATCTAGTTCATTCTGCATAGTTCTGACTGAAGTCTCACCAATATTATCGCAGAAAATGCATATCTCAGCTTGAAACCTCACGAAAATCAAGATGGCGCCGGTTCTGCATATCAAACGCACTGTGGAATGTTGAAAACAACCAGATAACGTGTTTGCTCGCATTAAATAGCTCGAAACGAGCGATCTAGATGATTCAGCTTACTTCTGACTTAAGTCTCACCAATATTATCGCAGAAAATGCATATCTCAGCTTGAAACCTCACCAAAATCAAGATGTCGCCGGTTCTGCAAATCAAACGCACTCTGGAGTGGTGAAAACAACCAGATAACGTGGTTCTCGCATTAAATAGCTCGAAGAGAGGGATCTCGATGTTTCTGCATACTTCTGACAGAAGACTCACCAAGATTATCGCAGAAAATGCATATCTCAGCTTGAACCCCGACGAAATCCAAGATGTCGCCGGTTCTGCATATCAAACGCACTGTGGAGTGGTCAATAGACCAGATAACGTGGTTCTCGCATTAAATAGCTCCAAGAGAGGGATCTCGATGTTTCTGCATACTTCTGACAGAAGTCTCACCAAGATTATCGTAGAAAATGCATATCTCAGCTTGAACCCCGACGAAATCCAAGATGTCGCCGGTTCTGCATGTCTAACGCACTGTGGAATGTTGAAAACACCAGAAAACTTGTTTTTTCGCATTAAATAGCTCGAAAAGAGCGATCTCGATGTTTCTGCATACTTCTGACAGAAGTCTCACCAAGATTATCGTAGAAAATGCATATCTCAGCTTGAACCCCGACGAAATCCAAGATGTCGCCGGTTCTGCATGTCAAACGCACTGTGGAATGTTGAAAACACCAGAAAACTTGTTTTTTCGCATTAAATAGCTCCAAAAGAGCGATCTCGATGTTTCTGCATACTTCTCATAGATGAAACACCAAGATTATCGCAGAAAATGCATATTTCAGCTGGAAACCCCACGAAAACCAAGATGTCGCCGGTTCTGCATATCAAACGCACTGTGGAGTGGTCAATAGACCAGATAACGTGGTTCTCGCATTAAATAGCTCGAAGAGAGGGATCTCGATGTTTCTGCATACTTCTGACAGAAGTCTCACCAAGATTATCGTAGAAAATGCATATCTCAGCTTGAACCCCGACGAAATCCAAGATGTCGCCGGTTCTGCATGTCAAACGCACTGTGGAATGTTGAAAACACCAGGAAACTTGTTTTTTCGCATTAAATAGCTCGAAAATTGCGCTCTAGATGATTCAGCATATGTCTGACTGAAGTCTCACCAAGATTATCGCAGAAAATGCATATCTCAGCTGGAAACATCACGAAATTCAAGGTATCGCCGGTTCCTCATATTAAACGCACTGTGGAATGTTGAAAACACCAGAAAACTAGTTTTTTCGCATTAAATAGCTCGAAAAGAGCGCTCTAGATGATTCTGCATATGTCTGACTGAAGTCTCACCCAGATTATCGCAGAAAATGTATATCTCAGCTTGAAACCCGACCGAAATCAAGATATCTCCGGTTCTGCATGTCAAACGTACTGTGGAGTGGTGAATACACCAGAAAACGTGTTTGCTCGCATTAAATAGCTCGAAACGAGCGATCTAGATGATTTTGCTTACTTCTGACTTAAGTCTCACCAATATTATCGCAGAAAATGCATATCTCAGCTTGAAACCTCACGAAAATCAAGATGGCGCCGGTTCTGCATATCAAACGCACTGTGGAGTGGTCAATACACCAGATAACGTGTTTCTCGCATTAAATATCTCGAAAAGAGCGATCTCGATGATTCTGCATACTTCGGACAGAAGTCTCACCAAGAATATCGCAGAAAATGCATATCTCAGCTGTAAACCCCACGAAAACCAAGTTATCGGCGGCTCTACATATCAGACGCACTGTGGAGTGGTGAAAACACCAGAAAACGTGTTACTCGCATTAACTAGCTCGAAAAGAGCGTTCTGGAGGATTCTGCATACTTCTCATAGATGAAACACCAAGATTATCGCAGAAAATGCATATCTCAGCTAGAAACATCACGAAAATCAAGATGTCGCCGGTTCTGCATATCAACCGCACTGTGGGGTGGTGAAAACACCAGAAAACGTGTTTCTCGCATTAAATAGCTCGAAACGAGCGATCTAGATGATTCTGCTTACTTCTAACTGAAGTCTCACCAATATTATCGCAGAAAATGCATATCTCAACTTGAAACCCGACCGAAACCAAGATATCTCCGTTTCTGACTGTCAAACGTACTGTGGAGTGGTGAATACACCTGAAAACGTGTTTCTGGCATTAAATAGCTCGAAAAGAGCGATCTAGATGATTCTGCATACTGCTGACAGAAGACTCACCAAGATTATCGCAGAAAATGCATATCTCAGCTGGAAACACCACGAAAACCAAGTTATCGGCGGCTCTACATATCAAACGTACTGTGGAGTGGTCAAAACACCAGAAAACTTGTTTTTTCGCATTAAATAGCTCGAAACGAACGATCTAGAAGATTCTGCATACTTCTGACTGAAGTGTCACCAATATTATCGCAGGAAATGCATATCTCAGCTGGAAACACCACGAAAACCAAGATATCGTCGGTTCTGCATATCAGACACACTGTGGAATGTTGAAAACACCAGAAAATGTGTTTCTCGCATTAACTAACTCGAAAAGAGCGTTCTCGATGATTCTGCATACTTCTCATGGATGAAACACCAAGATTATCGCAAGAAAATGCATTTCAGCTGGAAACCCCACGAAAACCAAGTTATCGGCGGCTCTACATATCAAACGCACTATGGAGTGGTCAAAACACAAGAAAACTTGTTTCTCGCATTAAATAGCGCAAAAAGAGCGATCTAGATGATTATGCATACTTCTGACAGAAGTCTCACCAATATTATCGCAGAAAATGCATATCTCAGCTAGAAACATCACGAAAATCAAGGTGGTGCCGGTTCTGCATATCAAACACACTGTGGAGTGGTCAATACACCAGATAACGTGTTTCTCGCATTAAATAGCTCGAAAAGAGCGAACTCGATGATTCTGCATACTTCGGACAGAAGTCTCACCAAGAATATCGCAGAAAATGCATATCTCAGCTGGAAACCCCACGAAAACCAAGTTATCGGCGGCTCTACATATCAGACGCACTGTGGAGTGGTGAAAACACCAGAAAACGTGTTACTCGCATTAACTAGCTCGAAAAGAGCGTTCTGGATGATTCTGCATACTTCTCATAGATGAAACACCAAGATTATCGCAGAAAATGCATATCTCAGCTTGAACCCCGACGAAATCCAAGATGTCGCCGGTTCTGCATGTCAAACGCACTGTGGAATGTTGAAAACACCAGAAAACTTGTTTTTTCGCATTAAATAGCTCGAAAAGAGCGATCTCGATGTTTCTGCATACTTCTCATAGATGAAACACCAAGATTATCGTAGAAAATGCATATCTCAGCTTGAACCCCGACGAAATCCAAGATGTCGCCGGTTCTGCATGTCAAACGCACTGTGGAATGTTGAAAACACCAGGAAACTTGTTTTTTCGCATTAAATAGCTCGAAACGAGCGATCTAGTTCATTCTGCTTACTTCTGACTTAAGTCTCACCAATATTATCGCAGAAAATGCATATCTCAGCTTGAAACCTCACCAAAATCAAGATGTCGCCGGTTCTGCAAATCAAACGCACTCTGGAGTGGTCAAAACACAAGAAAACTTGTTTCTCGCATTAAATAGCGCAAAAAGAGCGATCTAGATGATTATGCATACTTCTGACAGAAGTCTCACCAATATTATCGCAGAAAATGCATATCTCAGCTAGAAACATCACGAAAATCAAGGTGGCGCCGGTTCTGCATATCAAACACACTGTGGAGTGGTCAATACACCAGATAACGTGTTTCTCGCATTAAATAGCTCGAAAAGAGCGATCTCGATGATTCTGCATACTTCGGACAGAAGTCTCACCAAGAATATCGCAGAAAATGCATATCTCAGCTGGAAACCCCACGAAAACCAAGTTATCGGCGGCTCTACATATCAGACGCACTGTGGAGTGGTGAAAACACCAGAAAACGTGTTACTCGCATTAACTAGCTCGAAAAGAGCGTTCTGGATGATTCTGCATACTTCTCATAGATGAAACACCAAGATTATCGCAGAAAATGCATTTCAGCTGGAAACCCCACGAAAACCAAGTTATCGGCGGCTCTACATATCAAACGCACTGTGGAGTGGTCAAAACACCAGAAAACCTGTTTCTCGCATTAAATAGCTCGAAACGAGCGATCTAGTTCATTCTGCATAGTTCTGACTGAAGTCTCACCAATATTATCGCAGAAAATGCATATCTCAGCTTGAAACCTCGCGAAAATCAAGATGGCGCCGGTTCTGCATATCAAACGCACTGTGGAATGTTGAAAACAACCAGATAACGTGTTTCTCGCATTAAATAGCTCGAAAAGAGCGATCCCGATGATTCTGCATACTTCTGACAGAAGTCTCACCAAGATTATCGTAGAAAATGCATATCTCAGCTTGAACCCCGACGAAATCCAAGATGTCGCCGGTTCTGCATGTCAAACGCACTGTGGAATGTTGAAAACACCAGAAAACTTGTTTTTTCGCATTAAATAGCTCGAAAAGAGCGATCTCGATGTTTCTGCATACTTCTCATAGATGAAACACCAAGATTATCGCAGAAAATGCATATTTCAGCTGGAAACCCCACGAAAACCAAGATGTCGCCGGTTCTGCATATCAAACGCACTGTGGAGTGGTCAATAGACCAGGTAACGTGGTTCTCGCATTAAATAGCTCGAAGAGAGGGATCTCGATGTTTCTGCATACTTCTGACAGAAGTCTCACCAAGATTATCGTAGAAAATGCATATCTCAGCTTGAACCCCGACGAAATCCAAGATGTCGCCGGTTCTGCATGTCAAACGCACTGTGGAATGTTGAAAACACCAGGAAACTTGTTTTTTCGCATTAAATAGCTCGAAACGAGCGATCTAGTTCATTCTGCTTACTTCTGACTTAAGTCTCACCAATATTATCGCAGAAAATGCATATCTCAGCTTGAAACCTCACCAAAATCAAGATGTCGCCGGTTCTGCAAATCAAACGCACTCTGGAGTGGTGAAAACAACCAGATAACGTGGTTCTCGCATTAAATAGCTCGAAGAGAGGGATCTCGATGTTTCTGCATACTTCTGACAGAAGACTCACCAAGATTATCGCAGAAAATGCATATCTCAGCTTGAACCCCGACGAAATCCAAGATGTCGCCGGTTCTGCATATCAAACGCACTGTGGAGTGGTCAATAGACCAGATAACGTGGTTCTCGCATTAAATAGCTCCAAGAGAGGGATCTCGATGTTTCTGCATACTTCTGACAGAAGTCTCACCAAGATTATCGTAGAAAATGCATATCTCAGCTTGAACCCCGACGAAATCCAAGATGTCGCCGGTTCTGCATGTCTAACGCACTGTGGAATGTTGAAAACACCAGAAAACTTGTTTTTTCGCATTAAATAGCTCCAAAAGTGCGATCTCGATGTTTCTGCATACTTCTCATAGATGAAACACCAAGATTATCGCAGAAAATGCATATTTCAGCTGGAAACCCCACGAAAACCAAGATGTCGCCGGTTCTGCATATCAAACGCACTGTGGAGTGGTCAATAGACCAGATAACGTGGTTCTCGCATTAAATAGCTCGAAGAGAGGGATCTCGATGTTTCTGCATACTTCTGACAGAAGTCTCACCAAGATTATCGTAGAAAATGCATATCTCAGCTTGAACCCCGACGAAATCCAAGATGTCGCCGGTTCTGCATGTCAAACGCACTGTGGAATGTTGAAAACACCAGGAAACTTGTTTTTTCGCATTAAATAGCTCGAAAATTGCGCTCTAGATGATTCTGTATATGTCTGACTGAAGTCTCACCAAGATTATCGCAGAAAATGCATATCTCAGCTGGAAACACCACGAAATTCAAGGTATCGCCGGTTCCTCATATTAAACGCACTGTGGAATGTTGAAAACACCAGAAAACTAGTTTTTTCGCATTAAATAGCTCGAAAAGAGCGCTCTAGATGATTCTGCATATGTCTGACTGAAGTCTCACCCAGATTATCGCAGAAAATGTATATCTCAGCTTGAAACCCGACCGAAATCAAGATATCTCCGGTTCTGCATGTCAAACGTACTGTGGAGTGGTGAATACACCAGAAAACGTGTTTGCTCGCATTAAATAGCTCGAAACGAACGATCTAGATGATTTTGCTTACTTCTGACTTAAGTCTCCCCAATATTATCGCAGAAAATGCATATCTCAGCTTGAAACCTCACGAAAATCAAGATGGCGCCGGTTCTGCATATCAAACGCACTGTGGAGTGGTCAATACACCAGATAACGTGTTTCTCGCATTAAATATCTCGAAAAGAGCGATCTCGATGATTCTGCATACTTCGGACAGAAGTCTCACCAAGAATATCGCAGAAAATGCATATCTCAGCTGTAAACCCCACGAAAACCAAGTTATCGGCGGCTCTACATTTCAGACGCACTGTGGAGTGGTGAAAACACCAGAAAACGTGTTACTCGCATTAACTAGCTCGAAAAGAGCGTTCTGGAGGATTCTGCATACTTCTCATAGATGAAACACCAAGATTATCGCAGAAATGCTTATTTCAGCTGGAAACCCCACGAAAACCAAGATGTCGCCGGTTCTGCATATCAAACGCCCTGTGGAGTGATAAAAACACCAGATAACGTGTTTCTCGCATTAAATAGCTCGAATACAGCGATCTCGATGATTCTGCATACTTCTGACAGAAGACTCACCAAGATTATCGCAGAAAATGCTTATTTCAGCTGGAAACCCCACGAAAACCAAGTTATCGGCGGCTCTACATATCAAACGCACTGTGGAGTGGTCAAATCACCAGAAAACTTGTTTTTTCGCATTAAATAGCTCGAAACGAACGATCTAGATGATTCTGCATTCTTCTGACTGAAGTCTCACAAATACTACCGCAGCAAATGCATATCTCAGCTGGAAACACCACAAAAACCAAGATATCGTCGGTTCTGCATATCAGACACACTGTGGAATGTTGAAAACACCAGAAAATGTGTTTCTCGCATTAACTAACTCGAAAAGAGCGTTCTCGATGATTCTGCATACTTCTCATAGATGAAACACCAAGATTATCGCAGAAAATGCATTTCAGCTGGAAACCCCACGAAAACCAAGTTATCGGCCGCTCTACATATCAAACGCGCTGTGGAGTGGTTAAAACACCAGAAAACTTGTTTCTCGCATTAAATAGCTCGAAACGAGCGATCTAGATGATTCTGCATAGTTCTGACTGAAGTCTCACCAATATTATCGCAGAAAATGCATATCTCAGCTTGAAACCTCACGAAAATCAAGATGTCACCGGATCTGCATATCAAACGCACTGTGGAGTGGCGAGAACAACCAGATAACGTGTTTCTCGCATTAAATAGCTCGAAAAGAGCGCTCTAGATGATTCTGCATATGTCTGACTGAAGACTCACCAAGATTATCGCAGAAAATGCATATCTCAGCTTGAAACCTCACCAAAATCAAGATGTCACCGGATCTGCATATCAAACGCACTGTGGAGTGGCGAAAACAACCAGATAACGTGTTTCTCGCATTAAATAGCTCGAAAAGAGCGCTCTAGATGATTCTGCATATATCTGACTGAAGACTCACCAAGATTATCGCAGAAAATGCATATCTCAGCTTGAAACCTCACCAAAATCAAGATGTCACCGGATCTGCATATCAAACGCACTGTGGAGTGGCGAAAACAATCAGATAACGTGTTTCTCGCATTAAATATCTCGAAAAGAGCGATCTCGATGATTCTGCATACTTCGGACAGAAGTCTCACCAAGAATATCGCAGAAAATGCATATCTCAGCTGTAAACCCCACGAAAACCAAGTTATCGGCGGCTCTACATATCAGACGCACTGTGGAGTGGTGAAAACACCAGAAAACGTGTTACTCGCATTAACTAGCTCGAAAAGAGCGTTCTGGAGGATTCTGCATACTTCTCATAGATGAAACACCAAGATTATCGCAGAAATGCATATTTCAGCTGGAAACCCCACGAAAACCAAGATGTCGCCGGTTCTGCATATCAAACGCGCTGTGGAGTGGTTAAAACACCAGAAAACTTGTTTCTCGCATTAAATAGCTCGAAACGAGCGATCTAGATGATTCTGCATACTTCTGACAGAAGTCTCACCAATATTATCGCAGAAAATGCATATCTCAGCTTGAAACCTCACGAAAATCAAGATGTCACCGGATCTGCATATCAAACGCACTGTGGAGTGGCGAGAACAACCAGATAACGTGTTTCTCGCATTAAATAGCTCGAAAAGAGCGCTCTAGATGATTCTGCATAGTTCTGACTGAAGTCTCACCAATATTATCGCAGAAAATGCATATCTCAGCTTGAAACCTCACGAAAATCAATATGGCGCCGGTTCTGCATATCAAACGCACTGTGGAGTGGTCAATACACCAGATAACGTGTTTCTCGCATTAAATAGCTCGAATAGAGCGATCTCGATGATTCTGCATACTTCTGACAGAAGACTCACCAAGATTATCGCAGAAAATGCATATCTCAGCTGGAAACCCCACGAAAACCAAGATGTCGCCGGTTCTGCATATCAAACGCACTGTGGAGTGGTCAATAGACCAGATAACGTGGTTCTCGCATCAAATAGCTCGAAGAGAGGGATCTCGATGTTTCTGCATACTTCTGACAGAAGTCTCACCAAGATTATCGTAGAAAATGCATATCTCAGCTTGAACCCCGACGAAATCCAAGATGTCGCCGGTTCTGCATGTCAAACGCACTGTGGAATGTTGAAAACACCAGGAAACTTGTTTTTTCGCATTAAATAGCTCGAAAATTGCGCTCTAGATGATTCTGCATATGTCTGACTGAAGTCTCACCAAGATTATCGCAGAAAATGCATATCTCAGCTGGAAACCCCACGAAAACCAAGATATCGCCGGTTCTGCATATCAAACGCACCGTGGAATGTTGACAACACCAGAAAACTTGTTTTTCGCATTAAATAGCTCGAAAAGAGCGATCTCGGTGTTTCTGCATACTTCTCATAGATGAAACACCAAGATTATCGCAGAAAATGCATATTTCAGCTGGAAACCCCACGCAAACCAAGATGTCGCCGGTTCTGCATATCAAACGCACTGTGGAGTGGCGAAAACAACCAGATAACGTGTTTCTCGCATTAAATAGCTCGAAAAGAGCGCTCTAGATGATTCTGCATATGTCTGACTGAAGACTCACCAAGATTATCGCAGAAAATGCATATCTCAGCTTGAAACCTCACCAAAATCAAGATGTCGCCGGTTCTGCAAATCAAACGCACTCTGGAGTGGTGAAAACAACCAGATAACGTGTTTCTCGCATTAAATAGCTCGAATAGAGCGATCTCGATGATTCTGCATACTTCTGACAGAAGACTCACCAAGATTATCGCAGAAAATGCATATTTCAGCTGGTAACCCCACGAAAACCAAGTTATCGGCGGCTCTACATATCAAACGCACTGTGGAGTGGTCAAAACACCAGAAAACTTGTTTTTTCGCATTAAATAGCTCGAAAAGAGCGATCTCGATGTTTCTGCATACTTCTCATAGATGAAACACCAAGATTATCGCAGAAAATGTATATTTCAGCTGGAAACCCCACGAAAACCAAGATGTCGCCGGTTCTGCATATCAAACGCACTGTGGAGTGGTCAATAGACCAGATAACGTGGTTCTCGCATTTAATAGCTCGAAGAGAGGGATCTCGATGTTTCTGCATACTTCTGACAGAAGTCTCACCAAGATTATCGTAGGAAATGCATATCTCAGCATGAACCCCGACGAAATCCAAGATGTCGCCTGTTCTGCATGACAAACGCACTGTGGAATGTTGAAAACACCAGAAAACTTGTTTTTTCGCATTAAATAGCTCGAAAATTGCGCTCTAGATGATTCTGCATATGTCTGACTGAAGTCTCACCAAGATTATCGCAGAAAATGCATATCTCAGCTGGAAACACCACGAAATTCAAGATATCGCCGGTTCCTCATATTAAACGCACTGTGGAATGTTGAAAACACCAGAAAACTTGTTTTTTCGCATTAAATAGCTCGAAAAGAGCGCTCTAGATGATTCTGCATATGTCTGACTGAAGTCTCACCAAGATTATCGCAGAAACTGCATATCTCAGCTTGAAACCCGACCGAAATCAAGATATCTCCGGTTCTGCATGTTAAACGTACTGTGGAGTGGTGAATACACCAGAAAACGTGTTTCTCGCAATAAATAGCTCGAAACGAGCGATCTAGATGATTCTGCTTACTTCTGACTTAAGTCTCACCAATATTATCGTAGAAAATGCATATCTCAGCTTGAACCCCGACGAAAACCACGATGTCGCCGGTTCTGCATATCAAACGCACTGTGGTGTGATGAAAACACCAGAAAACGTGTTTCTCGCATTAAATAGCTCGAATAGAGCGATCACGATGATTCTGCATACTTCTGACAGAAGTCTCACCAAGATGATCGCAGAAAATGCATATCTCAGCTTGAAACACCACGAAAATCAAGATATCGCCGGTTCTGCATATCAAACGCACAGTGAAGTGGTGAAAACAACCAGTTAACGTGTTTCTCGCATTAAATAGCTCGAAACGAGCGATCTAGGTGATTCTGCATACTTCTGACAGAAGTCTCACCAATATTATCGCGGAAAATGCATATCTCAGCTTGAAACCCGACGAAAACCACGATGTCGTCGGTTCTGCATATCAAACGCACTGTGGTGTGATGAAAACACCAGAAAACGTGTTTCTTGCATTAAATAGCTCAAAAAGAGCGATATCGATGATTCGGCATACTTCGGACAGAAGTCTCACCAATATTATCGCAGAAAATGCATATCTCAGCTTGAAACCTCACGAAAATCAAGATGTCGCCGGTTCTGCATATCAAACGCCCTGGGGGGGGGGGGGTGAAAACACCAGAAAACGTGTTTCTCGCATTAAATAGCTCGAAACGAGCGATCTAGATGATTCTGGAAACTTCTGACTGAAGTCTCACCAATATTATCGCAGAAAATGCATATCTCAGCTAGAAACCTCACGAAAATCAAGATGTCGCCGGTTCTGCATATCAAACGCACTATGGAGTGGTGAAAACAACCAGATAACGTATTTCTCGCATGAAATAGCCCGAAACGAACGATCTAGATGATTCTGCACACTTCTGACTGAAGTCTCACCAAGATTATCGCAGAAAATGCATATCTCAGCTGGAAACACCACGAAAATCAAGATATCGCCGGTTCTGCATATCAAACGCACTATGGAGTGGTGAAAACAACCAGATAACGTATTTCTCGCATTAAATAGCTCGAAACGAACGATCTAGATGATTCTGCACACTTCTGACTGAAGTCTCACCAAGATTATCGCAGAAAATGCATATCTCAGCTGGAAACACCACGAAAATCAAGATATCGCCGGTTCTGCATATCAAACGCACTATGGAGTGGTGAAAACAACCAGATAACGAGTTTCTCGCATTAACTAGCTCGAAAAGTGCGTTCTCGATGATTCTGCATACTTCTCATAGATGAAACACCAAGATTATCGCAGAAAATGCATATTTCAGCTGGAAACCCCACGAAAACCAAGTTATCGGCGGCTCTACATATCAAACGCACTGTGGAGTGGTCAAAACACCAGATAACGTGTTTCTCGCATTAAATAGCTCGAAAAGAGCGATATCGAAGATTCTGCATACATCTGACAGAGGTCTCACCAATATTATCGTAGAAAATGCATATCTCAGCTTGAAACTCGACCGAAACCAAGATATCTCCGGTTCTGCAAGTCAAACGTACAGTGGAGTGGTGAATACACCAGAAAACGTGTTTCTCACCTTAAATAGCTCGAAAAGAGCGATCTAGGTGATTCTGCATACTTCAGACTGAAGTCTCACCAATATTATCGCAGAAAATGCATATCTCAGCTTGAAACACGACGAAAACCACGATGTCGCTGGTTCTGCATATCAAACGCACTCTGGGGGGGGGGGGGGGGTGAAAACACCAGAAAACGTGTTTCTCGCATTAAATAGCTCGAAACGAGCGATCTAGATGATTCTGGAAACTTCTGACTGAAGTCTCACCAATATTATCGCAGAAAATGTATATCTCAGCTAGAAACCTCACGAAAATCACGATGTCGCCGGTTCTGCATATCAAACGCACTATGGAGTGGTGAAAACAACCAGATAAAGTATTTCTCGCATGAAATAGCCCGAAACGAACGAGCTAAATGATTCTGCACACTTCTGACTGAAGTCTCACCAAGATTATCGCAGAAAATGCATATCTCAGCTGGAAACACCACGAAAATCAAGATATCGCCGGTTCTGCAAATCAAACGCACTATGGAGTGGTGAAAACAACCAGATAACGTATTTCTCGCATTAAATAGCTCGAAACGAACGATCTAGATGATTCTGCATACTTCTGACAGAAGACTCACCAAGATGATCCCAGAAAATGCATATCTCAGCTGGAAACCTCACGAAAATCAAGATGTCGCCGGTTCTGCATATCAAACGCACTATGGAGTGGTGAAAACAACCAGATAACGTGTTTCTCGCATTAAATAGCTCGAAAAGAGCGATCTAGGTGATTCTGCTTACTTCTGACTTAAGTCTCACCAATATTATCGTAGAAAATGCATATCTCAGCTTGAACCCCGACGAAATCCAAGATGTCGCCGGTTCTGCATGTCAAACGCACTGTGGAATGTTGAAAACACCAGGAAACTTGTTTTTTCGCATTAAATAGCTCGAAACGAGCGATCTAGTTCATTCTGCTTACTTCTGACTTAAGTCTCACCAATATTATCGCAGAAAATGCATATCTCAGCTTGAAACCTCACCAAAATCAAGATGTCGCCGGTTCTGCAAATCAAACGCACTCTGGAGTGGTGAAAACAACCAGATAACGTGGTTCTCGCATTAAATAGCTCGAAGAGAGGGATCTCGATGTTTCTGCATACTTCTGACAGAAGACTCACCAAGATTATCGCAGAAAATGCATATCTCAGCTTGAACCCCGACGAAATCCAAGATGTCGGCGGTTCTGCATATCAAACGCACTGTGGAGTGGTCAATAGACCAGATAACGTGGTTCTCGCATTAAATAGCTCCAAGAGAGGGATCTCGATGTTTCTGCATACTTCTGACAGAAGTCTCACCAAGATTATCGTAGAAAATGCATATCTCAGCTTGAACCCCGACGAAATCCAAGATGTCGCCGGTTCTGCATGTCTAACGCACTGTGGAATGTTGAAAACACCAGAAAACTTGTTTTTTCGCATTAAATAGCTCGAAAAGAGCGATCTCGATGTTTCTGCATACTTCTCATAGATGAAACACCAAGATTATCGCAGAAAATGCATATTTCAGCTGGAAACCCCACGAAAACCAAGATGTCGCCGGTTCTGCATATCAAACGCACTGTGGAGTGGTCAATAGACCAGATAACGTGGTTCTCGCATTAAATAGCTCCAAGAGAGGGATCTCGATGTTTCTGCATACTTCTGACAGAAGTCTCACCAAGATTATCGTAGAAAATGCATGTCTCAGCTTGAACCCCGACGAAATCCAAGATGTCGCCGGTTCTGCATGTCAAACGCACTGTGGAATGTTGAAAACACCAGAAAACTTGTTTTTTCGCATTAAATAGCTCCAAAAGAGCGATCTCGATGTTTCTGCATACTTCTCATAGATGAAACACCAAGATTATCGCAGAAAATGCATATTTCAGCTGGAAACCCCACGAAAACCAAGATGTCGCCGGTTCTGCATATCAAACGCACTGTGGAGTGGTCAATAGACCAGATAACGTGGTTCTCGCATTAAATAGCTCGAAGAGAGGGATCTCGATGTTTCTGCATACTTCTGACAGAAGTCTCACCAAGATTATCGTAGAAAATGCATATCTCAGCTTGAACCCCGACGAAATCCAAGATGTCGCCGGTTCTGCATGTCAAACGCACTGTGGAATGTTGAAAACACCAGGAAACTTGTTTTTTCGCATTAAATAGCTCGAAAATTGCGCTCTAGATGATTCTGTATATGTCTGACTGAAGTCTCACCAAGATTATCGCAGAAAATGCATATCTCAGCTGGAAACACCACGAAATTCAAGGTATCGCCGGTTCCTCATATTAAACGCACTGTGGAATGTTGAAAACACCAGAAAACTAGTTTTTTCGCATTAAATAGATCGAAAAGAGCGCTCTAGATGATTCTGCATATGTCTGACTGAAGTCTCACCCAGATTATCGCAGAAAATGTATATCTCAGCTTGAAACCCGACCGAAATCAAGATATCTCCGGTTCTGCATGTCAAACGTACTGTGGAGTGGTGAATACACCAGAAAACGTGTTTGCTCGCATTGAATAGCTCGAAACGAGCGATCTAGATGATTTTGCTTACTTCTGACTTAAGTCTCACCAATATTATCGCAGAAAATGCATATCTCAGCTTGAAACCTCACGAAAATCAAGATGGAGCCGGTTCTGCATATCAAACGCACTGTGGAGTGGTCAATACACCAGATAACGTGTTTCTCGCATTAAATATCTCGAAAAGAGCGATCTCGATGATTCTGCATACTTCGGACAGAAGTCTCACCAAGAATATTGCAGAAAATGCATATCTCAGCTGTAAACCCCACGAAAACCAAGTTATCGGCGGCTCTACATATCAGACGCACTGTGGAGTGGTGAAAACACCAGAAAACGTGTTACTCGCATTAACTAGCTCGAAAAGAGCGTTCTGGAGGATTCTGCATACTTCTCATAGATGAAACACCAAGATTATCGCAGAAATGCATATTTCAGCTGGAAACCCCACGAAAACCAAGATGTCGCCGGTTCTGCATATCAAACGCCCTGTGGAGTGATAAAAACACCAGATAACGTGTTTCTCGCATTAAATAGCTCGAATACAGCGATCTCGATGATTCTGCATACTTCTGACAGAAGACTCACCAAGATTATCGCAGAAAATGCTTATTTCAGCTGGAAACCCCACGAAAACCAAGTTATCGGCGGCTCTACATATCAAACGCACTGTGGAGTGGTCAAATCACCAGAAAACTTGTTTTTTCGCATTAAATAGCTCGAAACGAACGATCTAGATGATTCTGCATTCTTCTGACTGAAGTCTCACAAATACTATCGCAGCAAATGCATATCTCAGCTGGAAACACCACAAAAACCAAGATATCGTCGGTTCTGCATATCAGACACACTGTGGAATGTTGAAAACACCAGAAAATGTGTTTCTCGCATTAACTAACTCGAAAAGAGCGTTCTCGATGATTCTGCATACTTCTCATAGATGAAACACCAAGATTATCGCAGAAAATGCATTTCAGCTGGAAACCCCACGAAAACCAAGTTATCGGCCGCTCTACATATCAAACGCGCTGTGGAGTGGTTAAAACACCAGAAAACTTGTTTCTCGCATTAAATAGCTCGAAACGAGCGATCTAGATGATTCTGCATAGTTCTGACTGAAGTCTCTCCAATATTATCGCAGAAAATGCATATCTCAGCTTGAAACCTCACGAAAATCAAGATGTCACCGGATCTGCATATCAAACGCACTGTGGAGTGGCGAGAACAACCAGATAACGTGTTTCTCGCATTAAATAGCTCGAAAAGAGCGCTCTAGATGATTCTGCATATGTCTGACTGAAGACTCACCAAGATTATCGCAGAACATGCATATCTCAGCTTGAAACCTCACCAAAATCAAGATGTCACCGGATCTGCATATCAAACGCACTGTGGAGTGGCGAAAACAACCAGATACCGTGTTTCTCGCATTAAATAGCTCGAAAAGAGCGCTCTAGATGATTCTGCATATATCTGACTGAAGACTCACCAAGATTATCGCAGAAAATGCATATCTCAGCTTGAAACCTCACCAAAATCAAGATGTCACCGGATCTGCATATCAAACGCACTGTGTCGTGGCGAAAACAATCAGATAACGTGTTTCTCGCATTAAATATCTCGAAAAGAGCGATCTCGATGATTCTGCATACTTCGGACAGAAGTCTCACCAAGAATATCGCAGAAAATGCATATCTCAGCTGTAAACCCCACGAAAACCAAGTTATCGGCGGCTCTACATATCAGACGCACTGTGGAGTGGTGAAAACACCAGAAAACGTGTTACTCGCATTAACTAGCTCGAAAAGAGCGTTCTGGAGGATTCTGCATACTTCTCATAGATGAAACACCAAGATTATCGCAGAAATGCATATTTCAGCTGGAAACCCCACGAAAACCAAGATGTCGCCGGTTCTGCATATCAAACGCGCTGTGGAGTGGTTAAAACACCAGAAAACTTGTTTCTCGCATTAAATAGCTCGAAACGAGCGATCTAGATGATTCTGCATACTTCTGACAGAAGTCTCACCAATATTATCGCAGAAAATGCATATCTCAGCTTGAAACCTCACGAAAATCAAGATGTCACCGGATCTGCATATCAAACGCACTGTGGAGTGGCGAGAACAACCAGATAACGTGTTTCTCGCATTAAATAGCTCGAAAAGAGCGCTCTAGATGATTCTGCATAGTTCTGACTGAAGTCTCACCAATATTATCGCAGAAAATGCATATCTCAGCTTGAAACCTCACGAAAATCAAGATGGCGCCGGTTCTGCATATCAAACGCACTGTGGAGTGGTCAATACACCAGATAACGTGTTTCTCGCATTAAATAGCTCGAATAGAGCGATCTCGATGATTCTGCATACTTCTGACAGAAGACTCACCAAGATTATCGCAGAAAATGCATATCTCAGCTGGAAACCCCACGAAAACCACGATGTCGCCGGTTCTGCATATCAAACGCACTGTGGTGTGATGAAAACACCAGAAAACGTGTTTCTCGCATTAAATAGCTCAAAAAGAGCGATATCGATGATTCGGCATACTTCGGACAGAAGTCTCACCAAGATTATCGCAGAAAATGCATATCTCAGCTGGAAACACCACGAAATTCAAGATATCGCCGGTTCCTCATATTAAACGCACTGTGGAATGTTGAAAACACCAGAAAACTTGTTTTTTCGCATTAAATAGCTCGAAAAGAGCGCTCTAGATGATTCTGCATATGTCTGACTGAAGTCTCACCAATATTATCGCAGAAAATGCATATCTCAGCTTGAAACACCACGAAAATCAAGATATCGCCGGTTCTGCATATCAAACGCACAGTGAAGTGGTGAAAACAACCAGATAACGTGTTTCTCGCATTAAATAGCTCGAAACGAGCGATCTAGGTGATTCTGCATACTTCTGACTGAAGTCTCACCAATATTATCGCGGAAAATGCATATCTCAGCTTGAAACACCACGAAAATCAAGATATCGCCGGTTCTGCATGACAAACGCACTGTGGAATGTTGAAAACACCAGAAAACTTGTTTTTTCGCATTAAATAGTTCGAAAATTGCGCTCTAGATGATTCTGCATATGTCTGACTGAAGTCTCACCAAGATTATCGCAGAAACTGCATATCTCAGCTTGAAACCCGACCGAAATCAAGATATCTCCGGTTCTGCATGTTAAACGTACTGTGGAGTGGTGAATACACCAGAAAACGTGTTTCTCGCAATAAATAGCTCGAAACGAGCGATCTAGATGATTCTGCTTACTTCTGACTTAAGTCTCACCAATATTATCGTAGAAAATGCATATCTCAGCTTGAACCCCGACGAAAACCACGATGTCGCCGGTTCTGCATATCAAACGCACTGTGGTGTGATGAAAACACCAGAAAACGTGTTTCTCGCATTAAATAGCTCGAATAGAGCGATCACGATGATTCTGCATACTTCTGACAGAAGTCTCACCAAGATGATCGCAGAAAATGCATATCTCAGCTGGAAACCTCACGAAAATCAAGATGTCGCCGGTTCTGCATATCAAACGCACTATGGAGTGGTGAAAACAACCAGATAACGTGTTTCTCGCATTAAATAGCTCGAAAAGAGCGATCTAGGTGATTCTGCATACTTCAGACTGAAGTCTCACAAATATTATCGCAGAAAATGCATATCTCAGCTTGAAACACCACGAAAATCAAGATATCGCCGGTTCTGCATATCAAACGCACAGTGAAGTGGTGAAAACAACCAGATAACGTGTTTCTCGCATTAAATAGCTCGAAACGAGCGATCTAGGTGATTCTGCATACTTCTGACTGAAGTCTCACCAATATTATCGCGGAAAATGCATATCTCAGCTTGAAACCCGACGAAAACCACGATGTCGCCGGTTCTGCATATCAAACGCACTGTGGTGTGATGAAAACACCAGAAAACGTGTTTCTCGCATTAAATAGCTCAAAAAGAGCGATATCGATGATTCGGCATACTTCGGACAGAAGTCTCACCAATATTATCGCAGACAATGCATATCTCAGCTTGAAACCTCACGAAAATCAAGATGTCGCCGGTTCTGCATATCAAACGCACTGTGGGGGGGGGGGGGGGGGTGAAAACACCAGAAAACGTGTTTCTCGCATTAAATAGCTCGAAACGAGCGATCTAGATGATTCTGGAAACTTCTGACTGAAGTCTCACCAATATTATCGCAGAAAATGCATATCTCAGCTAGAAACCTCACGAAAATCAAGATGTCGCCGGTTCTGCATATCAAACGCACTATGGAGTGGTGAAAACAACCAGATAACGTATTTCTCGCATGAAATAGCCCGAAACGAACGATCTAGATGATTCTGCACACTTCTGACTGAAGTCTCACCAAGATTATCGCAGAAAATGCATATCTCAGCTGGAAACACCACGAAAATCAAGATATCGCCGGTTCTGCATATCAAACGCACTATGGAGTGGTGAAAACAACCAGATAACGAGTTTCTCGCATTAACTAGCTCGAAAAGAGCGTTCTCGATGATTCTGCATACTTCTCATAGATGAAACACCAAGATTATCGCAGAAAATGCATATTTCAGCTGGAAACCCCACGAAAACCAAGTTATCGGCGGCTCTACATATCAAACGCACTGTGGAGTGGTCAAAACACCAGATAACGTGTTTCTCGCATTAAATAGCTCGAAAAGAGCGATATCGAAGATTCTGCATACATCTGACAGAGGTCTCACCAATATTATCGTAGAAAATGCATATCTCAGCTTGAAACTCGACCGAAACCAAGATATCTCCGGTTCTGCAAGTCAAACGTACAGTGGAGTGGTGAATACACCAGAAAACGTGTTTCTCACCTTAAATAGCTCGAAAAGAGCGATCTAGGTGATTCTGCATACTTCAGACTGAAGTCTCACCAATATTATCGCAGAAAATGCATTTCAGCTGGAAACCCCACGAAAATCAAGATATCGCCGGTTCTGCATATCAAACGCACTATGGAGTGGTGAAAACAACCAGATAACGCGTTTCTCGCATTAACTAGCTCGAAAAGAGCGTTCTCGATGATTCTGCATACTTCTCATAGATGAAACACCAAGATTATCGCAGAAAATGCATATTTCAGCTGGAAACCCCACGAAAACCAAGTTATCGGCGGCTCTACATATCAAACGCACTGTGGAGTGGTCAAAACACCAGATAACGTGTTTCTCGCATTAAATAGCTCGAAAAGAGCGATATCGAAGATTCTGCATACATCTGACAGAGGTCTCACCAATATTATCGTAGAAAATGCATATCGCAGCTTGAAACTCGACCGAAACCAAGATATCTCCGGTTCTGCATGTCAAACGTACAGTGGAGTGGTGAATACACCAGAAAACGTGTTTCTCACATTAAATAGCTCGAAAAGAGCGATCTAAGTGATTCTGCATACTTCAGACTGAAGTCTCACCAATATTATCGCAGAAAATGCATATCTCAGCTTGAAACCCGACGAAAACCACGATGTCGCCGGTTCTGCATATCAAACGCACTGTGGTGTGATGAAAACACCAGAAAACGTGTTTCTCGCATTAAATAGCTCGAATAGAGCGATCACGATGATTCTGCATACTTCTGACAGAAGACTCACAAAGATGATCCCAGAAAATGCATATCTCAGCTGGAAACCTCACGAAAATCAAGATGTCGCCGGTTCTGCATATCAAACGCACTATGGAGTGGTGAAAACAACCAGATAACGTGTTTCTCGCATTAAATAGCTCGAAAAGAGCGATCTAGGTGATTCTGCATACTTCAGACTGAAGTCTCACCAATATTATCGCAGAAAATGCATATCTCAGCTTGAAACACCACGAAAATCAAGATATCGCCGGTTCTGCATATCAAACGCACAGTGAAGTGGTGAAAACAACCAGATAACGTGTTTCTCGCATTAAATAGCTCGAAACGAGCGATCTAGGTGATTCTGCATACTTCTGACTGAAGTCTCACCAATATTATCGCGGAAAATGCATATCTCAGCTTGAAACCCGACGAAAACCACGATGTCGCCGGTTCTGCATATTAAACGCACTGTGGTGTGATGAAAACACCAGAAAACGTGTTTCTCGCATTAAATAGCTCGAAAAGAGCGATATCGATGATTCGGCATACTTCGGACAGAAGTCTCACCAATATTATCGCAGAAAATGCATATCTCAGCTTGAAACCTCACGAAAATCAAGATGTCGCCGGTTCTGCATATCAAACGCACTGTGGGCGGGGGGGTGAAAACACCAGAAAACGTGTTTCTCGAATTAAATAGCTCGAAACGAGCGATCTAGATGATTCTGGAAACTTCTGACTGAAGTCTCACCAATATTATCGCAGAAAATGCATATCTCAGCTTGAAACCCGACGAAAACCAAGATATCGTCGGTTCTGCATATCAAACGCACTATGGAGTGGTGAACACAACCAGATAACGTGTTTCTCGCATTAAATAGCTCGAAACGAACGATCTAGATGATTGTGCATACTCCTGACTGAAGTCTCACCAAGATAATCGCAGAAAATGCATATCTCAGCTGGAATCCCTACGAAAACCAAGATATCGCCGGTTCTCCATATCAAACGCACTGTGGAGTGGTCAAAACACCAAATAACGTGTTTCTCGCATTAAATAGCTCGAAAAGAGCGATATCGATAATTCTGCATACTTCGGACAGAAGTCTCACCAATATTATCGCAGAAAATGCATATCTCAGCTTGAAACCTCACGAAAATCAAGATGACGCCGGTTCTGCATATCAAACGCACTGTGGAGTGGTGAAAACAACCAGATAACGTGTTTCTCGCATTAAATAGCTCGAAACGAGCGATCTAGGTGATTCTGCATACTTCTGACTGAAGTCTCACCAATATTATCGCAGAAAATGCATATCTCAGCTTGAAACCCGACGAAAACCAAGATATCGTCGGTTCTGCATACCAGACGCACTGTGGAATGTTGAAAACACCAGAAAACGTGTTTCTCGCATTCACTATCTCGAAAAGAGCGTTCTCGATGATTCTGCATACTTCTCATAGACGAAACACCAAGATTATCGCAGAAAATGCATATTTCAGCTGGAAACCCCACGAAAACCAAGTTATCGGGGGCTCTACATGTCAAACGCACTGTGGAGTGGTCAAAACACCAGAAAACGTGTTTCTCGCATTAAATAGCTCGAATAGAGCGATCTCGATGATTCTTCATACTTCGGGCAGAAGTCTCAACAAGATTATCGTAAAAAATGCATATCTCGGCCAGAAACCCCACGAAAACCCAGATATCGCTGGTTCTGCATATCAAACGCACTGTGGAGTGGTGAAAACACCGGATAAGGTTTTTCTCGCATTAAATAGCTCGAAAAGAGCGCTCTCGATGTTTCTGCATACATCGGACAGAAGTCTCACCAAGATTATCGCAGAAAATGCATATCTCAGCTTGACACCCCTCGAAAACCAAGATGTCGCCGGTTCTGCATATCAAACGCACTGTGGAGTGGTTAAAACACCAGAAAACGTGTTTCTCGCATTAAGTAGCTCGAAAAGAGCGTTCTCGAAGATCCTGCATACTTCTGACAGAAGTCTCACCAAGATTATCGTAGAAAATGCATATCTCAGCTTGAAACCCGACCGAAACCGAGTTATCTCCGGATCTGCACATCAAACGTACCGTGGAGTGGTGAAAACACCAGAAAACGGGTTTCGTGCATTAAGTAGCTCGAAAAGAGCGATCTAGATGATTCTGCATACTTCTGACTGAAGTCTCACCAATATTATCGCAGAAAATGCATATTTCAGCTGGAAACCCCACGAAAACCAAGTTATCGGCGGCTCTACATATCAAACGCACTGTGGAGTGGTCAAAACACCAGAAAACTTGTTTTTTCGCATTAAATAGCTCGAAACGAGCGATCTAGATGATTCTGCATACTTCTGACTGAAGTCTCACCAATATTATCGCAGAAAATGCATATCTCAGCTAGAAACATCACGAAAATCAAGATGTCGCCGGTTCTGCACATCAAACGCACTGTGGAGTGGTGAAAACAACCGGATAACGTGTTTCTCACATTAAATAGCTCGAGTAGAGCGATCTAGATGACTCTGCATACTTCTGACAAAAGACCCACCAAGATTATCGCAGGAAATGCATATCTCATCTGGAAACACCACGAAAATCAAGATATCGCCTGTTCTGCATATCAAACGCACTGTGGAGTGGTGAAAACACCAGATAACGTGTTTCTCGCATTAAATAGCTCGAAAATTGCGATCTCGATGATTCTGCATACTTCTAACAGAAGTCTCACCAAGATTATCGCAGGAAATGCATATCTCAGCTTGAAACCCCACGAAAACCAAGATATCTACTGTTCTGCATATCCAACGAACTGTGGAGTGGTGAAAACACCAGAAAACGTGTTTCTCGCATTAAATAGCTCGAAAAGAGCGCTCTCGACGTTTCTGCATACTTCGGACAGATGTTTCACCAAGCTTATCGTAGAAAATGCATATCTCAGCTTGAAACCCGACGAAAACCAAAATATCTCCGGTTCTGCATATCCAACGAACTGTGGAGTGGTGAAAACCCCAGAAAACGAGTTTCTCGCATTAAATGGCTCGAAAAGAGCGCTCTCGATGTTTCTGCATACTTCGGACAGATGTTTCACCAAGATTATCGTAGAAAATGCATATCTCAGCTTGAAACCCGACCGAAACCAAGATATCTCTGGTTCTGCATATCAAACGCACTGTGGTGTGGTGAAAATACAAGAAAACGTGTTTCTCGCATTAAATAGCTCGAAAAGAGCGATCTAGATGATTCTGCATACTTCGGACAGATGTTTCACCAAGCTTATCGTAGAAAATGCATATCTCAGCTTGAAACCCGACGAAAACCAAAATATCGCCGGTTCTGCATATCAAACCAACTGTGGAGTGGTGAAAACACCAGATAACGTGTTTCTCGCATTAAATAGCTCGAAACGTGCGATCTCGATGATTCTGCATACTTCTAACAGAAGTCTCACCAAGATTATCGCAGAAAATGCATATCTCTGCTTGAAACCCCACGACAACCAAGATATCGCCGTTTCTGCTTATCAGGCGCACTGTGGAGTGGTGAAAACAACCAGATAACGTGTTTCTCGCATTAAATAGCTCGAAACGAGCGATCTAGGTGATTCTGCATACTTCTGACTGAAGTCTCACCAATATTATCGCAGAAAATGCATATCTCAGCTTGAAACCCGACGAAAACCAAGATATCGTCGGTTCTGCATACCAGACGCACTGTGGAATGTTGAAAACACCAGAAAACGTGTTTCTCGCATTCACTATCTCGAAAAGAGCGTTCTCGATTATTCTGCATACTTCTCATAGACGAAACACCAAGATTATCGCAGAAAATGCATATTTCAGCTGGAAACCCCACGAAAACCAAGTTATCGGCGGCTCTACATATCAAACGCACTGTGGAGTGGTCAAAACACCAGATAACGTGTTTCTCGCATTAAATAGCTCGAAAAGAGCGCTCTCGATGTTTCTGCATACATCGGACAGAAGTCTCACCAAGATTATCGCAGAAAATGCATATCTCAGCTTGACACCCCACGAAAACCAAGATGTCGCCGGTTCTGTATATCAAACGCACTGTGGAGTGGTGAAAACACCAGAAAACGTGTTTCTCGCATTAAGTAGCTCGAACAGAGCGTTCTCGAAGATCCTGCATACTTCAGACAGAAGTCTCACCAAGATTATCGTAGAAAATGCTTATCTCAGCTTGAAACCCGACCGAAACCGAGTTATCTCCGGTTCTGCACATCAAACGTACCGTCGAGTGGTGAAAACACCAGAAAACGTGTTTCGTGCATGAAGTAGCTCGAAAAGAGCGTTCTAGATGATTCTGCATACTTCCGACTGAAGTCTCACCAATATTATCGCAGAAAATGCATATCCCAGCTTGAAACCCCCGAAAACTAGGATATCGCTGGTTCTGCATATCAAACGCACTGTGGAGTGGTGAAAACACCAGATAACGTGGTTCTCGCATTAAATAGCTCGAAAAGAGCGATCTAGATGATTCAGCATACTTCGGACAGAAGTCTCACCAAGATTATCGCAGGAAATGCATATCTCAGCTTGAAACCCCACGAAAACCAAGATATCTCCGGTTCTGCATATCCAACGAACTGTGGAGTGGTGAAAACTCCAGAAAACGTGTTTCTCGCATTAAGAAGCTCGAAAAGAGCGCTCTCGATGTTTCTGCATACTTTGGACAGATGTTTCACCAAGCTTATCGTAGAAAATGCATATCTCAGCTTGAAACCCGACGAAAACCAAGATGTCGCCGGTTCTGCATATCAAACGCACTGTGGAGTGGTTAAAACACCAGGAAACGTGTTTCTCGCATTAAGTAGCTCGAAAAGAGCGTTCTCGAAGATCCTGCATACTTCTGGCAGAAGTCTCACCAAGATTATCGTAGAAAATGCATATCTCAGCTTGAAACCCGACCGAAACCGAGTTATCTCCGGATCTGCACATCAAACGTACCGTGGAGTGGTGAAAACACCAGAAAACGGGTTTCGTGCATTAAGTAGCTCGAAAAGAGCGATCTAGATGATTCTGCATACTTCTGACTGAAGTCTCACCAATATTATCGCAGAAAATGCATATTTCAGCTGGAAACCCCACGAAAACCAAGTTATCGGCGGCTCTACATATCAAACGCACTGTGGAGTGGTCAAAACACCAGAAAACTTGTTTTTTCGCATTAAATAGCTCGAAACGAGCGACCTAGATGATTCTGCATACTTCTGACTGAAGTCTCACCAATATTATCGCAGAAAATGCATATCTCAGCTAGAAACATCACGGAAATCAAGATGTCGCCGGTTCTGCACATCAAACGCACTGTGGAGTGGTGAAAACAACCGGATAACGTGTTTCCCACATTAAATAGCTCGAATAGAGCGATTTCTGTGATTCTGCAAACGTCTCACAGAAGAATATCCAAGATTATCGTAGAAAATGCATATCTCAGCTTGAAACCCCACGAAAACCAAGATATCTCCGGTTCTGCATATCCAACGAACTGTGGAGTGGTGAAAACCCCAGAAAACGTGTTTCTCGCATTAAGTAGCTCGAAAAGAGCGCTCTCGATGTTTCTGCATACTTTGGACAGATGTTTCACCAAGCTTATCGTAGAAAATGCATATCTCAGCTTGAAACCCGACGAAAACCAAGATGTCGCCGGTTCTGCATATCAAACGCACTGTGGAGTGGTCAAAACACCAGAGAACGTGTTTCTCGCATTAAATAGCTCGAAAAGAGCGATCTAGATGATTCTGCATACTTCTGACTGAAGTCTCACCAATATTATCGCAGAAAATGCATATCTCAGCTTGAAACCCGACGAAAACCAAAATATCGCCGGTTCTGCATATCAAACCAACTGTGGCGTGGTGAAAACACCAGATAACGTGTTTCTCGCATTAAATAGCTCGAAAAGCGCGATCTAGATGATTCTGCATACTTCTGACAAAAGACCCACCAAGATTATCGCAGAAAATGCATATCTCATCTGGAAACCCCACGAAAACAAAGATATCGCCGGTTCTGCATATTAAACGCACTGTGGAGTGGTGAAAACACCAGATAACGTGTTTCTCGCATTAAATAGCTCGAAACAAGCGATCTCGATGATTCTGCATGCTTCGGACAGAAGTCTCACCAAGATTATCGCAGAAAATGCATATCTCTGCTGGGAAACCCCACGAAAACGAAGATATCTACTGTTCTGCATATCCAAGGGACTGTGGAGTGGTGAAAACCCCAGAAAACGTGTTTCGCGCATTAAATAGCTCGAAAAGAGCGCTCTCGACGTTTCTGCATACTTCGGACAGATGTTTCACCAAGCTTATCGTAGAAAATGCATATCTCAGCTTGAAACCCGACGAAAACCAAAATATCGCCGGTTCTGCATATCAAACCAACTGTGGAGTGGTGAAAACACCAGATAACGTGTTTCTCGCATTAAATAGCTCGAAACGTGCGATCTCGATGATTCTGCATGCTTCGGATAGAAGTCTCACCAAGATTATCGCAGAAAATGCATATCTCTGCTGGGAAACCCCACGAAAACGAAGATATCTACTGTTCTGCATATCAAACGCACTGTGGAGTGGTGAAAACACCAGAAAACGTGTTTCTCGCATTAAGTAGCTCGAACAGAGCGTTCTCGAAGATCCTGCATACTTCAGACAGAAGTCTCACCAAGATTATCGTAGAAAATGCTTATCTCAGCTTGAAACCCGACCGAAACCGAGTTATCTCCGGTTCTGCACATCAAACGTACCGTCGAGTGGTGAAAACACCAGAAAACGTGTTTCGTGCATGAAGTAGCTCGAAAAGAGCGTTCTAGATGATTCTGCATACTTCCGACTGAAGTCTCACCAATATTATCGCAGAAAATGCATATCTCAGCTTGAAACCCCCGAAAACTAGGATATCGCTGGTTCTGCATATCAAACGCACTGTGGAGTGGTGAAAACACCAGATAACGTGTTTCTCGCATTAAATAGCTCGAAAAGAGCGCTCTCGATGTTTCTGCATACTTCGGACAGATGTTTTACCAAGCTTATCGTAGAAAATGCATATCTCAGCTTGAAACCCGACGAAAACCAAAATATCTCCGGTTCTGCATATCCAACGCACTGTGGAGTGGTGAAAAAACCAGATAACGTGTTTCTCGCATTAAATAGCTCGAAAAGCGCGATCTAGATGATTCTGCATACTTCTGACAAAAGACCCACCAAGATTATCGCAGAAAATGCATATCTCATCTGGAAACCCCACGAAAACAAAGATATCGCCGGTTCTGCATATTAAACGCACTGTGGAGTGGTGAAAACACCAGATAACGTGTTTCTCGCATTAAATAGCTCGAAACAAGCGATCTCGATGATTCTGCATGCTTCGGACAGAAGTCTCACCAAGATTATCGCAGAAAATGCATATCTCTGCTGGGAAACCCCACGAAAACGAAGATATCTACTGTTCTGCATATCCAAGGGACTGTGGAGTGGTGAAAACCCCAGAAAACGTGTTTCGCGCATTAAATAGCTCGAAAAGAGCGCTCTCGACGTTTCTGCATACTTCGGACAGATGTTTCACCAAGCTTATCGTAGAAAATGCATATCTCAGCTTGAAACCTGACGAAAACCAAAATATCGCCGGTTCTGCATATCAAACCAACTGTGGAGTGGTGAAAACACCAGATAACGTGTTTCTCGCATTAAATAGCTCGAAACGTGCGATCTCGATGATTCTGCATGCTTCGGATAGAAGTCTCACCAAGATTATCGCAGAAAATGCATATCTCTGCTGGGAAACCCCACGAAAACGAAGATATCTACTGTTCTGCATATCAAACGCACTGTGGAGTGGTGAAAACACCAGATAACGTGTTTCTCGCATTAAATAGCTCGAAACGTGCGATCTCGATGATTCTGCATGCTTCGGATAGAAGTCTCACCAAGATTATCGCAGAAAATGCATATCTCTGCTGGGAAACCCCACGAAAACGAAGATATCTACTGTTCTGCATATCAAACGCACTGTGGAGTGGTGAAAACACCAGATAACGTGTTTCTCGCATTAAATAGCTCGAAAAGAGCGCTCTCGATGTTTCTGCATACATCGGACAGAAGTCTCACCAAGATTATCGCAGAAAATGCATATCTCAGCTTGACACCCCACGAAAAACAAGATGTCGCCGGTTCTGTATATCAAACGCACTGTGGAGTGGTGAAAACACCAGAAAACGTGTTTCTCGCATTAAGTAGCTCGAACAGAGCGTTCTCGAAGATCCTGCATACTTCAGACAGAAGTCTCACCAAGATTATCGTAGAAAATGCTTATCTCAGCTTGAAACCCGACCGAAACCGAGTTATCTCCGGTTCTGCACATCAAACGTACCGTCGAGTGGTGAAAACACCAGAAAACGTGTTTCGTGCATGAAGTAGCTCGAAAAGAGCGTTCTAGATGATTCTGCATACTTCCGACTGAAGTCTCACCAATATTATCGCAGAAAATGCATATCTCAGCTTGAAACCCCCGAAAACTAGGATATCGCTGGTTCTGCATATCAAACGCACTGTGGAGTGGTGAAAACACCAGATAACGTGTTTCTCGCATTAAATAGCTCGAAAAGAGCGATCTAGATGATTCAGCATACTTCGGACAGAAGTCTCACCAAGATTATCGCAGGAAATGCATATCTCAGCTTGAAACCCCACGAAAACCAAGATATCTCCGGTTCTGCATATCCAACGAACTGTGGAGTGGTGAAAACCCCAGAAAACGTGTTTCTCGCATTAAGAAGCTCGAAAAGAGCGCTCTCGATGTTTCTGCATACTTTGGACAGATGTTTCACCAAGCTTATCGTAGAAAATGCATATCTCAGCTTGAAACCCGACGAAAACCAAGATGTCGCCGGTTCTGCATATCAAACGCACTGTGGAGTGGTTAAAACACCAGGAAACGTGTTTCTCGCATTAAGTAGCTCGAAAAGAGCGTTCTCGAAGATCCTGCATACTTCTGACAGAAGTCTCACCAAGATTATCGTAGAAAATGCATATCTCAGCTTGAAACCCGACCGAAACCGAGTTATCTCCGGATCTGCACATCAAACGTACCGTGGAGTGGTGAAAACACCAGAAAACGGGTTTCGTGCATTAAGTAGCTCGAAAAGAGCGATCTAGATGATTCTGCATACTTCTGACTGAAGTCTCACCAATATTATCGCAGAAAATGCATATTTCAGCTGGAAACCCCACGAAAACCAAGTTATCGGCGGCTCTACATATCAAACGCACTGTGGAGTGGTCAAAACACCAGAAAACTTGTTTTTTCGCATTAAATAGCTCGAAACGAGCGACCTAGATGATTCTGCATACTTCTGACTGAAGTCTCACCAATATTATCGCAGAAAATGCATATCTCAGCAAGAAACATCACGGAAATCAAGATGTCGCCGGTTCTGCACATCAAACGCACTGTGGAGTGGTGAAAACAACCGGATAACGTGTTTCCCACATTAAATAGCTCGAATAGAACGATTTCTGTGATTCTGCAAACGTCTCACAGAAGAATATCCAAGATTATCGTAGAAAATGCATATCTCAGCTTGAAACCCCACGAAAACCAAGATATCTCCGGTTCTGCATATCCAACGAACTGTGGAGTGGTGAAAACCCCAGAAAACGTGTTTCTCGCATTAAGTAGCTCGAAAAGAGCGCTCTCGATGTTTCTGCATACTTTGGACAGATGTTTCACCAAGCTTATCGTAGAAAATGCATATCTCAGCTTGAAACCCGACGAAAACCAAGATGTCGCCGGTTCTGCATATCAAACGCACTGTGGAGTGGTCAAAACACCAGAGAACGTGTTTCTCGCATTAAATAGCTCGAAAAGAGCGATCTAGATGATTCTGCATACTTCTGACTGAAGTCTCACCAATATTATCGCAGAAAATGCATATCTCAGCTTGAAACCCGACGAAAACCAAAATATCGCGGGTTCTTCATATCAAACCAACTGTGGCGTGGTGAAAACACCAGATAACGTGTTTCTCGCATTCAATAGCTCGAAAAGCGCGATCTCGATGATTCTGCATACTTCTAACAGAAGTCTCACCAAGATTATCGCAGAAAATGCATATCTGTGCTTGAAACCCCACGAAAACAAAGATATCTACTGTTCTGCATATCCAAGGAACTGTGGAGTGGTGAAAACCCCAGAAAAGTGTTTCTCGCATTAAATAGCTCGAAAAGAGCGCTGTCGACGTTTCTGCATACTTCGGACACATGTTTCACCAAGATTATCGTAGAAAATGCATATCTCAGCTTGAAACCCGACGAAAACCAAAATATCGCCGGTTCTGCATATCAAACGCACTGTGGAGTGGTGAAAACCCCAGAAAACGAGTTTCTCGCATTAAATAGCTCGAAAAGAGCGCACTTGATGTTTCTGCATACTTCGGACACATGTTTCACCAAGCTTATCGTAGAAAATGCATATCTCAGCTTGAAACCCGACGAAAACCAAAATATCGCCGGTTCTGCATATCAAACCAACTGTGGAGTGGTGAAAACACCAGATAACGTGTTTCTCGCATTAAATAGCTCGAAACGAGCGATCTCGATGATTCTGCATACATCGGACAGAAGTCTCAACATGATTATCGCAGAAAAAGCATATCTCAGCTTGAAACCCCACGAAAACCAAGATATGTACTGTTCTGCATATCAATCGCACTGTGGAGTGGTGAAAACAACCAGAGAACGTGTTTCTCGCATTAAATAGCTCGAAAAGAGCGATCCCGATGGTTCAGCAAACTTCGGACAGAAGTCTCACCAAGATTATCGCAGAAAATGCATATCTCTGCTTGAAACTCCACGAAAACCAAGATATCTACTGTTCTGCATATACAACGAACTGTGGAGTGGTGAAAACACCAGATAACGTGTTTCTCGCACTAACTAGCTCGAAAAGAGCGATCTCCATGATTCAGCATACTTCGGACAGAAGTCTCAACAAGATTATCGCAGAAAAAGCATATCTCAGCTTGAAACCCCACGAAAACCAAGATATGTACTGTTCTGCATATCAAACGCACTGTGGAGTGGTGAAAACAAACAGAGAACGTGTTTCTCGCATTAAATAGCTCGAAAAGAGCGATCCCGATGGTTCAGCAAACTTCGGACAGAAGTCTCACCAAGATTATCGCAGAAAATGCATATCTCAGCTTGAAACCCCACGAAAACCAAGATATCTCCGGTTCTGCATATCCAACGAACTGTGGAGTGGTGAAAACCCCAGAAAACGTGTTTCTCGCATTAAGTAGCTCGAAAAGAGCGCTCTCGATGTTTCTGCATACTTTGGACAGATGTTTCACCAAGCTTATCGTAGAAAATGCATATCTCAGCTTGAAACCCGACGAAAACCAAGATGTCGCCGGTTCTGCATATCAAACGCACTGTGGAGTGGTCAAAACACCAGAGAACGTGTTTCTCGCATTAAATAGCTCGAAAAGAGCGATCTAGATGATTCTGCATACTTCTGACTGAAGTCTCACAAATATTATCGCAGAAAATGCATATCTCTGCTTGAAACCCCACGAAAACGAAGATATCTACTGTTCTGCATATCCAAGGAACTGTGGAGTGGTGAAAACCCCAGAAAAGTGTTTCTCGCATTAAATAGCTCGAAAAGAGCGCTGTCGACGTTTCTGCATCCTTCGGACACATGTTTCACCAAGATTATCGTAGAAAATGCATATCTCAGCTTGAAACCCGACGAAAACCAAAATATCGCCGGTTCTGCATATCAAACGCACTGTGGAGTGGTGAAAACCCCAGAAAACGAGTTTCTCGCATTAAAAAGCTCGAAAAGAGCGCACTTGATGTTTCTGCATACTTCGGACACATGTTTCACCAAGCTTATCGTAGAAAATGCATATCTCAGCTTGAAACCCGACGAAAACCAAAATATCGCCGGTTCTGCATATCAAACCAACTGTGGAGTGGTGAAAACGCCAGATAACGTGTTTCTCGCATTAAATAGCTCGAAACGAGCGATCTCGATGATTCTGCATACTTCGGACAGAAGTCTCAACAAGATTATCGCAGAAAATGCATATCTCATCTGGAAACCCCACGAAAACAAAGATATCGCCGGTTCTGCATATTAAACGCACTGTGGAGTGGTGAAAACACCAGATAACGTGTTTCTCGCATTAAATAGCTCGAAACAAGCGATCTCGATGATTCTGCATGCTTCGGACAGAAGTCTCACCAAGATTATCGCAGAAAATGCATATCTCTGCTGGGAAACCCCACGAAAACGAAGATATCTACTGTTCTGCATATCCAAGGAACTGTGGAGTGGTGAAAACCCCAGAAAACGTGTTTCGCGCATTAAATAGCTCGAAAAGAGCGCTCTCGACGTTTCTGCATACTTCGGACAGATGTTTCACCAAGCTTATCGTAGAAAATGCATATCTCAGCTTGAAACCCGACGAAAACCAAAATATCGCCGGTTCTGCATATCAAACCAACTGTGGAGTGGTGAAAACACCAGATAACGTGTTTCTCGCATTAAATAGCTCGAAACGTGCGATCTCGATGATTCTGCATACTTCTAACAGAAGTCTCACCAAGATTATCGCAGAAAATGCATATCTCTGCATGAAACCCCACGAAAACCAAGATATCTACTGTTCTGCATATCCAACGAACTGTGGAGTGGTGAAAACACCAGAAAACGTGTTTCTCGCATTAAATAGCTCGAAAAGAGCGCTCTCGACGTTTCTGCATACTTCGGACAGATGTTTCACCAAGCTTATCGTAGAAAATGCATATCTCAGCTTGAAACCCGACGAAAACCAAAATATCTCCGGTTCTGCATATCCAACGAACTGTGGAGTGGTGAAAACCCCAGAAAACGAGTTTCTCGCATTAAATAGCTCGAAAAGAGCGCTCTCGATGTTTCTGCATACTTCGGACAGATGTTTCACCAAGATTATCGTAGAAAATGCATATCTCAGCTTGAAACCCGACCGAAACCAAGACATCTCCGGTTCTGCATGTCAAACGTACTGTGGAGTGGTGAAAACACCAGAAAACGTGTTTCGTGCATTAAGTAGCTCGAAAAGAGCGATCTAGATGATTCTGCATACTTCTGACAAAAGACCCACCAAGATTATCGCAGAAAATGCATATCTCAGCTGGAAAAACCACGAAAATCAAGATATCGCCTGTTCTGCACATCAAACGCACTGTGGAGTGGTGAAAACACCAGAAAACTTGTTTTTTCGCATTAAATAGCTCGAAAAGAGAGTTCTCGATGATTCTGCATACTTCTCATAGATGAAACAGCAAGATTATCGCAGAAAATGCATATTTCAGCTGGAAACCCCACGAAAACCAAGTTATCGGCGGCTCTACATATCAAACGCACTGTGGAGTGGTGAAAACACCAGATAACGTGCTTCTCGCATTAAATAGCTCGAAACGAGCGATCTAGATGTTTCTGCATACTTCTGACAGAAGACTCACCAAGATTATCGCAGAAAATGCATATCTCAGCTGGATACCCCACGAAAACAAAGTTATCGGCGGCTCTACATATCAAACGCACTGTGGAGTGGTCAAAACACCAGAAAACTTGTTTTTTCGCATTAAATAGCTCGAAAAGAACGATCTAGATGTTTCTGCATACTTCTGACTGAAGTCTCACCAATATTACCGCAGAAAATGCATATCTCAGCTGGAAACCTCACGAAAATGAAGATGTCGCCGGTTCTGCATATCAAACGCACTATGGAGCGGTGAAAAGAACCAGATAGCGTGTTACTCGCATTAACTAGCTCGAAAAGAGCGTTCTGGATGATTCTGCATACTTCTCATAGATGAAACACCAAGATTATCGCAGAAAATGCATATTTCAGCTGGAAACACCACGAAAATCAAGATATCGCCGGTTCTGCTTATCAGACGCACTGTGGAGTGGTGAAAACACCAGAAAACGTGTTTCTCGCATTAACTAGCTCGAAAAGAGCGTTCTCGATTATTCTGCATACTTCTCATAGATGAAACACCAAGCTTGTCGCAGCAAATGCATATTTCAGCTGGAAACCCCACGAAAACCAAGTTATCGGCGGCTCTACATATCAAACGCACTGTGGAGTGGTCAAAACACCAGAAAACTTGTCTTTTCGCATTAAATAGCTCGAAAAGAGAGTTCTAGATGATTCTGCATACTTCTCATAGATGAAACACCAAGATTATCGCAGAAAATGCATATTTCAGCTGGAAACCCCACGAAAACCAAGTTATCGGCCGCTCTACATATCAAACGCACTGTGGAGTGGTGAAGACACCAAATAACGTGCTTCTCGCATTAAATAGCTCGAAAAGAGCGATCTCGATGATTCTGCATGCTTCTGACAGAACACTCACCAAGTTTATCGCAGAAAATGCATATCTCAGCTGGAAACACCACGAAAATCAAGATATCGCCGGTTCTGCATATCAGACGCACTGTGGAGTGGTGAAAACACCAGAAAACGTGTTTCTCGCATTAACTTGCTCGAAAAGAGCGTTCTCGATGATTCTGCATACTTCTCATAGATGAAACACCAAGATTATCGGAGAAAATGCATATTTCAGCTGGAAACCCCACGAAAACCAAGTTATCGGCGGCTCTACATATCAAACGCACTGTGGAGTGGTCAAAACACCAGAAAACTTGCTTTTCGCATTAAATAGCTCGAAAAGAGAGTTCTCGATGATTCTGCATACTTCTCAGAGATGAAACACCAAGATTGTCGCAGAAAATGCATATTTCAGCTGGAAACCCCACGGAAACCAAGTTATCGGCGGCTCTACATATCGAACGCACTGTGGAGTGGTCAAAACACCAGAAAACTTGTTTTTTCGCATTAACTAGCTCGAAAAGAGCGTTCTCGATGATTCTGCATACTTCTCATAGATGAAACACCAAGATTATCGCAGAAAATGCATATTTCAGCTGGAAACCCCACGAAAACCAAGTTATCGGCGGCTCTACATATCAAACGCACTGTGGAGTGGTCAAAACACCAGAAAACTTGCATTTCGCATTAAATAGCTCGAAAAGAGAGTTCTCGATGATTCTGCATACTTCTCAGAGATGAAACACCAAGATTGTCGCAGAAAATGCATATTTCAGCTGGAAACCCCACGGAAACCAAGTTATCGGCGGCTCTACATATCGAACGCACTGTGGAGTGGTCAAAACACCAGAAAACTTGTTTTTTCGCATTAAATAGCTCGAAAAGAGAATTCTCGATGATTCTGCATACTTCTCATAGATGCAACACCAAGATTATCGCAGAAAATGCATATTTCAGCTGGAAACCCCACGAAAACCAAGTTATCGGCGGCTCTACATATCAAACGCACTGTGGAGTGGTCAAAACACCAGAAAACTTGTTTTTTCGCATTAAATAGCTCGAAACGAGCGATCTAGATGATTCTGCATACTGCTGACTGAAGTCTCACCAATATTATCGCAGAAAATGCATATCTCAGCTAGAAACATCACGAAAATCAAGATGTCGCCGGTTCTGCACCTCAAACGCACTGTGGAGTGGTGAAAACAACCGGATAACGTGTTTCTCACATTAATTAGCTCGAATAGAGCGATTTCTGTGATTCTGCAAACGTCTCACAGAAGAATATCCAAGATTATCGTAGAAAATGCATATCTCATCTGGAAACCCAATGAAACCGAAGATATCTACTGTTCTGCATATCCAAGGGACTGTGGAGTGGTGAAAACCCCAGAAAAGTGTTTCTCGCATTAAATAGCTCGAAAAGAGCGATCTAGATGATTCTGCATACTTCTGACTGAAGTCTCACCAATATTATCGCAGAAAATGCATATCTCAGCTTGAAACCCGACGAAAACCAAAATATCGCCGGTTCTGCATATCAAACCAACTGTGGCGTGGTGAAATCACCAGATAACGTGTTTCTCGCATTAAATAGCTCGAAAATTGCGATCTCGATGATTCTGCATACTTCTAACAGAAGTCTCACCAAGATTATCGCAGAAAATGCATATCTCTGCTTGAAACCCCACGAAAACGAAGATATCTACTGTTCTGCATATCCAAGGAACTGTGGAGTGGTGAAAACCCCAGAAAAGTGTTTCTCGCATTAAATAGCTCGAAAAGAGCGCTGTCGACGTTTCTGCATACTTCGGACACATGTTTCACCAAGATTATCGCAGAAAATGCATATCTCAGCTTGAAACCCGACGAAAACCACAATATCGCCGGTTCTGCATATCAAACGCACTGTGGAGTGGTGAAAACCCCAGAAAACGAGTTTCTCGCATTAAATATCTCGAAAAGAGCGCTCTTGATGTTTCTGCATACTTCGGACACATGTTTCACCAAGATTATCGTAGAAAATGCATATCTCAGCTTGAAACCCGACGAAAACCAAAATATCGCCGGTTCTGCATATCAAACCAACTGTGGAGTGGTGAAAACACCAGATAACGTGTTTCTCGCATTAAATAGCTCGAAACGAGCGATCTCGATGATTCTGCATACTTCGGACAGAAGTCTCAACAAGATTATCGCAGAAAAAGCATATCTCAGCTTGAAACCCCACGAAAACCAAGATATGTACTGTTCTGCATATCAAACGCACTGTGGAGTGGTGAAAACAACCAGAGAACGTGTTTCTCGCATTAAATAGCTCGAAAAGAGCGATCCCGATGGTTCAGCAAACTTCGGACAGAAGTCTCACCAAGATTATCGCAGAAAATGCATATCTCTGCTTGAAACCCCACGAAAACCAAGATATCTACTGTTCTGCATATCCAACCAACTGTGGAGTGGTGAAAACACCAGATAACGTGTTTCTCGCACTAACTAGCTCGAAAAGAGCGATCTCGATGATTCAGCATACTTCGGACAGAAGTCTCACCAAGGTTATCGCAGAAAATGCATATCTCAACTTGAAACCCCACGAAAACAAAGATATCGCCGGTTCTGCATATTAAACGCACTGTGGAGTGGTGAAAACACCAGATAACGTGTTTCTCGCATTAAATAGCTCGAAACAAGCGATCTCGATGATTCTGCATGCTTCGGACAGAAGTCTCACCAAGATTATCGCAGAAAATGCATATCTCTGCTTGAAACCCCACGAAAACGAAGATATCTACTGTTCTGCATATCCAAGGAACTGTGGAGTGGTGAAAACCCCAGAAAACGTGTTTCGCGCATTAAATAGCTCGAAAAGAGCGCTCTCGACGTTTCTGCATACTTCGGACAGATGTTTCACCAAGCTTATCGTAGAAAATGCATATCTCAGCTTGAAACGCGACGAAAACCAAAATATCGCCGGTTCTGCATATCAAACCAACTGTGGAGTGGTGAAACCACCAGATAACGTGTTTCTCGCATTAAATAGCTCGAAACGTGCGATCTCGATGATTCTGCATACTTCTAACAGAAGTCTCACCAAGATTATCGCAGAAAATGCATATCTCTGCTTGAAACCCCACGAAAACCAAGATATCTACTGTTCTGCATATCCAACGAACTGTGGAGTGGTGAAAACACCAGAAAACGTGTTTCTCGCATTAAATAGCTCGAAAAGAGCGCTCTCGATGTTTCTGCATACTTCGGACAGATGTTTCACCAAGCTTATCGTAGAAAATGCATATCTCAGCTTGAAACCCGACGAAAACCAAAATATCTCCGGTTCTGCATATCCAACGAACTGTGGAGTGGTGAAAACCCCAGAAAACGAGTTTCTCGCATTAAATAGCTCGAAGAGAGCGCTCTCGATGTTTCTGCATACTTCGGACAGATGTGTCACCAAGATTATCGTAGAAAATGCATATCTCAGCTTGAAACCCGACCGAAACCAAGATATCTCCGGTTCTGCATGTCAAACGTACTGTGAAGTGGTGAAAACACCAGAAAACGTGTTTCGTGCATTAAGTAGCTCGAAACGAGCGATCTCGATGATTCTGCATACTTCGGACAGAAGTCTCAACAAGATTATCGCAGAAAAAGCATATCTCAGCTTGAAACCCCACGAAAACCAAGATATGTACTGTTCTGCATATCAAACGCACTGTGGAGTGGTGAAAACAACCAGAGAACGTGTTTCTCGCATTAAATAGCTCGAAAAGAGCGCTCCCGATGGTTCAGCAAACTTCGGACAGATGTCTCACCAAGATTATCGCAAAAAATGCATATCTCTGCTTGAAACCCCACGAAAACCAAGATATCTACTGTTCTGCATATCCAACCAACTGTGGAGTGGTGATAACATCAGATAACGTGTTTCTCGCACTAACTAGCTCGAAAAGAGCGATCTCGATGATTCAGCATACTTCGGACAGAAGTCTCACCAAGATTATCGCAGAAAATGCATATCTCAACTTGAAACCCCACGAAAACAAAGATATCGCCGGTTCTGCATATTAAACGCACTGTGGAGTGGTGAAAACACCAGATAACGTGTTTCTCGCATTAAATAGCTCGAAACAAGCGATCTCGATGATTCTGCATGCTTCGGACAGAAGTCTCACCAAGATTATCGCAGAAAATGCTTATCTCTGCTTGAAACCCCACGAAAACGAAGATATCTACTGTTCTGCATATCCAAGGAACTGTGGAGTGGTGAAAACCCCAGAAAACGTGTTTCGCGCATTAAATAGCTCGAAAAGAGCGCTCTCGACGTTTCTGCATACTTCGGACAGATGTTTCACCAAGCTTATCGTAGAAAATGCATATCTCAGCTTGAAACCCGACGAAAACCAAAATATCGCCGGTTCTGCATAACAAACCAACTGTGGAGTGGTGAAAACACCAGATAACGTGTTTCTCGCATTAAATAGCTCGAAACGTGCGATCTCGATGATTCTGCATACTTCTAACAGAAGTCTCACCAAGATTATCGCAGAAAATGCATATCTCTGCTTGAAACCCCACGAAAACCAAGATATCTACTGTTCTGCATATCCAAGGATCTGTGGAGTGGTGAAAACCCCAGAAAACGTGTTTCTCGCATTAAATAGCTCGAAAAGAGCGCTCTCGACGTATCTGCATACTTCGGACAGATGTTTCACCAAGCTTATCGTAGAAAATGCATATCTCAGCTTGAAACCCGACGAAAACCAAAATATCGCCGGTTGTGCATATCAAACCAACTGTGGAGTGGTGAAAACACCAGATAACGTGTTTCTCGCATTAAATAGCTCGAAAAGTGCGATCTCGATGATTCTGCATACTTCTAACAGAAGTCTCACCAAGATTATCGCAGAAAATGCATATCTCTGCTTGAAACCCCACGAAAACCAAGATATCTACTGTTCTGCATATCAAACGCACTGTGGAGTCATGAAAACACCAGATAACGTGTTTCTCGCACTAACTAGCTCGAAAAGAGCGATCTCGATGATACAGCATACTTCGGACAGAAGACTCACCAAGATTATCGCAGAAAATGCATATCTCAGCTTGAAACCCCACGAAAACCAAGATATCGCCTGTTCTGCATATCAAACGCACTGTGGAGTGGTGAAAACACCAGATAACGTGTTTCTAGCATTAAATAGCTCGAAACGAGCGATCTCGATGATTCTGCATACTTCGGACAGAAGTCTCACCAAAATTATCGTTAAAAATTCATATCTCAGCTTGAAACCCCACGAAAACCAAGATATCGCTGTGTGCAGCATATCAAACGAACTGTGGAGTGGTGACAACCCCAGAAAACGTGTTTCTCGCATTAAATAGCTCGAATAGAGCGATCTCGATGATTCTTCATACTTCGGACAGAAGTCTCACCAAGATTATCGTAAAAAATGCATATCTCAGCTTGAAACCCCACGAAAGCCAAGATATCGCTGGTTCTGCATATCAAGCGCACTGTGGAGTGCTGAAAACACCAGATAACGTGTTTCTCGCTTTAAATAGCTCGAAACGAGCATTCTCGATGACTAAGCATACTTCGGACAGAAGTCTCACCAAGATTATCGTAAAAAATGCATATCTCAGCTTGAAACCCCACGTAAACCAAGATATCGATGGTTCTGCATATCAAACGCACTGTGGAGTGCTGAAAACACCAGATAACGTGTTTGTCGCATTAAATAGCTCGAAAAGAGCGATCTCGATGATTCTGCATACTTCGGACAGAAGTCTCACCAAGATTATCGCAGAATATGCATCTCTCAGCTTGAAAACCCACGAAAACCAAAATGTCGCCGGTACTGCATATCAAACGCACTGTGGAGTGGTGAAAACACCAGAAAACGTGTTTCTCGCATTAAGTAGCTCGAAAAGAGCGTTCTCGAAGATCCTGCATACTTCTGACAGAAGTCTCACCAAGATTATCTTAGAAAATGCATATCTCAGCTTGAAACCCGACTAAAACCGAGTTATCTCCGGTTCTGCACATCAAACGTACCGTAGAGTGGTGAAAACACCAGAAAACGTGTTTCGCGCATTAAGTAGCTCGAAAAGAGCGTTCTCGAAGATCCTGCATACTTCTGACAGAAGTCTCACCAAGATTATCTTAGAAAATGCATATCTCAGCTTGAAACCCGACGAAAACCGAGTTATCTCCGGTTCTGCACATCAAACGTACCGTGGAGTGGTGAAAACACCAGAAAACGTGTTTCTCGCATTAAATAGCTCGGAACGAGCGATCTCGATGATTCTGCATACTTCGGACAGAAGTCTGACCAAAATTATAGTAAAAAATGCATATCTCAGCTTGAAACCCCACGAAAACCAAGATATCGCTGTGTTCAGCGTATCAAACGAACTGTGGAGTGGTGAAAACCCCAGAAAATGTGTTTCTCGCATTAAATAGCTCGAATAGAGCGATCTCGATGATTCTTCATACTTCGGACAGAAGTCTCACCAAGATTATCGTAGAAAATGCATATCTCAGCTTGAAATCCGAAGAACACCGAGTTATCTCCTGTTCTGCACATCAAAGGTACCGTGGAGTGGCCAAAACCCCAGAAAACGTGTTTCGCGCTTTAAGTAGCTCGAAAAGAGCGTTCTCGAAGATTCTGCATACTTCTGACAGAAGTCCACCAGGATTATCGTAGAAAATGCATATCTCAGCTTGAAACCCGACCGAAACCAAGATATCTCCGGTTCTGCATGTCAGACGTTCTGTAGAGTGGTGAAAACACCAGAAAACGTGTTTCGTGCATTAGGTAGCTCCAAAAGAGCGATCTAGATGATTCTGCATACTTCTGACTGAAGTCTCACCAATATTATCGCAGAAAATGCATATCTCAGCTAGAAACACCACGAAAATCAAGATATCGCCGGTTCTGCATATCAAACGCACTGTGGAGTGGTGAAAACAACCAGAGAACGTGTTTCTCGCACTAAATAGCTCGAAAAGAGCGATCTCGATGATTCTGCATACTTCGGACAGAAGTCTCAACAAGATTATCGCAGAAAATGCATATCTCAGCGTGAAACCCCACGAAAGCAAGATATCTACTGTTCTGCATATCAAACGCACTGTGGAGTGGTGAAAACACCAGAAAACGTGTTTCGCGCATTAAGTAGCTCGAAGAGAGCGTTCTCGAAGATTCTGCATAATTCTGACTGAAGTCTCACCAAGATTATCGCAGAAAATGCATATCTCTGCTTGAAACCCCACGAAAACCAAGATATCTACTGTTCTGTATATCCAACGAACTGTGGAGTGGTGAAACCCCCAGAAAACGTGTTTCTCGCATTAAATAGCTCGAAAAGAGCGCTCTCGATGTTTCTGCATACTTCGGACAGATGTTTTACCAAGCTTATCGTAGAAAATGCATATCTCAGCTTGAAACCCGACGAAAACCAAAATATCTCCGGTTCTGCATATCCAACGCACTGTGGAGTGGTGAAAACACCAGAAAACGTGTTTCTCCCATTAAGTAGCTCGAAAAGAGCGTTCTCGAAGATCCTGCATACTTCTGACAGAAGTCTCACCAAGTTTATCTTAGAAAATGCATATCTCAGCTTGAAACCCGACGAAAACCGAGTTATCTCCGGTTCTGCACATCAAACGTACCGTGGAGTGGTGAAAACACCAGAAAACGTGTTTCGCGCATTAAGTAGCTCGAAAAGAGCGTTCTCGAAGATTCTGCATACTTCTGACAGAAGTCCACCAGGATTATCGTAGAAAATGCATATCTCAGCTTGAAATCCGACCGAAACCAAGATATCTCCGGTTCAGCATTCCAAACGTACTGTGGAGTGGTGAAAACACCGGAAAACGTGTTTCTTGCATTAAGTAGCTCGAAAAGAGCGATCTAGATGATTCTGCATACTTCTGACAAAAGACCCACCAAGATTATCGTAGAAAATGCATATCTCAACCTGAACCCCGACGAAATCAAAGATGTCGCCGGTTCTGCATATCAAACGCACTGTGGAGTGGTGAAAACAACCAGAGAACGTGTTTCTCGCATTAAATAGCTCGAAAAGGTCGATATCGAAGATAGTGCATACTTCTGACAGAAGTCTCACCAAGATTATCGTAGAAAATGCATATCTCAGCTTGAAACCCGACGAAAACCGAGTTATCTCCGGTTCTGCACATCAAACGTACCGTGGAGTGGTGAAAACACCAGAAAACGTGTTTCTCGCATTAAATAGCTCGAGTAGAGCGATCTCGATGATTCTTCATACTTCGGACAGAAGTCTCACCAAGATTATCGTAAAAAATGCATATCTCAGCTTGAAACCCCACGAAAACCAAGATATCGCTGTGTTCTGCATATCAAACGCACTGTGGAGTGGTGAAAACCCCAGAAAACGTGTTTATCGCAGTAAATAGCTCGAGTAGAGCGATCTCGATGATTCTTCATACTTCGGACAGAGGTCTCACCAAGATTATCGTAAAAAATGCATATCTCAGCTTGAAACCCCACGAAAGCCAAGATATCGCTGGTTCTGCATATCAAACGCACTGTGGAGTGGTGAAAACACCAGATAACGTGTTTCTCGCATTAAATAGCTCGAAAAGAGCGTTCTCGCAGATCCTGCATACTTCTGACAGAAGTCTCACCAAGTTTATCTTAGAAAATGCATATCTCAGCTTGAAACCCGACGAAAACCGAGTTATCTCCGGTTCTGCACATCAAACGTACCGCGGAGAGGTGAAAACACCAGAAAACGTGTTTCGCGCATTAAGTAGCTCGAAAAGAGCGTTCTCGAAGATTCTGCATACTTCTGACAGAAGTCTCACCAGGATTATCGTAAAAAATGCATATCTCAGCTTGAAACCCCACGAAAACCAAGATATCGCAGTGTTCTGCATATCAAACGCACTGTGGAGTGGTGAAAACCCCAGAAAACGTGTTTCTCGCATTAAATAGCTCGAGTAGAGCGATCTCGATGATTCTTCATACTTCGGACAGAAGTCTCACCAAGATTATCGTAGAAAATGCATATCTCATCTTGAAACCCCACGAAAACCAAGATATCGCTGTGTTCTGCATATCAAACGCACTGTGGAGTGGTGGAAACCCCAGAAAACGTGTTTCTCGCATTAAATAGCTCGAGTAGAGCGATCTCGGTGATTCTTCATACTTCGGACAGAAGTCTCACCAAGATTATCGTAAAAAATGCATATCTCAGCTTGAAACCCCACGAAAGCCAAGATATCTCTGGTTCTGCATATCAAACGCACTGTGGAGTGGTGAAAACACCAGATAACGTGTTTCTCGCATTAAATAGCTCGAAAAGAGCGATCTCGATGATTCTGCATACTTCGGACAGAAGTCTCACCAAGATTATCGCAGAAAATGCATCTCTCAGCTTGAATCCCCACGAAAACCAAAATGTCGCCGGTACTGCATATCAAACGCACTGTGGAGTGGTGAAAACACCAGAAAACGTGTTTCTCGCATTAAGTAGCTCGAAAAGAGCGTTCTCGAAGATCCTGCATACTTCTGACAGAAGTCTCACCAAGATTATCCTAGAAAATGCATATCTCAGCTTGAAACCCGACGATAACCGAGTTATCTCCGGTTCTGCACATCAAACGTACCGTGGAGTGGTGAAAACACCAGAAAACGTGTTTCGCGCATTAAGTAGCTCGAAAAGAGCGTTCTCGAAGATTCTGCATACTTCTGACAGAAGTCCACCAGGATTATCGTAGAAAATGCATATCTCAGCTTGAAATCCGACCGAAACCAAGATATCTCCGGTTCAGCATTCCAAACGTACTGTGGAGTGGTGAAAACACCGGAAAACGTGTTTCTTGCATTAAGTAGCTCGAAAAGAGCGATCTAGATGATTCTGCATACTTCTGACAAAAGACCCACCAAGATTATCGTAGAAAATGCATATCTCAACCTGAACCCCGACGAAATCAAAGATGTCGCCGGTTCTGCATATCAAACGCACTGTGGAGTGGTGAAAACAACCAGAGAACGTGTTTCTCGCATTAAATAGCTCGAAAAGGTCGATATCGAAGATAGTGCATACTTCTGACAGAAGTCTCACCAAGATTATCGTAAAAAATGCATATCTCAGCTTGAAACCCCACGAAAGCCAAGATATCGCTGGTTCTGCATATCAAACGCACTGTGGAGTGGTGAAAACACCAGATAACGTGTTTCTCGCATTAAATAGCTCGAAAAGAGCGTTCTCGCAGATCCTGCATACTTCTGACAGAAGTCTCACCAAGTTTATCTTAGAAAATGCATATCTCAGCTTGAAACCCGACGAAAACCGAGTTATCTCCGGTTCTGCACATCAAACGTACCGCGGAGTGGTGAAAACACCAGAAAACGTGTTTCGCGCATTAAGTAGCTCGAAAAGAGCGTTCTCGAAGATTCTGCATACTTCTGACAGAAGTCTCACCAGGATTATCGTAAAATATGCATATCTCAGCTTGAAACCCCACGAAAACCAAGATATCGCAGTGTTCTGCATATCAAACGCACTGTGGAGTGGTGAAAACCCCAGAAAACGTGTTTCTCGCATTAAATAGCTCGAGTAGAGCGATCTCGATGATTCTTCATACTTCGGACAGAAGTCTCACCAAGATTATCGTAGAAAATGCATATCTCATCTTGAAACCCCACGAAAACCAAGATATCGCTGTGTTCTGCATATCAAACGCACTGTGGAGTGGTGGAAACCCCAGAAAACGTGTTTCTCGCATTAAATAGCTCGAGTAGAGCGATCTCGATGATTCTTCATACTTCGGACAGAAGTCTCACCAAGATTATCGTAAAAAATGCATATCTCAGCTTGAAACCCCACGAAAGCCAAGATATCTCTGGTTCTGCATATCAAACGCACTGTGGAGTGGTGAAAACACCAGATAACGTGTTTCTCGCATTAAATAGCTCGAAAAGAGCGATCTCGATGATTCTGCATACTTCGGACAGAAGTCTCACCAAGATTATCGCAGAAAATGCATCTCTCAGCTTGAAACCCCACGAAAACCAAAATGTCGCCGGTACTGCATATCAAACGCACTGTGGAGTGGTGAAAACACCAGAAAACGTGTTTCTCGCATTAAGTAGCTCGAAAAGAGCGTTCTCGAAGATCCTGCATACTTCTGACAGAAGTCTCACCAAGATTATCCTAGAAAATGCATATCTCAGCTTGAAACCCGACGAAAACCGAGTTATCTCCGGTTCTGCACATCAAACGTACCGTAGAGTGGTGAAAACACCAGAAAACGTGTTTCGCGCATTAAGTAGCTCGAAAAGAGCGTTCTCGAAGATCCTGCATACTTCTGACAGAAGTCTCACCAAGATTATCTTAGAAAATGCATATCTCAGCTTGAAACCCGACGATAACCGAGTTATCTCCGGTTCTGCACATCAAACGTACCGTGGAGTGGTGAAAACACCAGAAAACGTGTGTCTCGCATTAAATAGCTCGGAACGAGCGATCTCGATGATTGTGCATACTTCGGACAGAAGTCTCACCAAAATTATAGTAAAAAATGCATATCTCAGCTTGAAACCCCACGAAAACCAAGATATCGCTGTGTTCAGCATATCAAACGAACTGTGGAGTGGTGAAAACCCCAGAAAATGTGTTTCTCGCATTAAATAGCTCGAATAGAGCGATCTCGATGATTCTTCATACTTCGGACAGAAGTCTCACCTAGATTATCGTAGAAAATGCATATCTCAGCTTGAAACCCGAAGAACACCGAGTTATCTCCGGTTCTGCACATCAAACGTACCGTAGAGTGGTGAAAACACCAGAAAACGTGTTTCGCGCATTAAGTAGCTCGAAAAGAGCGTTCTCGAAGATCCTGCATACTTCTGACAGAAGTCTCACCAAGATTATCTTAGAAAATGCATATCTCAGCTTGAAACCCGACGATAACCGAGTTATCTCCGGTTCTGCACATCAAACGTACCGTGGAGTGGTGAAAACACCAGAAAACGTGTGTCTCGCATTAAATAGCTCGGAACGAGCGATCTAGATGATTCTGCATACTTCTGACTGAAGTCTCACCAATATTATCGCAGAAAATGCATATCTCAGCTGGAAACACCACGAAAATCAAGATATAGCCGGTTCTGCATATCAAACGCACTGTGGAGTGGTGAAAACAACCAGAGAACGTGTTTCTCGCATTAAATAGCTCGAAAAGAGCGATCTCGATGATTCTGCATACTTCGGACAGAAGTCTCAACAAGATTATCGCAGAAAATGCATATCTCAGCTTGAAACCCCACGAAAGCAAGATATCTCCTGTTCTGCATATCAAACGCACTGTGGAGTGGTGAAAACACCAGAAAACGTGTTTCGCGCATTAAGTAGCTCGAAGAGAGCGTTCTCGAAGATTCTGCATAATTCTGACAGAAGTCTCACCAAGATTATCGCAGAAAATGCATATCTCTGCTTGAAACCCCACGAAAACCAAGATATCTACTGTTCTGCATATCCAACGAACTGTGGAGTGGTGAAACCCCCAGAAAACGTGTTTCTCGCATTAAATAGCTCGAAAAGAGCGCTCTCGATGTTTCTGCATACTTCGGACAGATGTTTTACCAAGCTTATCGTAGAAAATGCATATCTCAGCTTGAAACCCGACGAAAACCAAAATATCTCCGGTTCTGCATATCCAACACACTGTGGAGTGGTGAAAACACCAGATAACGTGTTTCTCGCATTCAGTAGCTCTAAACAAGCGATGTCGATGAGTCTGCATACTTCGGACAGAAGTCTCCACAAGATTATCGCAGAAACTGCATATCTCAGCTTGAAACCCCACGAAAACCAAGGTATCTACTGTTCTGCATATCAAACGCACTGTGGAGTGGTGAAAACACAAGATAACGTGTTTCTCGCACTAGCTCGCTCGAAAAGAGCGATCTCGATGATTCTGCATACTTCGGACAGAAGTCTCACCAAGATTATCGCAGAAAATGCATATCTCAGCTTGAAACCCCACGAAAACCAAGATGTCGCCGGTTCTGCATATCAAACGCACTGTGGAGTGGTGAAAACACCAGAAAACGTGTTTCTCGCATTAAGTAGCTCGAAAAGAGCGTTCTCGAAGATCCTGCATACTTCTGACAGAAGTCTCTCCAAGTTTATCTTAGAAAATGCATATCTCAGCTTGAAACCCGACGAAAACCGAGTTATCTCCGGTTCTGCACATCAAACGTACCGTGGAGTGGTGAAAACACCAGAAAACGTGTTTCGCGCATTAAGTAGCTCGAAAAGAGCGTTCTCGAAGATTCTGCATACTTCTGACAGAAGTCCACCAGGATTATCGTAGAAAATGCATATCTCAGCTTGAAATCCGACCGAAACCAAGATATCTCCGGTTCAGCATTCCAAACGTACTGTGGAGTGGTGAAAACACCGGAAAACGTGTTTCGTGCATTAAGTAGCTCGAAAAGAGCGATCTAGACGATTCTGCATACTTCTGACAAAAGACCCACCAAGATTATCGTAGAAAATGCATATCTCAGCTTGAAACCCCACGAAAGCCAAGATATCGCTGGTTCTGCATATCAAACGCACTGTGGAGTGGTGAAAACCCCAGATAACGTGTTTCTCGCATTAAATAGCTCGAGAAGAGCGATCTCGATGATTCTGCATACTTCGGACAGAAGTCTCACCAAGATTATCGCAGAAAATGCATATCTCAGCTTGAAACCCCACGAAAGCCAAGATATCGCTGGTTCTGCATATCAAACGCACTGTGGAGTGGTGAAAACCCCAGAAAACGTGTTTATCGCATTAAATAGCTCGAGTAGAGCGATCTCGATGATTCTTCATACTTCGGACAGAGGTCTCACCAAGATTATCGTAAAAAATGCATATCTCAGCTTGAAACCCCACGAAAGCCAAGATATCGCTGGTTCTGCATATCAAACGCACTGTGGAGTGGTGAAAACACCAGATAACGTGTTTCTCGCATTAAATAGCTCGAAAAGAGCGTTCTCGAAGATCCTGCATACTTCTGACAGAAGTCTCACCAAGTTTATCTTAGAAAATGCATATCTCAGCTTGAAACCCGACGAAAACCGAGTTATCTCCGGTTCTGCACATCAAACGTACCGTGGAGTGGTGAAAGCACCAGAAAACGTGTTTCGCGCATTAAGTAGCTCGAAAAGAGCGTTCTCGAAGATTCTGCATACTTCTGACAGAAGTCTCACCAGGATTATCGTAAAAAATGCATATCTCAGCTTGAAACCCCACGAAAACCAAGATATCGCTGTGTTCTGCATATCAAACGCACTGTGGAGTGGTGAAAACCCCAGAAAACGTGTTTCTCGCATTAAATAGCTCGAGTAGAGCGATCTCGATGATTCTTCATACTTCGGACAGAAGTCTCACCAAGATTATCGTAGAAAATGCATATCTCATCTTGAAACCCCACGAAAACCAAGATATCGCTGTGTTCTGCATATCAAACGCACTGTGGAGTGGTGGAAACCCCAGAAAACGTGTTTCTCGCATTAAATAGCTCGAGTAGAGCGATCTCGATGATTCTTCATACTTCGGACAGAAGTCTCACCAAGATTATCGTAAAAAATGCATATCTCAGCTTGAAACCCCACGAAAGCCAAGATATCTCTGGTTCTGCATATCAAACGCACTGTGGAGTGGTGAAAACACCAGATAACGTGTTTCTCGCATTAAATAGCTCGAAAAGAGCGATCTCGATGATTCTGCATACTTCGGACAGAAGTCTCACCAAGATTATCGCAGAAAATGCATCTCTCAGCTTGAAACCCCACGAAAACCAAAATGTCGCCGGTACTGCATATCAAACGCACTGTGGAGTGGTGAAAACACCAGAAAACGTGTTTCTCGCATTAAGTAGCTCGAAAAGAGCGTTCTCGAAGATCCTGCATACTTCTGACAGAAGTCTCACCAAGATTATCCTAGAAAATGCATATCTCAGCTTGAAACCCGACGAAAACCGAGTTATCTCCGGTTCTGCACATCAAACGTACCGTAGAGTGGTGAAAACACCAGAAAACGTGTTTCGCGCATTAAGTAGCTCGAACAGAGCGTTCTCGAAGATCCTGCATACTTCTGACAGAAGTCTCACCAAGATTATCTTAGAAAATGCATATCTCAGCTTGAAACCCGACGATAACCGAGTTATCTCCGGTTCTGCACATCAAACGTACCGTGGAGTGGTGAAAACACCAGAAAACGTGTGTCTCGCATTAAATACCTCGGAACGAGCGATCTCGATGATTCTGCATACTTCGGACAGAAGTCTCACCAAAATTATAGTAAAAAATGCATATCTCAGCTTGAAACCCCACGAAAACCAAGATATCGTTGTGTTCAGCATATCAAACGAACTGTGGAGTGGTGAAAACCCCAGAAAATGTGTTTCTCGCATTAAATAGCTCGAATAGAGCGATCTCGATGATTCTTCATACTTCGGACAGAAGTCTCACTTAGATTATCGTAGAAAATGCATATCTCAGCTTGAAACCCGAAGAACACCGAGTTATCTCCTGTTCTGCACATCAAAGGTACCGTGGAGTGGCCAAAACCCCAGAAAACGTGTTTCGCGCATTAAGTAGCTCGAAAAGAGCGTTCTCGAAGATTCTGCATACTTCTGACAGAAGTCCACCAGGATTATCGTAGAAAATGCATATCTCAGCTTGAAACCCGACCGAAACCAAGATATCTCCGGTTCTGCATGTCAAACGTACTGTAGAGTGGTGAAAACACCAGAAAACGTGTTTCGTGCATTAGGTAGCTCCAAAAGAGCGATCTAGATGATTCTGCATACTTCTGACTGAAGTCTCACCAATATTATCGCAGAAAATGCATATCTCAGCTGGAAACACCACGAAAATCAAGATATCGCCGGTTCTGCATATCAAACGCACTGTGGAGTGGTGAAAACAACCAGAGAACGTGTTTCTCGCATTAAATAGCTCGAAAAGAGCGATCTCGATGATTCTGCATACTTCGGACAGAAGTCTCAACAAGATTATCGCAGAAAATGCATATCTCAGCTTGAAACCCCACGAAAGCAAGATATCTCCTGTTCTGCATATCAAACGCACTGTGGAGTGGTGAAAACACCAGAAAACGTGTTTCGCGCATTAAGTAGCTCGAAGAGAGCGTTCTCGAAGATTCTGCATAATTCTGACAGAAGTCTCACCAAGATTATCGCAGAAAATGCATATCTCTGCTTGAAACCCCACGAAAACCAAGATATCTACTGTTCTGCATATCCAACGAACTGTGGAGTGGTGAAACCCCCAGAAAACGTGTTTCTCGCATTAAATAGCTCGAAAAGAGCGCTCTCGATGTTTCTGGATACTTCGGACAGATGTTTTACCAAGCTTATCGTAGAAAATGCATATCTCAGCTTGAAACCCGACGAAAACCAAAATATCTCCGGTTCTGCATATCCAACACACTGTGGAGTGGTGAAAACACCAGATAACGTGTTTCTCGCATTCAGTAGCTCTAAACAAGCGATGTCGATGATTCTGCATACTTCGGACAGAAGTCTCCACAAGATTATCGCAGAAACTGCATATCTCAGCTTGAAACCCCACGAAAACCAAGGTATCTACTGTTCTGCATATCAAACGCACTGTGGAGTGGTGAAAACACCAGATAACGTGTTTCTCGCACTAGCTCGCTCGAAAAGAGCGATCTCGATGATTCAGCATACTTCGGACAGAAGTCTCACCAAGATTATCGCAGAAAATGCATATCTCAGCTTGAAACCGGACGAAAACCAAGATATCGCTGGTACTGCATATCAAACGCACTGTGGAGTGGTGAAAACACCAGATAACGTGTTTCTCGCATTAAATAGCTCGAGAAGAGCGATCTCGATGATTCTGCATACTTCGGACAGAAGTCTCACCAAGATTATCGCAGAAAATGCATATCTCAGCTTGAAACCCCACGAAAACCAAGATGTCGCCGGTTCTGCATATCAAACGCACTGTGGAGTGGTGAAAACACCAGAAAACGTGTTTTTCGCATTAAGTAGCTCGAAAAGAGCGTTCTCGAAGATCCTGCATACTTCTGACAGAAGTCTCTCCAAGTTTATCTTAGAAAATGCATATCTCAGCTTGAAACCCGACGAAAACCGAGTTATCTCCGGTTCTGCACATCAAACGTACCGTGGAGTGGTGAAAACACCAGAAAACGTGTTTCGCGCATTAAGTAGCTCGAAAAGAGCGTTCTCGAAGATTCTGCATACTTCTGACAGAAGTCCACCAGGATTATCGTAGAAAATGCATATCTCAGCTTGAAATCCGACCGAAACCAAGATATCTCCGGTTCAGCATTCCAAACGTACTGTGGAGTGGTGAAAACACCGGAAAACGTGTTTCGTGCATTAAGTAGCTCGAAAAGAGCGATCTAGACGATTCTGCATACTTCTGACAAAAGACCCACCATTATTATCGTAGAAAATGCATATCTCAACTTGAACCCCGACGAAATCAAAGATGTCGCCGGTTCTGCATATCAAACGCACTGTGGAGTGGTGAAAACAACCAGAGAACGTGTTTCTCGCATTAAATAGCTCGAGTAGAGCGATCTCGATGATTCTTCATACTTCGGACGGAAGTCTCACCAAGATTATCGTAAAAAATGCATATCTCAGCTTGAAACCCCACGAAAGCTAAGATATCGCTGGTTCTGCATATCAAACGCACTGTGGAGTGGTGAAAACACCAGATAACGTGTTTCTCGCATTAAATAGCTCGAAAAGAGCGATCTAGATGATTCTGCATCCTCCTGACAAAAGACCCACCATGATTATCGCAGAAAATGCATATCTCAGCTGGAAACACCACGAAAATGAAGATATCTACTGTTCTGCATATCAAACGAACTGTGGATTGCTGAAAACAACCAGAGAACGTGTTTCTCGCAATAAATAGCTCAAAAAGAGCGCTCTCGATGTTTCTGCATACTTCGGACAGATGTTTCACCAAGCTTATCGTAGAAAATGCATATCTCAGCTTGAAACCCGACGAAAACCAAAATATCGCCGGTTCTGCATATCAAACCAACTGTGGAGTGGTGAAAACACCAGATAACGTGTTTCTCGCATTAAATAGCTCGAAACGAGCGATCTCGATGATTCTGCATACTTCGGACAGAAGTCTCAACAAGATTATCGCAGAAAAAGCATATCTCAGCTTGAAACCCCACGAAAACCAAGATATCGCTGTGTTCTGCATATCAAACGCACTGTGGAGTGGTGGAAACCCCAGAAAACGTGTTTCTCGCATTAAATAGCTCGAGTAGAGCGATCTCGATGATTCTTCATACTTCGGACAGAAGTCTCACCAAGATTATCGTAAAAAATGCATATCTCAGCTTGAAACCCCACGAAAGCCAAGATATCTCTGGTTCTGCATATCAAACGCACTGTGGAGTGGTGAAAACACCAGATAACGTGTTTCTCGCATTAAATAGCTCGAAAAGAGCGATCTCGATGATTCTGCATACTTCGGACAGAAGTCTCACCAAGATTATCGCAGAAAATGCATCTCTCAGCTTGAAACCCCACGAAAACCAAAATGTCGCCGGTACTGCATATCAAACGCACTGTGGAGTGGTGAAAACACCAGAAAACGTGTTTCTCGCATTAAGTAGCTCGAAAAGAGCGTTCTCGAAGATCCTGCATACTTCTGACAGAAGTCTCACCAAGATTATCCTAGAAAATGCATATCTCAGCTTGAAACCCGACGAAAACCGAGTTATCTCCGGTTCTGCACATCAAACGTACCGTAGAGTGGTGAAAACACCAGAAAACGTGTTTCGCGCATTAAGTAGCTCGAACAGAGCGTTCTCGAAGATCCTGCATACTTCTGACAGAAGTCTCACCAAGATTATCTTAGAAAATGCATATCTCAGCTTGAAACCCGACGATAACCGAGTTATCTCCGGTTCTGCACATCAAACGTACCGTGGAGTGGTGAAAACACCAGAAAACGTGTGTCTCGCATTAAATACCTCGGAACGAGCGATCTCGATGATTCTGCATACTTCGGACAGAAGTCTCACCAAAATTATAGTAAAAAATGCATATCTCAGCTTGAAACCCCACGAAAACCAAGATATCGTTGTGTTCAGCATATCAAACGAACTGTGGAGTGGTGAAAACCCCAGAAAATGTGTTTCTCGCATTAAATAGCTCGAATAGAGCGATCTCGATGATTCTTCATACTTCGGACAGAAGTCTCACTTAGATTATCGTAGAAAATGCATATCTCAGCTTGAAACCCGAAGAACACCGAGTTATCTCCTGTTCTGCACATCAAAGGTACCGTGGAGTGGCCAAAACCCCAGAAAACGTGTTTCGCGCATTAAGTAGCTCGAAAAGAGCGTTCTCGAAGATTCTGCATACTTCTGACAGAAGTCCACCAGGATTATCGTAGAAAATGCATATCTCAGCTTGAAACCCGACCGAAACCAAGATATCTCCGGTTCTGCATGTCAAACGTACTGTAGAGTGGTGAAAACACCAGAAAACGTGTTTCGTGCATTAGGTAGCTCCAAAAGAGCGATCTAGATGATTCTGCATACTTCTGACTGAAGTCTCACCAATATTATCGCAGAAAATGCATATCTCAGCTGGAAACACCACGAAAATCAAGATATCGCCGGTTCTGCATATCAAACGCACTGTGGAGTGGTGAAAACAACCAGAGAACGTGTTTCTCGCATTAAATAGCTCGAAAAGAGCGATCTCGATGATTCTGCATACTTCGGACAGAAGTCTCAACAAGATTATCGCAGAAAATGCATATCTCAGCTTGAAACCCCACGAAAGCAAGATATCTCCTGTTCTGCATATCAAACGCACTGTGGAGTGGTGAAAACACCAGAAAACGTGTTTCGCGCATTAAGTAGCTCGAAGAGAGCGTTCTCGAAGATTCTGCATAATTCTGACAGAAGTCTCACCAAGATTATCGCAGAAAATGCATATCTCTGCTTGAAACCCCACGAAAACCAAGATATCTACTGTTCTGCATATCCAACGAACTGTGGAGTGGTGAAACCCCCAGAAAACGTGTTTCTCGCATTAAATAGCTCGAAAAGAGCGCTCTCGATGTTTCTGGATACTTCGGACAGATGTTTTACCAAGCTTATCGTAGAAAATGCATATCTCAGCTTGAAACCCGACGAAAACCAAAATATCTCCGGTTCTGCATATCCAACACACTGTGGAGTGGTGAAAACACCAGATAACGTGTTTCTCGCATTCAGTAGCTCTAAACAAGCGATGTCGATGATTCTGCATACTTCGGACAGAAGTCTCCACAAGATTATCGCAGAAACTGCATATCTCAGCTTGAAACCCCACGAAAACCAAGGTATCTACTGTTCTGCATATCAAACGCACTGTGGAGTGGTGAAAACACCAGATAACGTGTTTCTCGCACTAGCTCGCTCGAAAAGAGCGATCTCGATGATTCAGCATACTTCGGACAGAAGTCTCACCAAGATTATCGCAGAAAATGCATATCTCAGCTTGAAACCGGACGAAAACCAAGATATCGCTGGTACTGCATATCAAACGCACTGTGGAGTGGTGAAAACACCAGATAACGTGTTTCTCGCATTAAATAGCTCGAGAAGAGCGATCTCGATGATTCTGCATACTTCGGACAGAAGTCTCACCAAGATTATCGCAGAAAATGCATATCTCAGCTTGAAACCCCACGAAAACCAAGATGTCGCCGGTTCTGCATATCAAACGCACTGTGGAGTGGTGAAAACACCAGAAAACGTGTTTTTCGCATTAAGTAGCTCGAAAAGAGCGTTCTCGAAGATCCTGCATACTTCTGACAGAAGTCTCTCCAAGTTTATCTTAGAAAATGCATATCTCAGCTTGAAACCCGACGAAAACCGAGTTATCTCCGGTTCTGCACATCAAACGTACCGTGGAGTGGTGAAAACACCAGAAAACGTGTTTCGCGCATTAAGTAGCTCGAAAAGAGCGTTCTCGAAGATTCTGCATACTTCTGACAGAAGTCCACCAGGATTATCGTAGAAAATGCATATCTCAGCTTGAAATCCGACCGAAACCAAGATATCTCCGGTTCAGCATTCCAAACGTACTGTGGAGTGGTGAAAACACCGGAAAACGTGTTTCGTGCATTAAGTAGCTCGAAAAGAGCGATCTAGACGATTCTGCATACTTCTGACAAAAGACCCACCATTATTATCGTAGAAAATGCATATCTCAACTTGAACCCCGACGAAATCAAAGATGTCGCCGGTTCTGCATATCAAACGCACTGTGGAGTGGTGAAAACAACCAGAGAACGTGTTTCTCGCATTAAATAGCTCGAGTAGAGCGATCTCGATGATTCTTCATACTTCGGACGGAAGTCTCACCAAGATTATCGTAAAAAATGCATATCTCAGCTTGAAACCCCACGAAAGCTAAGATATCGCTGGTTCTGCATATCAAACGCACTGTGGAGTGGTGAAAACACCAGATAACGTGTTTCTCGCATTAAATAGCTCGAAAAGAGCGATCTAGATGATTCTGCATCCTCCTGACAAAAGACCCACCATGATTATCGCAGAAAATGCATATCTCAGCTGGAAACACCACGAAAATGAAGATATCTACTGTTCTGCATATCAAACGAACTGTGGATTGCTGAAAACAACCAGAGAACGTGTTTCTCGCAATAAATAGCTCAAAAAGAGCGCTCTCGATGTTTCTGCATACTTCGGACAGATGTTTCACCAAGCTTATCGTAGAAAATGCATATCTCAGCTTGAAACCCGACGAAAACCAAAATATCGCCGGTTCTGCATATCCAACGCACTGTGGAGTGGTGAAAACACCAGATAACGTGTTTCTCGCATTAAGAAGCTCGAAACGAGCGATCTCGATAATTCTGCATACTTCGGACAGAAGTCTCACCAATATTATCGCAGAAAATGCAAATCGCAGCTTGAAACCCCACGAAAACCAAGATATCGCTGGTTTTGCATATCAAACGCACTGTGGAGTGGTGAAAACACCAGATAACGTGTTTCTCGCATTAAATAGCTCGAAAAGAGCGAATCCCTGATGTTTCAGCATACTTCGGACAGAAGTCTCACCAAGATTATCGCAGAAAATGCATATCTCAGCTTGAAACCACACGAAAAGCAAAATATCTCCGGTTCTGCATATCCAACGAACTGTGGAGTGGTGAAAACCCCAGAAAACGTGTTTCTCGCATTAAATAGCTCGGAACGAGCGATCTCGATGATTCTGCATACTTCGGACAGAAGTCTCACCAAGATTATCGTAGAAAATGCATATCTCAGCTTGAACCCCGACGAAATCAAAGACGTCGCCGGTTCTGCATATCAAACGCACTGTGGAGTGGTGAAAACACCAGAAAACGAGTTTCTCGCATTAAATAGCTCGAAAAGTGCGATCTCGATGATTCTGCATACTTCTAACAGAAGTCTCACCAAGATTATCGCAGAAAATGCATATCTCTGCTTGAAACCCCACGAAACCCAAGATATCTACTGTTCTGTATATCCAACGAACTGTGGAGTGTTGAAAACCCCAGAAAACGAGTTTCTCGCATTAAATAGCACGAAAAGTGCGCTCTCGACGTTTCTGCATACTTCGGACAGATGTTTCACCAAGCTTATCGTAGAAAATGCATATCTCAGCTTGAAACCCGACGAAAACCAAAATATCTCCGGTTCTGCATATCCAACGCACCGTGGAGTGGTAAAAACACCAGATAACGTGTTTCTCGCATTAAATGGCTCGAGTAGAGCGATCTCGATGATTCTTCATACTTCGGACAGAAGTCTCACCAAGATTATCGTAAAAAATGCATATCTCAGCTTGAAACCCCACGAAAGCCAAGATATCTACTGTTCTGCATATCCAACGAACTGTGGAGTGGTGAAAACCCCAGAAAACGTGTTTCTCGCATTAAATAGCTCGAAAAGAGCGAATCCCTGATGTTTCAGCATACTTCGGACAGAAGTCGCACCAAGATTATCGCAGAAAATGCATATCTCAGCTTGAAACCACACGAAAAGCAAGATATCTCCGGTTCTGCATATCCAACGAACTGTGGAGTGGTGAATACCCCAGAAAACGAGTTTCTCGCATTAAATAGCTCGAAAATAGCGCTCTCGATGTTTCTGCATACTTCGGACAGATGTTTCACCAAGATTATCGTAGAAAATGCATATCTCAGCTTGACACCCGACGAAAACCAAAATATCGCCGGTTCTGCATATCAAACGCACTGTGGAGTGGTGAAAACACCGGATAAGGTTTTTCTCGCATTAACTAGCTCGAATAGAGCGATCACGATGATTCTGCATACTTCTGACAGAAGACTCACCAAGATGATCGCAGAAAATGCATATCTCATCTGGAAACCCCACGAAAACCAAGATATCGTCGGTTCTGCACATCAAACGTACCGTGGAGTGGTGAAAACACCAGAAAACGTGTTTCTCGCATTAAATAGCTCGAGTAGAGCGATCTCGATGATTCTTCATACTTCGGACAGAAGTCTCACCAAGATTATCGTAAAAAATGCATATCTCAGCTTGAAACCCCACGAAAACCAAGATATAGCTGTGTTCTGCGTATCAAACGCACTGTGGAGTGGTGAAAACACCAGATAACGCGTTTCTCGCATTAAGTAGCTCGAAAAGAGCGTTCTCGAAGATTCTGCATACTTCTGACAGAAGTCTCACCAGGATTATCGAAAAAAATGCATATCTCAGCTTGAAACCCCACGAAAACCAAGATATCGCTGTGTTCTGCATATCAAACGCACTGTGGAGTGGTGAAAACCCCAGAAAACGTGTTTCTCGCATTAAATAGCTCGAGTAGAGCGATCTCGATGATTCTTCATACTTCTAACAGAAGTCTCACCAAGATTATCGCAGAAAATGCATATCTCTGCTTGAAACCCCACGAAACCCAAGATATCTACTGTTCTGCATATCCGACGAACTGTGGAGTGGTGAAAACCCCAGAAAACGTGTTTCTCGCATTAAATAGCTCGAAAAGAGCGCTCTCGACGTTTCTGCATACTTCGGACAGATGTTTCACTAAGCTTATCGTAGAAAATGCATATCTCAGCTTGAAACCCGACGAAAACCGAGTTATCTCCGGTTCTGCACATCAAACGTACCGTGGAGTGGTGAAAACACCAGAAAACGAGTTTCGCGCATTAAGTATCTCGAAAAGAGCGTTCTCGAAGATTCTGCATACTTCTGACAGAAGTCTCACCAGGATTATCGTAGAAAATGCATATCTCAGCTTGAAATCCGACCGAAACCAAGATATCTCCGGCTCAGCATGTCAAACGTACTGTGGAGTGGTGAAAACACCAGAAAACGTGTTTCGTGCATTAAGTAGCTCGAAAAGAGCGATCTAGATGATTCTGCATACTTCTGACAGAAGTCTCACCAAGTTTATCTTCGAAAATGCATATCTCAGCTTGAAACCCGACGAAAACCGAGTTATCTCCGGTTCTGCACATCAAACGTACCGTGGAGTGGTGAAAACACCAGAAAACGTGTTTCGCGCATTAAGTAGCTCGAAAAGAGCGTTCTCGAAGATTCTGCATACTTCTGACAGAAGTCTCACCAGGATTATCGTAAAAAATGCATATCTCAGCTTGAAACCCCACGAAAACCAAGATATCGCTGTGTTCTGCATATCAAACGCACTGTGGAGTGGTGAAAACCCCAGAAAACGTGTTTCTCGCATTAAATAGCTCGAGTAGAGCGATCTCGATGATTCTTCATACTTCTAACAGAAGTCTCACCAAGATTATCGCAGAAAATGCATATCTCTGCTTGAAACCCCACGAAACCCAAGATATCTACTGTTCTGCATATCCAACGAACTGTGGAGTGGTGAAAACCCCAGAAAACGTGTTTCTCGCATTAAATAGCTCGAAAAGAGCGCTCTCGACGTTTCTGCATACTTCGGACAGATGTTTCACTAAGCTTATCGTAGAAAATGCATATCTCAGCTTGAAACCCGACGAAAACCGAGTTATCTCCGGTTCTGCACATCAAACGTACCGTGGAGTGGTGAAAACACCAGAAAACGAGTTTCGCGCATTAAGTATCTCGAAAAGAGCGTTCTCGAAGATTCTGCATACTTCTGACAGAAGTCTCACCAGGATTATCGTAGAAAATGCATATCTCAGCTTGAAATCCGACCGAAACCAAGATATCTCCGGTTCAGCATGTCAAACGTACTGTGGAGTGGTGAAAACACCAGAAAACGTGTTTCGTGCATTAAGTAGCTCGAAAAGAGCGATCTAGATGATTCTGCATACTTCTGACAAAAGACCCACCAAGATTATCGTAGAAAATGCATATCTCAACTTGAACCCCGCCGAAATCAAAGATGCCGCCGGTACTGCATATCAAACGCACTGTGGAGTGGTGAAAACAACCAGAGAACGTGTTTCTCGCATTAAATAGCTCGAAAAGATCGATCTCGAAGATAGTGCATACTTCTGACAGAAGTCTCACCAAGATTATCGTAGAAAATGCATATCTCAGCTTGAAACCCGACGAAAACCGAGTTATCTCCGGTTCTGCACATCAAACGTACCGTGGAGTGGTGAAAACACCAGAAAACTAGTTTCTCGCATTAAATAGCACGAAAAGTGCGCTCTCGATGTTTCTGCATACTTCGGACAGATGTTTCAACAAGATTATCGTAGAAAATGCATATCTCAGCTTGACACCCGACGAAAACCAAAATATCGCCGGTTCTGCATATCAAACGCACTGTGGAGTGGTGAAAACACCAGATAACGTGTTTCTCGCATTAAATAGCTCGAAAAGAGCGCTCTAGATGATTCTGCATATGTCTGACTGAAGACTCACCAAGATTATCGCAGAAAATGCATATCTCAGCTTGAAACCTCACCAAAATCAAGATGTCACCGGATCTGCATATCAAACGCACTGTGGAGTGGCGAAAACAACCAAATAACGTGTTTCTCGCATTAAATAGCTCGAAAAGAGCGCTCTAGATGATTCTGCATATGTCTGACTGAAGACTCACCAAGATTATCGCAGAAAATGCATATCTCAGCTTGAAATCTCACCAAAATCAAGATGTCACCGGATCTGCATATCAAACGCACTGTGGAGTGGCGAAAACAATCAGATAACGTGTTTCTCGCATTAAATATCTCGAAAAGAGCGATCTCGATGATTCTTCATACTTCGGACGGAAGTCTCACCAAGATTATCGTAAAAAATGCATATCTCAGCTTGAAACCCCACGAAAGCCAAGATATCGCTGGTTCTGCATATCAAACGCACTGTGGAGTGGTGAAAACAGCGGATAAGTTTTTTCTCGCATTAACTAGCTCTATAAGAGCGATCTCGATGTTTCAGCATACTTCGGACAGAAGTCTCACCAAGATTATCGTAGGAAATGCATATCTCAGCTTGAAACCCGACGAAAACCAAAATATCGCCGGTTCTGCATATCAAACCAACTGTGGAGTGGTGAAAACACCAGATAACGTGTTTCACGCATTAAATAGCTCGAAAAGTGCGATCTCGATGATTCTGCATACTTCTAACAGAAGTCTCACCAAGATTATCGCAGAAAATGCATATCTCTGCTTGAAACCCCACGAAAACCAAGATATCTACTGTTCTGCATATCCAACGAACTGTGGAGTGTTGAAAACCCCAGAAAACGTGTTTCTCGCATTAAATAGCTCGAAAAGAGCGCTCTCGACGTTTCTGCATACTTCGGACAGATGTTTCACCAAGCTTATCGTAGAAAATGCATATCTCAGCTTGAAACCCGACGAAAACCAAAATATCTCCGGTTCTGCATATCCAACGCACCGTGGAGTGGTAAAAACACCAGATAACGTGTTTCTCGCATTAAATAGCTCGAAACGAGCGATCTCGATGTTTCTGCATACTTCGGACAGATGTTTCACCAAGATTATCGTAGAAAATGCATATCTCAGCTTGACACCCGACGAAAACCAAAATATCGCCGGTTCTGCATATCAAACGCACTGTGGAGTGGTGAAAACAACAGATAACGTGTTTCTCGCATTAAATAGCTCGAAAAGAGCGATCTCGATGATTCTGCATACTTCTAACAGAAGTCTCACCAAGATTATCGCAGAAAATGCATATCTCTGCTTGAAACCCCACGAAAACCAAGATATCGTTGTGTTCAGCATATCAAACGAACTGTGGAGTGGTGAAAACCCCAGAAAATGTGTTTCTCGCATTAAATAGCTCGAATAGAGCGATCTCGATGATTCTTCATACTTCGGACAGAAGTCTCACTTAGATTATCGTAGAAAATGCATATCCCAGCTTGAAACCCGAAGAACACCGAGTTATCTCCTGTTCTGCACATCAAAGGTACCGTGGAGTGGCCAAAACCCCAGAAAACGTGTTTCGCGCATTAAGTAGCTCGAAAAGAGCGTTCTCGAAGATTCTGCATACTTCTGACAGAAGTCCACCAGGATTATCGTAGAAAATGCATATCTCAGCTTGAAACCCGACCGAAACCAAGATATCTCCGGTTCTGCATGTCAAACGTACTGTAGAGTGGTGAAAACACCAGAAAACGTGTTTCGTGCATTAGGTAGCTCCAAAAGAGCGATCTAGATGATTCTGCATACTTCTGACTGAAGTCTCACCAATATTATCGCAGAAAATGCATATCTCAGCTGGAAACACCACGAAAATCAAGATATCGCCGGTTCTGCATATCAAACGCACTGTGGAGTGGTGAAAACAACCAGAGAACGTGTTTCTCGCATTAAATAGCTCGAAAAGAGCGATCTCGATGATTCTGCATACTTCGGACAGAAGTCTCAACAAGATTATCGCAGAAAATGCATATCTCAGCTTGAAACCCCACGAAAGCAAGATATCTCCTGTTCTGCATATCAAACGCACTGTGGAGTGGTGAAAACACCAGAAAACGTGTTTCGCGCATTAAGTAGCTCGAAGAGAGCGTTCTCGAAGATTCTGCATAATTCTGACAGAAGTCTCACCAAGATTATCGCAGAAAATGCATATCTCTGCTTGAAACCCCACGAAAACCAAGATATCTACTGTTCTGCATATCCAACGAACTGTGGAGTGGTGAAACCCCCAGAAAACGTGTTTCTCGCATTAAATAGCTCGAAAAGAGCGCTCTCGATGTTTCTGCATACTTCGTACAGATGTTTTACCAAGCTTATCGTAGAAAATGCATATCTCAGCTTGAAACCCGACGAAAACCAAAATATCTCCGGTTCTGCATATCCAACACACTGTGGAGTGGTGAAAACACCAGATAACGTGTTTCTCGCATTCAGTAGCTCTAAACAAGCGATCTCGATGATTCTGCATACTTCGGACAGAAGTCTCACCAAGATTATCGCAGAAAATGCATATCTCAGCTTGAAACCCCACGAAAACCAAGATGTCGCCGGTTCTGCATATCAAACGCACTGTGGAGTGGTGAAAACACAAGAAACCGTGTTTTTCGCATTAAGTAGCTCGAAAAGAGCGTTCTCGAAGATCCTGCATACTTCTGACAGAAGTCTCTCCAAGTTTATCTTAGAAAATGCATATCTCAGCTTGAAACCCGACGAAAACCGAGTTATCTCCGGTTCTGCACATCAAACGTACCGTGGAGTGGTGAAAACACCAGAAAACGTGTTTCGCGCATTAAGTAGCTCGAAAAGAGCGTTCTCGAAGATTCTGCATACTTCTGACAGAAGTCCACCAGGATTATCGTAGAAAATGCATATCTCAGCTTGAAATCCGACCGAAACCAAGATATCTCCGGTTCAGCATTCCAAACGTACTGTGGAGTGGTGAAAACACCGGAAAACGTGTTTCGTGCATTAAGTAGCTCGAAAAGAGCGATCTAGACGATTCTGCATACTTCTGACAAAAGACCCACCATTATTATCGTAGAAAATGCATATCTCAACTTGAACCCCGACGAAATCAAAGATGTCGCCGGTTCTGCATATCAAACGCACTGTGGAGTGGTGAAAACAACCAGAGAACGTGTTTCTCGCATTAAATAGCTCGAGTAGAGCGATCTCGATGATTCTTCATACTTCGGACGGAAGTCTCACCAAGATTATCGTAAAAAATGCATATCTCAGCTTGAAACCCCACGAAAGCCAAGATATCGCTGGTTCTGCATATCAAACGCACTGTGGAGTGGTGAAAACACCAGATAACGTGTTTCTCGCATTAAATAGCTCGAAAAGAGCGATCTAGATGATTCTGCATCCTCCTGACAAAAGACCCACCATGATTATCGCAGAAAATGCATATCTCAGCTGGAAACACCACGAAAATGAAGATATCTACTGTTCTGCATATCAAACGAACTGTGGATTGCTGAAAACAACCAGAGAACGTGTTTCTCGCAATAAATAGCTCAAAAAGAGCGCTCTCGATGTTTCTGCATACTTCGGACAGATGTTTCACCAAGCTTATCGTAGAAAATGCATATCTCAGCTTGAAACCCGACGAAAACCAAAATATCGCCGGTTCTGCATATCCAACGCACTGTGGAGTGGTGAAAACACCAGATAACGTGTTTCTCGCATTAAGAAGCTCGAAACGAGCGATCTCGATAATTCTGCATACTTCGGACAGAAGTCTCACCAATATTATCGCAGAAAATGCAAATCGCAGCTTGAAACCCCACGAAAACCAAGATATCGCTGGTTCTGCATATCAAACGCACTGTGGAGTGGTGAAAACACCAGATAACGTGTTTCTCGCATTAAATAGCTCGAAAAGAGCGAATCCCTGATGTTTCAGCATACTTCGGACAGAAGTCTCACCAAGATTATCGCAGAAAATGCATATCTCAGCTTGAAACCACACGAAAAGCAAAATATCTCCGGTTCTGCATATCCAACGAACTGTGGAGTGGTGAAAACCCCAGAAAACGTGTTTCTCGCATTAAATAGCTCGGAACGAGCGATCTCGATGATTCTGCATACTTCGGACAGAAGTCTCACCAAGATTATCGTAGAAAATGCATATCTCAGCTTGAACCCCGACGAAATCAAAGACGTCGCCGGTTCTGCATATCAAACGCACTGTGGAGTGGTGAAAACACCAGAAAACGAGTTTCTCGCATTAAATAGCTCGAAAAGTGCGATCTCGATGATTCTGCATACTTCTAACAGAAGTCTCACCAAGATTATCGCAGAAAATGCATATCTCTGCTTGAAACCCCACGAAACCCAAGATATCTACTGTTCTGTATATCCAACGAACTGTGGAGTGTTGAAAACCCCAGAAAACGAGTTTCTCGCATTAAATAGCACGAAAAGTGCGCTCTCGATGTTTCTGCATACTTCGGACAGATGTTTCACCAAGCTTATCGTAGAAAATGCATATCTCAGCTTGAAACCCGACGAAAACCAAAATATCGCCGGTTCTGCATATCCAACGCACTGTGGAGTGGTGAAAACACCAGATAACGTGTTTCTCGCATTAAGAAGCTCGAAACGAGCGATCTCGATAATTCTGCATACTTCGGACAGAAGTCTCACCAATATTATCGCAGAAAATGCAAATCGCAGCTTGAAACCCCACGAAAACCAAGATATCGCTGGTTCTGCATATCAAACGCACTGTGGAGTGGTGAAAACACCAGATAACGTGTTTCTCGCATTAAATAGCTCGAAAAGAGCGAATCCCTGATGTTTCAGCATACTTCGGACAGAAGTCTCACCAAGATGATCGCAGAAAATGCATATCTCATCTGGAAACCCCACGAAAACCAAGATATCGTCGGTTCTGCACATCAAACGTACCGTGGAGTGGTGAAAACACCAGAAAACGTGTTTCTCGCATTAAATAGCTCGAGTAGAGCGATCTCGATGATTCTTCATACTTCGGACAGAAGTCTCACCAAGATTATCGTAAAAAATGCATATCTCAGCTTGAAACCCCACGAAAACCAAGATATAGCTGTGTTCTGCGTATCAAACGCACTGTGGAGTGGTGAAAACACCAGATAACGCGTTTCTCGCATTAAGTAGCTCGAAAAGAGCGTTCTCGAAGATTCTGCATACTTCTGACAGAAGTCTCACCAGGATTATCGAAAAAAATGCATATCTCAGCTTGAAACCCCACGAAAACCAAGATATCGCTGTGTTCTGCATATCAAACGCACTGTGGAGTGGTGAAAACAACAGAAAACGAGTTTCTCGCATTAAATAGCTCGAAAAGTGCGATCTCGATGATTCTGCATACTTCTAACAGAAGTCTCACCAAGATTATCGCAGAAAATGCATATCTCTGCTTGAAACCCCACGAAACCCAAGATATCTACTGTTCTGTATATCCAACGAACTGTGGAGTGTTGAAAACCCCAGAAAACGAGTTTCTCGCATTAAATAGCACGAAAAGTGCGCTCTCGATGTTTCTGCATACTTCGGACAGATGTTTCACCAAGCTTATCGTAGAAAATGCATATCTCAGCTTGAAACCCGACGAAAACCAAAATATCGCCGGTTCTGCATATCCAACGCACTGTGGAGTGGTGAAAACACCAGATAACGTGTTTCTCGCATTAAGAAGCTCGAAACGAGCGATCTCGATAATTCTGCATACTTCGGACAGAAGTCTCACCAATATTATCGCAGAAAATGCAAATCGCAGCTTGAAACCCCACGAAAACCAAGATATCGCTGGTTCTGCATATCAAACGCACTGTGGAGTGGTGAAAACACCAGATAACGTGTTTCTCGCATTAAATAGCTCGAAAAGAGCGAATCCCTGATGTTTCAGCATACTTCGGACAGAAGTCTCACCAAGATGATCGCAGAAAATGCATATCTCATCTGGAAACCCCACGAAAACCAAGATATCGTCGGTTCTGCACATCAAACGTACCGTGGAGTGGTGAAAACACCAGAAAACGTGTTTCTCGCATTAAATAGCTCGAGTAGAGCGATCTCGATGATTCTTCATACTTCGGACAGAAGTCTCACCAAGATTATCGTAAAAAATGCATATCTCAGCTTGAAACCCCACGAAAACCAAGATATAGCTGTGTTCTGCGTATCAAACGCACTGTGGAGTGGTGAAAACACCAGATAACGCGTTTCTCGCATTAAGTAGCTCGAAAAGAGCGTTCTCGAAGATTCTGCATACTTCTGACAGAAGTCTCACCAGGATTATCGAAAAAAATGCATATCTCAGCTTGAAACCCCACGAAAACCAAGATATCGCTGTGTTCTGCATATCAAACGCACTGTGGAGTGGTGAAAACCCCAGAAAACGTGTTTCTCGCATTAAATAGCTCGAGTAGAGCGATCTCGATGATTCTTCATACTTCTAACAGAAGTCTCACCAAGATTATCGCAGAAAATGCATATCTCTGCTTGAAACCCCACGAAACCCAAGATATCTACTGTTCTGCATATCCGACGAACTGTGGAGTGGTGAAAACCCCAGAAAACGTGTTTCTCGCATTAAATAGCTCGAAAAGAGCGCTCTCGATGTTTCTGCATACTTCGGACAGATGTTTCACTAAGCTTATCGTAGAAAATGCATATCTCAGCTTGAAACCCGACGAAAACCGAGTTATCTCCGGTTCTGCACATCAAACGTACCGTGGAGTGGTGAAAACACCAGAAAACGAGTTTCGCGCATTAAGTATCTCGAAAAGAGCGTTCTCGAAGATTCTGCATACTTCTGACAGAAGTCTCACCAGGATTATCGTAGAAAATGCATATCTCAGCTTGAAATCCGACCGAAACCAAGATATCTCCGGCTCAGCATGTCAAACGTACTGTGGAGTGGTGAAAACACCAGAAAACGTGTTTCGTGCATTAAGTAGCTCGAAAAGAGCGATCTAGATGATTCTGCATACTTCTGACAGAAGTCTCACCAAGTTTATCTTCGAAAATGCATATCTCAGCTTGAAACCCGACGAAAACCGAGTTATCTCCGGTTCTGCACATCAAACGTACCGTGGAGTGGTGAAAACACCAGAAAACGTGTTTCGCGCATTAAGTAGCTCGAAAAGAGCGTTCTCGAAGATTCTGCATACTTCTGACAGAAGTCTCACCAGGATTATCGTAAAAAATGCATATCTCAGCTTGAAACCCCACGAAAACCAAGATATCGCTGTGTTCTGCATATCAAACGCACTGTGGAGTGGTGAAAACCCCAGAAAACGTGTTTCTCGCATTAAATAGCTCGAGTAGAGCGATCTCGATGATTCTTCATACTTCTAACAGAAGTCTCACCAAGATTATCGCAGAAAATGCATATCTCTGCTTGAAACCCCACGAAACCCAAGATATCTACTGTTCTGCATATCCAACGAACTGTGGAGTGGTGAAAACCCCAGAAAACGTGTTTCTCGCATTAAATAGCTCGAAAAGAGCGCTCTCGACGTTTCTGCATACTTCGGACAGATGTTTCACTAAGCTTATCGTAGAAAATGCATATCTCAGCTTGAAACCCGACGAAAACCGAGTTATCTCCGGTTCTGCACATCAAACGTACCGTGGAGTGGTGAAAACACCAGAAAACGAGTTTCGCGCATTAAGTATCTCGAAAAGAGCGTTCTCGAAGATTCTGCATACTTCTGACAGAAGTCTCACCAGGATTATCGTAGAAAATGCATATCTCAGCTTGAAATCCGACCGAAACCAAGATATCTCCGGTTCAGCATGTCAAACGTACTGTGGAGTGGTGAAAACACCAGAAAACGTGTTTCGTGCATTAAGTAGCTCGAAAAGAGCGATCTAGATGATTCTGCATACTTCTGACAAAAGACCCACCAAGATTATCGTAGAAAATGCATATCTCAACTTGAACCCCGCCGAAATCAAAGATGCCGCCGGTACTGCATATCAAACGCACTGTGGAGTGGTGTAAACAACCAGAGAACGTGTTTCTCGCATTAAATAGCTCGAAAAGATCGATCTCGAAGATAGTGCATACTTCTGACAGAAGTCTCACCAAGATTATCGTAGAAAATGCATATCTCAGCTTGAAACCCGACGAAAACCGAGTTATCTCCGGTTCTGCACATCAAACGTACCGTGGAGTGGTGAAAACACCAGAAAACTAGTTTCTCGCATTAAATAGCACGAAAAGTGCGCTCTCGATGTTTCTGCATACTTCGGACAGATGTTTCAACAAGATTATCGTAGAAAATGCATATCTCAGCTTGACACCCGACGAAAACCAAAATATCGCCGGTTCTGCATATCAAACGCACTGTGGAGTGGTGAAAACACCAGATAACGTGTTTCTCGCATTAAATAGCTCGAAAAGAGCGCTCTAGATGATTCTGCATATGTCTGACTGAAGACTCACCAAGATTATCGCAGAAAATGCATATCTCAGCTTGAAACCTCACCAAAATCAAGATGTCACCGGATCTGCATATCAAACGCACTGTGGAGTGGCGAAAACAACCAAATAACGTGTTTCTCGCATTAAATAGCTCGAAAAGAGCGCTCTAGATGATTCTGCATATGTCTGACTGAAGACTCACCAAGATTATCGCAGAAAATGCATATCTCAGCTTGAAATCTCACCAAAATCAAGATGTCACCGGATCTGCATATCAAACGCACTGTGGAGTGGCGAAAACAATCAGATAACGTGTTTCTCGCATTAAATATCTCGAAAAGAGCGATCTCGATGATTCTTCATACTTCGGACGGAAGTCTCACCAAGATTATCGTAAAAAATGCATATCTCAGCTTGAAACCCCACGAAAGCCAAGATATCGCTGGTTCTGCATATCAAACGCACTGTGGAGTGGTGAAAACAGCGGATAAGTTTTTTCTCGCATTAACTAGCTCGATAAGAGCGATCTCGATGTTTCAGCATACTTCGGACAGAAGTCTCACCAAGATTATCGTAGGAAATGCATATCTCAGCTTGAAACCCGACGAAAACCAAAATATCGCCGGTTCTGCATATCAAACCAACTGTGGAGTGGTGAAAACACCAGATAACGTGTTTCTCCCATTAAGAAGCTCGAGTAGAGCGATCTCGATGATTCTTCATACTTCGGACAGAAGTCTCACCAAGATTATCGTAGAAAATGCATATCTCAGCTTGAAACCCCACGAAAACCAAGATATCGCTGTGTTCTGCATATCAAACCAACTGTGGAGTGGTGAAAACACCAGATAACGTGTTTCACGCATTAAATAGCTCGAAAAGAGCGCTCTCGACGTTTCTGCATACTTCGGACAGATGTTTCACCAAGCTTATCGTAGAAAATGCATATCTCAGCTTGAAACCCGACGAAAACCAAAATATCTCCGGTTCTGCATATCCAACGCACCGTGGAGTGGTAAAAACACCAGATAACGTGTTTCTCGCATTAAATAGCTCGAAAAGAGCGTTCTCGAAGACACTGCATACTTCTGACAGAAGTCTCACCAAGTTTATCTTAGAAAATGCATATCTCAGCTTGAAACCCGACGAAAACCGAGTTATCTCCGGTTCTGCACATCAAACGTACCGTGGAGTGGTGAAAACACCAGAAAACGTGTTTCGCGCATTAAGTAGCCCGAAAAGAGCGTTCTCGAAGATTCTGCATACTTCTGACAGAAGTCTCACCAGGATTATCGTAAAAAATGCATATCTCAGCTTGAAACCCCACGAAAACCAAGATATCGCTGTGTTCTGCATATCATACGCACTGTGGAGTGGTGAAAACCCCAGAAAACGTGTTTCTCGCTTTAAATAGCTCGAGTAGAGCGATCTCGATGATTCTTCATACTTCGGACAGAAGTCTCACCAAGATTATCGTAGAAAATGCATATCTCAGCTTGAAACCCCACGAAAACCAAGATATCGCTGTGTTCTGCATATCAAACGCACTGTGGAGTGGTGGAAACCCCAGAAAACGTGTTTCTCGCATTAAATAGCTCGAGTAGAGCGATCTCGATGATTCTTCATACTTCGGACGGAAGTCTCACCAAGATTATCGTAAAAAATGCATATCTCAGCTTGAAACCCCACGAAAGCCAAGATATCGCTGGTTCTGCATATCAAACGCACTGTGGAGTGGTGAAAACACCAGATAACGTGTTTCTCGCATTAAATAGCTCGAAAAGAGCGATCTAGATGATTCTGCATCCTCCTGACAAAAGACCCACCATGATTATCGCAGAAAATGCATATCTCAGCTGGAAACACCACGAAAATGAAGATATCTACTGTTCTGCATATCAAACGAACTGTGGATTGCTGAAAACAACCAGAGAACGTGTTTCTCGCAATAAATAACTCAAAAAGAGCGCTCTCGATGTTTCTGCATACTTCGGACAGATGTTTCACCAAGCTTATCGTAGAAAATGCATATCTCAGCTTGAAACCCCACGAAAACCAAGATATCGCTGGTTCTGCATATCAAACGCACTGTGGAGTGGTGAAAACACCAGATAACGTGTTTCTCGCATTAAATAGCTCGAAAAGAGCGAATCCCTGATGTTTCAGCATACTTCGGACAGAAGTCTCACCAAGATTATCGCAGAAAATGCATATCTCAGCTTGAAACCACACGAAAAGCAAAATATCTCCGGTTCTGCATATCCAACGAACTGTGGAGTGGTGAAAACCCCAGAAAACGTGTTTCTCGCATTAAATAGCTCGGAACGAGCGATCTCGATGATTCTGCATACTTCGGACAGAAGTCTCACCAAGATTATCGTAGAAAATGACTATCTCAGCTTGAACCCCGACGAAATCAAAGACGTCGCCGGTTCTGCATATCAAACGCACTGTGGAGTGGTGAAAACACCAGAAAACGAGTTTCTCGCATTAAATATCTCGAAAAGTGCGATCTCGATGATTCTGCATACTTCTAACAGAAGTCTCACCAAGATTATCGCAGAAAATGCATATCTCTGCTTGAAACCCCACGAAACCCAAGATATCTACTGTTCTGTATATCCAACGAACTGTGGAGTGTTGAAAACCCCAGAAAACGAGTTTCTCGCATTAAATAGCACGAAAAGTGCGCTCTCGACGTTTCTGCATACTTCGGACAGATGTTTCACCAAGCTTATCGTAGAAAATGCATATCTCAGCTTGAAACCCGACGAAAACCAAAATATCTCCGGTTCTGCATATCCAAAGCACCGTGGAGTGGTAAAAACACCAGATAACGTGTTTCTCGCATTAAATGGCTCGAAACGAGCGATCTCGATGATTCTGCATACTTCGGACAGAAGTCTCACCAAGATTATCGCAGGAAATGCATATCTCATCTTGAAACCACCCGAAAACCAAGATATCTCCGGTTCTGCATATCCAACGAACTGTGGAGTGGTGAAAACCCCAGAAAACGAGTTCCTCGCATTAAGTAGCACGAAAAGAGCGAATCCCTGATGTTTCAGCATACTTCGGACAGAAGTCTCACCAAGATTATCGCAGAAAATGCATATCTCAGCTTGAAACCACACGAAAAGCAAGATATCTCCGGTTCTGCATATCCAACGAACTGTGGAGTGGTGAAAACCCCAGAAAACGAGTTTCTCGCATTAAATAGCTCGAGTAGAGCGATCTCGATGATTCTTCATACTTCTAACAGAAGTCTCACCAAGATTATCGCAGAAAATGCATATCTCATCTGGAAACCCCACGAAAACCAAGATATCGTCGGTTCTGCACATCAAACGTACCGTGGAGTGGTGAAAACACCAGAAAACGTGTTTCTCGCATTAAATAGCTCGAGTAGAGCGATCTCGATGATTCTTCATACTTCGGACAGAAGTCTCACCAAGATTATCGTAAAAAATGCATATCTCAGCTTGAAACCCCACGAAAACCAAGATATCGCTGTGTTCTGCGTATCAAACGCACTGTGGAGTGGTGAAAACAGCGGATAAGTTTTTTCTCGCATTAACTAGCTCGATAAGAGCGATCTCGATGTTTCAGCATACTTCGGACAGAAGTCTCACCAAGATTATCGTAGGAAATGCATATCTCAGCTTGAAACCCGACGAAAACCAAAATATCGCCGGTTCTGCATATCAAACCAACTGTGGAGTGGTGAAAACCCCAGAAAACGTGTTTCTCGCATTAAATAGTTCGAGTAGAGCGATCTCGATGATTCTTCATACTTCGGACAGAAGTCTCACCAAGATTATCGTAAAAAATGCATATCTCAGCTTGAAACCCCACGAAAGCCAAAATATCTACTGTTCTGCATATCCAACGAACTGTGGAGTGGTGAAAACCCCAGAAAACGTGTTTCTCGCATTAAATAGCTCGAAAAGAGCGAATCCCTGATGTTTCAGCATACTTCGGACAGAAGTCTCACCAAGATTATCGCAGAAAATGCATATCTCAGCTTGACACCCGACGAAAACCAAAATATCGCCGGTTCTGCATATCAAACGCACTGTGGAGTGGTGAAAACACCGGATAAGGTTTTTCTCGCATTAACTAGCTCGAATAGAGCGATCACGATGATTCTGCATACTTCTGACAGAAGGCTCACCAAGATGATCGCAGAAAATGCATATCTCATCTGGAAACCCCACGAAAACCAAGATATCGTCGGTTCTGCACATCAAACGTACCGTGGAGTGGTGAGAACACCAGAAAACGTGTTTCTCGCATTAAATAGCTCGAGTAGAGCGATCTCGATGATTCTTCATACTTCGGACAGAAGTCTCACCAAGATTATCGTAAAAAATGCATATCTCAGCTTGAAACCCCACGAAAACCAAGATATAGCTGTGTTCTGCGTATCAAACGCACTGTGGAGTGGTGAAAACCCCAGAAAACGTGTTTCTCGCGTTAAATAGCTCGAGTAGAGCGATCTCGATGATTCTTCATACTTCGGACAGAAGTCTCACCAAGATTATCGTAAAAAATGCATATCTCAGCTTGAAACCCCACGAAAGCCAAGATATCGCTGGTTCTGCATATCAAACGCACTGTGGAGTGGTGAAAACACCAGATAACGCGTTTCTCGCATTAAGTAGCTCGAAAAGAGCGTTCTCGAAGATTCTGCATACTTCTGACAGAAGTCTCACCAGGATTATCGAAAAAAATGCATATCTCAGCTTGAAACCCCACGAAAACCAAGATATCGCTGTGTTCTGCATATCAAACGCACTGTGGAGTGGTGAAAACCCCAGAAAACGTGTTTCTCGCATTAAATAGCTCGAGTAGAGCGATCTCGATGATTCTTCATACTTCTAACAGAAGTCTCACCAAGATTATCGCAGAAAATGCATATCTCTGCTTGAAACCCCACGAAACCCAAGATATCTACTGTTCTGCATATCCGACGAACTGTGCAGTGGTGAAAACCCCAGAAAACGTGTTTCTCGCATTAAATAGCTCGAAAAGAGCGCTCTCGACGTTTCTGCATACTTCGGACAGATGTTTCACTAAGCTTATCGTAGAAAATGCATATCTCAGCTTGAAACCCGACGAAAACCGAGTTATCTCCGGTTCTGCACATCAAACGTACCGTGGAGTGGTGAAAACACCAGAAAACGAGTTTCGCGCATTAAGTATCTCGAAAAGAGCGTTCTCGAAGATTCTGCATACTTCTGACAGAAGTCTCACCAGGATTATCGTAGAAAATGCATATCTCAGCTTGAAATCCGACCGAAACCAAGATATCTCCGGTTCAGCATGTCAAACGTACTGTGGAGTGGTGAAAACACCAGAAAACGTGTTTCGTGCATTAAGTAGCTCGAAAAGAGCGATCTAGATGATTCTGCATACTTCTGACAGAAGTCTCACCAAGTTTATCTTAGAAAATGCATATCTCAGCTTGAAACCCGACGAAAACCGAGTTATCTCCGGTTCTGCACATCAAACGTACCGTGGAGTGGTGAAAACACCAGAAAACGTGTTTCGCGCATTAAGTAGCTCGAAAAGAGCGTTCTCGAAGATTCTGCATACTTCTGACAGAAGTCTCACCAGGATTATCGTAAAAAATGCATATCTCAGCTTGAAACCCCACGAAAACCAAGATATCGCTGTGTTCTGCATATCAAACGCACTGTGGAGTGGTGAAAACTCCAGAAAACGTGTTTCTCGCATTAAATAGCTCGAAAAGAGCGCTCTCGACGTTTCTGCATACTTCGGACAGATGTTTCACTAAGCTTATCGTAGAAAATGCATATCTCAGCTTGAAACCCGACGAAAACCGAGTTATCTCCGGTTCTGCACATCAAACGTACCGTGGAGTGGTGAAAACACCAGAAAACGAGTTTCGCGCATTAAGTATCTCGAAAAGAGCGTTCTCGAAGATTCTGCATACTTCTGACAGAAGTCTCACCAGGATCATCGTAGAAAATGCATATCTCAGCTTGAAATCCGACCGAAACCAAGATATCTCCGGTTCAGCATGTCAAACGTACTGTGGAGTGGTGAAAACACCAGAAAACGTGTTTCGTGCATTAAGTAGCTCGAAAAGAGCGATCTAGATGATTCTGCATACTTCTGACAAAAGACCCACCAAGATTATCGTAGAAAATGCATATCTCAACTTGAACCCCGCCGAAATCAAAGATGCCGCCGGTACTGCATATCAAACGCACTGTGGAGTGGTGAAAACAACCAGAGAACGTGTTTCTCGCATTAAATAGCTCGAAAAGATCGATCTCGAAGATAGTGCATACTTCTGACAGAAGTCTCACCAAGATTATCGTAGAAAATGCATATCTCAGCTTGAAACCCGACGAAAACCGAGTTATCTCCGGTTCTGCACATCAAACGTACCGTGGAGTGGTGAAAACACCAGAAAACGAGTTTCGCGCATTAAGTATCTCGAAAAGAGCGTTCTCGAAGATTCTGCATACTTCTAACAGAAGTCTCACCAAGATTATCGCAGAAAATGCATATCTCTGCTTGAAACCCCACGAAAACCAAGATATCTACTGTTCTGCATATCCAACGAACTGTGGAGTGTTGAAAACCCCAGAAAACGTGTTTCTCGCATTAAATAGCTCGAAAAGAGCGCTCTCGACGTTTCTGCATACTTCGGACAGATGTTTCACCAAGCTTATCGTAGAAAATGCATATCTCAGCTTGAAACCCGACGAAAACCAAAATATCTCCGGTTCTGCATATCCAACGCACCGTGGAGTGGTAAAAACACCAGATAACGTGTTTCTCGCATTAAATAGCTCGAAACGAGCGATCTCGATGTTTCTGCATACTTCGGACAGATGTTTCACCAAGATTATCGTAGAAAATGCATATCTCAGCTTGACACCCGACGAAAACCAAAATATCGCCGGTTCTGCATATCAAACGCACTGTGGAGTGGTGAAAACAACAGATAACGTGTTTCTCGCATTAAATAGCTCGAAAAGAGCGATCTAGATGATTCTGCATCCTCCTGACAAAAGACCCACCAAGATTATCGCAGAAAATGCATATCTCAGCTGGAAACACCACGGAAATGAAGATATCTACTGTTCTGCATATCAAACGAACTGTGGATTGGTGAAAACAACCAGAGAACGTGTTTCTCGCAATAAATAGCTCAAAAAGAGCGCTCTCGATGTTTCTGCATACTTCGGACAGATGTTTCACCAAGCTTATCGTAGAAAATGCATATCTCAGCTTGAAACCCGACGAAAACCAAAATATCGCCGGTTCTGCATATCCAACGCACTGTGGAGTGGTGAAAACACCAGATAACGTGTTTCTCGCATTAAGAAGCTCGAAACGAGCGATCTCGATAATTCTGCATACTTCGGACAGAAGTCTCAGCAAGATTATCGCAGAAAATGCATATCTCAGCTTGAAACCACACGAAAAGCAAGATATCTCCGGTTCTGCATATCCAACGAACTGTGGAGTGGTGAAAACCCCAGAAAACGAGTTTCACGCATTAAATAGCTCGAAAATAGCGCTCTCGATGTTTCTGCATACTTCGGACAGATGTTTCTCCAAGATTATCGTAGAAAATGCATATCTCAGCTTGACACCCGACGAAAACCAAAATATCGCCGGTTCTGCATATCAAACGCACTGTGGAGTGGTGAAAACACCGGATAAGGTTTTTCTCGCATTAACTAGCTCGAATAGAGCGATCACGATGATTCTGCATACTTCTGACAGAAGACTCACCAAGATGATCGCAGAAAATGCATATCTCATCTGGAAACCCCACGAAAACCAAGATATCGTCGGTTCTGCATATCAGACGCACTGTGGAGTGTTGAAAACACCAGAAAACGTGTTTCTCGCATTAACTAACTCGAAAAAAGCGTTCCCGATGATTCTGCATACTTCTGACAGATGACTCACCAAGATTATCGCAGAAAATGCATATCTCAGCTGGAAACACCACGAAAATCAAGATATCGCCGGTTCTGCATATCAAACGCACTGTGGAGTGGTCAATACACCAGATAACGTGTTTCTCGCATTAAATAGCTCGTAAAGAGCGATATCGATGATTCTGCATACTTCGGACAGAAGTCTCAGCAATATTATCGCAGAAAATGCATATCTCATCTTGAAACCTCACGAAAATCAAGATGACGCAGGTTCTGCATATCAAACGCACTGTGGAACGGTGAAAACAACCAGATAACGTGTTTCTCGCATTAAATAGCTCGAAGAGAGCGATCTCGATGATTCGGCATACTTCTGACAGAAGACTCAACAAGATTATCGCAGAAAATGCATATCTCAGCTGGAAACCCCACGAAAACCAAGATATCGCCTGTACTGCATATCAGACGCACTGTGGAGTGGTCAAAACACCAGAAAACGTGTTTCTCGCATTAACTAGCTCGAAAAGAGCGTTCTCGATGATTCTGCATACTTCTCATAGATGAAACACCAAGATTATCGCAGAAAATGCATATTTCAGCTGGAAACCCCACGAAAACCAAGTTATCGGCGGCTCTACCTATCAAACGCACTGTGGAGTGGTCAAAACACCAGATAACGTGTTTCTCGCATTAAATAGCTCGAAAAGAGCGATATCGAAGATTCTGCATACTTCTGACAGAGGTCTCACCAATATTATCGTAGAAAATGCATATCTCAGCTTGCAACTCGACCGAAACCAAGATATCTCCGGTTCTGCATGTCAAACGTACAGTGGAGTGGTGAATACACCAGAAAACGTGTTTCTCGCATTAAATAGCTCGAAAAGAGCGATCTAGATGATTCTGCATACTTCTGACAGATGACTCACCAAGATTATCGCAGAAAATGCATATCTCAGCTGGAAACACCACGAAAATCAAGATATCGCCGGTTCTGCATATCAAACGCACTGTGGAGTGGTCAATACACCAGATAACGTGTTTCTCGCATTAAATAGCTCGTAAAGAGCGATATCGATGATTCTGCATACTTCGGACAGAAGTCTCAGCAATATTATCGCAGAAAATGCATATCTCATCTTGAAACCTCACGAAAACCAAGATATCTCCGGTTCTGCACATCAAACGTACTGTGGAGTGGTGAAAACAACCAGATAACGTATTTCTCGCATTAAATAGCTCGAAACGAACGATCTAGATGATTCTGCACACTTCTGACTGAAGTCTCACCAAGATTATCGCAGAAAATGCATATCTCAGCTGGAAACACCACGAAAATCAAGATATCGCCGGTTCTGCATATCAAACGCACTATGGAGTGGTGAAAACAACCAGATAACGCGTTTCTCGCATTAACTAGCTCGAAAAGAGCGTTCTCGATGATTCTGCATACTTCTCATAGATGAAACACCAAGATTATCGCAGAAAATGCATATTTCAGCTGGAAACCCCACGAAAACCAAGTTATCGGCGGCTCTACATATCAAACGCACTGTGGAGTGGTCAAAACACCAGATAACGTGTTTCTCGCATTAAATAGCTCGAAAAGAGCGATATCGATGATTCTGCATACTTCAGACTGAAGTCTCACCAATATTATCGCAGAAAATGCATATCTCAGCTTGAAACACGACGAAAACCACGATGTCGCCGGTTCTGCACATCAAACGTACCGTGGAGTGGTGAAAACACCAGAAAACGTGTTTCTCGAATTAAATAGCTCGAAAAGAGCGATATCGAAGATTCTGCATACTTCTGACAGAGGTCTCACCAGGATTATCGTAGAAAATGCATATCTCAGCTTGATACCCGACCGAAACCAAGATATCTCCGGTTCTGCATGTCAAACGTACTGTGGAGTGGTGAAAACACCAGAAAACGAGTTTCGTGCATTAAGTAGCTCGAAAAGAGCGATCTCGATGATTCAGCATACTTCGGACAGAAGTCTCACCAAGATTATCGCAGGAAATGCATATCTCAGCTTGAAACCCCACGAAAACCAAGATATCGCTGGTACTGCATATTAAACGCACTGTGGAGTGGTGAAAACACCAGATAACGTGTTTCTCGTATTAAATAGCTCGAAAAGAGCGATCTAGATGATTCTGCATACTTCTGACAGAAGTCTCACCAAGATTATCGTAGAAAATGCATATCTCATCTTGAACCCCGACGAAATCAAAGATGTCGCCGGTTCTGCATATCAAACGCACTGTGGAGTGGTGAAAACACCAGATAACGTGTTTCTCGCATTAAATAGCTCGAAAAGAGCGATCTAGATGATTCTGCATACTTCTGACTAAAGACCCACCAAGATTATCGTAGAAAATGCATATCTCAACTTGAACCCCGACGAAAACCAAGATATCTCCGGTTCTGCATATCCAACGAACTGTGGAGTGGTGAAAACCCCAGAAAACCAGTTTCTCGCATTAAATAGCTCGAAAAGAGCGATCTCGATGATTCAGCATATTTCGGACAGGAGTCTCACCAAGATTATCGCAGGAAATGCATATCTCAGCTTGAAACCCCACGAAAACCAAGATATCTCCGGTTCTGCATATCCAACGAACTGTGGAGTGGTGAAAACCCCAGAAAACGAGTTTCTCGCATTAAATAGCTCGAAAATAGCGCTCTCGATGTTTCTGCATACTTCGGACAGATGTTTCTCCAAGATTATCGTAGAAAATGCATATCTCAGCTTGACACCCGACGAAAACCAAAATATCGCCGGTTCTGCATATCAAACGCACTGTGGAGTGGTGAAAACACCGGATAAGGTTTTTCTCGCATTAACTAGCTCGAATAGAGCGATCACGATGATTCTGCATACTTCTGACAGAAGACTCACCAAGATGATCGCAGAAAATGCATATCTCATCTGGAAACCCCACGAAAACCAAGATATCGTCGGTTCTGCATATCAGACGCACTGTGGAGTGTTGAAAACACCAGAAAACGTGTTTCTCGCATTAACTAACTCGAAAAAAGCGTTCCCGATGATTCTGCATACTTCTGACAGATGACTCACCAAGATTATCGCAGAAAATGCATATCTCAGCTGGAAACACCACGAAAATCAAGATATCGCCGGTTCTGCATATCAAACGCACTGTGGAGTGGTCAATACACCAGATAACGTGTTTCTCGCATTAAATAGCTCGTAAAGAGCGATATCGATGATTCTGCATACTTCGGACAGAAGTCTCAGCAATATTATCGCAGAAAATGCATATCTCATCTTGAAACCTCACGAAAATCAAGATGACGCAGGTTCTGCATATCAAACGCACTGTGGAACGGTGAAAACAACCAGATAACGTGTTTCTCGCATTAAATAGCTCGAAGAGAGCGATCTCGATGATTCGGCATACTTCTGACAGAAGACTCAACAAGATTATCGCAGAAAATGCATATCTCAGCTGGAAACCCCACGAAAACCAAGATATCGCCTGTACTGCATATCAGACGCACTGTGGAGTGGTCAAAACACCAGAAAACGTGTTTCTCGCATTAACTAGCTCGAAAAGAGCGTTCTCGATGATTCTGCATACTTCTCATAGATGAAACACCAAGATTATCGCAAGAAAATGCATATTTCAGCTGGAAACCCCACGAAAACCAAGTTATCGGCGGCTCTACCTATCAAACGCACTGTGGAGTGGTCAAAACACCAGATAACGTGTTTCCCGCATTAAATAGCTCGAAAAGAGCGATATCGAAGATTCTGCATACTTCTGACAGAGGTCTCACCAATATTATCGTAGAAAATGCATATCTCAGCTTGCAACTCGACCGAAACCAAGATATCTCCGGTTCTGCATGTCAAACGTACAGTGGAGTGGTGAATACACCAGAAAACGTGTTTCTCGCATTAAATAGCTCGAAAAGAGCGATCTAGATGATTCTGCATACTTCTGACAGATGACTCACCAAGATTATCGCAGAAAATGCATATCTCAGCTGGAAACACCACGAAAATCAAGATATCGCCGGTTCTGCATATCAACGCACTGTGGAGTGGTCAATACACCAGATAACGTGTTTCTCGCATAAAATAGCTCGAAAAGAGCAATCTCGATGATTCGGCATACTTCTGACAGAAGACTCACCATGATTATCGCAGAAAGTGCATATCTCAGCTTGAAACCTCACGAAAACCAAGATATCTCCGGTTCTGCACATCAAACGTACTGTGGAGTGGTGAAAACACCAGAAAACGTGTTTCTCGCATTAAGTAGCTCGAAAAGAGCGTTCTCGAAGATTCTGCATACTTCTGACTGAGGTCTCACCAATATTATCGTAGAAAATGCATATCGCAGCTTGAAACTCGACCGAAACCAAAATATCTCCGGTTCTGCATGTCAAACGTACAGTGGAGTGGTGAATACACCAGAAAACGTGTTTCTCGCATTAAATAGCTCGAAAAGAGCGATCTAGGTGATTCTGCATACTTCAGACTGAAGTCTCACCAATATTATCGCAGAAAATGCATATCTCAGCTTGAAACACGACGAAAACCACGATGTCGCCGGTTCTGCATATCAAACGCACTGTGGGGGGGGGGGTGAAATCACCAGAAAACGTGTTTCTCGCATTAAATAGCTCGAAACGAGCGATCTAGATGATTCTGGAAACTTCTGACTGAAGTCTCACCAATATTATCGCAGAAAATGCATATCTCAGCTAGAAACCTCACGAAAATCAAGATGTCGCCGGTTCTGCATATCAAACGCACTATGGAGTGGTGAAAACAACCAGATAACGTATTTCTCGCATTAAATAGCTCGAAACGAACGATCTAGATGATTCTGCACACTTCTGACTGAAGTCTCACCAAGATTATCGCAGAAAATGCATATCTCAGCTGGAAACACCACGAAAATCAAGATATCGCCGGTTCTGCATATCAAACGCACTATGGAGTGGTGAAAACAACCAGATAACGCGTTTCTCGCATTAACTAGCTCGAAAAGAGCGTTCTCGATGATTCTGCATACTTCTCATAGATGAAACACCAAGATTATCGCAGAAAATGCATATTTCAGCTGGAAACCCCACGAAAACCAAGTTATCGGCGGCTCTACATATCAAACGCACTGTGGAGTGGTCAAAACACCAGATAACGTGTTTCTCGCATTAAATAGCTCGAAAAGAGCGATATCGATGATTCTGCATACTTCAGACTGAAGTCTCACCAATATTATCGCAGAAAATGCATATCTCAGCTTGAAACACGACGAAAACCACGATGTCGCCGGTTCTGCACATCAAACGTACCGTGGAGTGGTGAAAACACCAGAAAACGTGTTTCTCGAATTAAATAGCTCGAAAAGAGCGATATCGAAGATTCTGCATACTTCTGACAGAGGTCTCACCAGGATTATCGTAGAAAATGCATATCTCAGCTTGATACCCGACCGAAACCAAGATATCTCCGGTTCTGCATGTCAAACGTACTGTGGAGTGGTGAAAACACCAGAAAACGAGTTTCGTGCATTAAGTAGCTCGAAAAGAGCGATCTCGATGATTCAGCATACTTCGGACAGAAGTCTCACCAAGATTATCGCAGGAAATGCATATCTCAGCTTGAAATGCCACGAAAACCAAGATATCGCTGGTTCTGCATATCAAACGCACTGTGGAGTGGTGAAAACACCAGATAACGTGTTTCTCGCATTAAATAGCTCGAAAGGAGCGATCTCGATGATTCTGCATACTTCTAACAGAAGTCTCACCAAGATTATCGCAGAAAATGCATATCTCAGCTTGAAACCCCACGAAAACCAAGATATCGCTGGTACTGCATATTAAACGCACTGTGGAGTGGTGAAAACACCAGATAACGTGTTTCTCGTATTAAATAGCTCGAAAAGAGCGATCTAGATGATTCTGCATACTTCTGACAGAAGTCTCACCAAGATTATCGTAGAAAATGCATATCTCATCTTGAACCCCGACGAAATCAAAGATGTCGCCGGTTCTGCATATCAAACGCACTGTGGAGTGGTGAAAACACCAGATAACGTGTTTCTCGCATTAAATAGCTCGAAAAGAGCGATCTAGATGATTCTGCATACTTCTGACTAAAGACCCACCAAGATTATCGTAGAAAATGCATATCTCAACTTGAACCCCGACGAAAACCAAGATATCTCCGGTTCTGCATATCCAACGAACTGTGGAGTGGTGAAAACCCCAGAAAACCAGTTTCTCGCATTAAATAGCTCGAAAAGAGCGATCTCGATGATTCAGCATATTTCGGACAGGAGTCTCACCAAGATTATCGCAGGAAATGCATATCTCAGCTTGAAACCCCACGAAAACCAAGATATCTCCGGTTCTGCATATCCAACGAACTGTGGAGTGGTGAAAACCCCAGAAAACGAGTTTCTCGCATTAAATAGCTCGAAAAGAGCGATCTCGATGAAACAGCATATTTCGGACAGGAGTCTCACCCAGATTATCGCAGGAAATGCATATCTCAGCTTGAAACCCCACGAAAACCAAGATATCTCCGGTTCTGCATATCCAACGAACTGTGGAGTGGTGAAAACCCCAGAAAACGAGTTTCTCGCATTAAATAGCTCGAAAAAAGCGCTCTCGATGTTTCTGCATACTTCGGACAGATGTTTCACCAAGATTATCGTAGAAAATGCATATCTCAGCTGGAAACACCACGAAAATCAAGATATCGCCTGTTCTGCATATCAAACGCACTGTGGAGTGGTGAAAACAACCAGAGAACGTGTTTCTCGCATTAAATAGCTCGCAAAGCGCGATCTAGATGATTCTGCATACTTCTGACAAAACACCCACCAAGATTATCGCAGAAAATGCATATATCATCTTGAAACCCCACGAAAACCAAGATATCTCCGGTTCTGCATATCTAACGAACTGTGGAGTGGTGAAAACCCCAGAAAACCAGTTTCTCGCATTAAATAGCTCGAAAAGAGCGCTCTCGATGTTTCTGCATACTTCGGACAGATGTTTCACCAAGATTATCGTAGAAAATGCATATCTCAGCTGGAAACACCACGAAAATCAAGATATCGCCTGTTCTGCATATCCAACGAACTGTGGAGTGGTGAAAACCCCAGAAAACGAGTTTCTCGCATTAAATAGCTCGAAAAGAGCGATCTCGATGAAACAGCATATTTCGGACAGGAGTCTCACCCAGATTATCGCAGGAAATGCATATCTCAGCTTGAAACCCCACGAAAACCAAGATATCTCCGGTTCTGCATATCCAACGAACTGTGGAGTGGTGAAAACCCCAGAAAACGAGTTTCTCGCATTAAATAGCTCGAAAAGAGCGCTCTCGATGTTTCTGCATACTTCGGACAGATGTTTCACCAAGATTATCGTAGAAAATGCATATCTCAGCTGGAAACACCACGAAAATCAAGATATCGCCTGTTCTGCATATCTAACGAACTATGGAGTGGTGAAAACAACTAGAGAACGTGTTTCTCGCATTAAATAGCTCGAGAAGAGCGATCTCGATGATTCAGCATACTTCGGACAGAAGTCTCACCAAGATTATCGCAGGAAATGCATATATCATCTTGAAATCCCACGAAAACCAAGATATCTCCGGTTCTGCATATCTAACGAACTGTGGAGTGGTGAAAACAACCAGAGAACGTGTTTCTCTCATTAAATAGCTCGAGAAGAGCGATCTCGATGATTCAGCATACTTCGGACAGAAGTCTCACCAAGATTATCGCAGGAAATGCATATCTCATCTTGAAACCCCACGAAAACCAAGATATCTCCGGTTCTGCATATCCAACGAACTGTGGAGTGGTGAAAACCCCAGAAAACGAGTTTCTCGCATTAAATAGCTCGAAAAGAGCGATCTCGATGATTCAGCATATTTCGGACAGGAGTCTCACCAAGATTATCGCAGGAAATGCATATCTCAGCTTGAAACCCCACGAAAACCAAGATATCTCCGGTTCTGCATATCCAACGAACTGTGGAGTGGTGAAAACCCCTGAAAACGAGTTTCTCGCATTAAATAGCTCGAAAAGAGCGATCTCGATGAAACAGCATATTTCGGACAGGAGTCTCACCCAGATTATCGCAGGAAATGCATATCTCAGCTTGAAACCCCACGAAAACCAAGATATCTCCGGTTCTGCATATCCAACGAACTGTGGAGTGGTGAAAACCCCAGAAAACGAGTTTCTCGCATTAAATAGCTCGAAAAGAGCGCTCTCGATGTTTCTGCATACTTCGGACAGATGTTTCACCAAGATTATCGTAGAAAATGCATATCTCAGCTGGAAACACCACGAAAATCAAGATATCGCCTGTTCTGCATATCTAACGAACTGTGGAGTGGTGAAAACAACTAGAGAACGTGTTTCTCGCATTAAATAGCTAGAGAAGAGCGATCTCGATGATTCAGCATACTTCGGACAGAAGTCTCACCAAGATTATCGCAGGAAATGCATATCTCATCTTGAAACCCCACGAAAACCAAGATATCTCCGGTTCTGCATATCCAACGAACTGTGGAGTGGTGAAAACCCCAGAGAACGTGTTTCTCGCATTAAATAGCTCGAAAAGCGCGATCTAGATGATTCTGCATACTTCTGACAAAACACCCACCAAGATTATCGCAGAAAATGCATATCTCAGCTGGAAACACCACGAAAATCAAGATATCTCCGGTTCTGCATATCTAACGAACTGTGGAGTGGTGAAAACAACTAGAGAACGTGTTTCTCGCATTAAATAGCTAGAGAAGAGCGATCTCGATGATTCAGCATACTTCGGACAGAAGTCTCACCAAGATTATCGCAGGAAATGCATATCTCATCTTGAAACCCCACGAAAACCAAGATATCTCCGGTTCTGCATATCTAACGAACTGTGGAGTGGTGAAAACAACCAGAGAACGTGTTTCTCGCATTAAATAGCTCGAGAAGAGCGATCTCGATGATTCAGCATACTTCGGACAGAAGTCTCACCAAGATTATCGCAGGAAATGCATATCTCATCTTGAAACCCCACGAAAACCAAGATATCTCCGGTTCTGCATATCCAACGAACTGTGGAGTGGTGAAAACCCCAGAAAACGAGTTTCTCGCATTAAATTGCTCGAAAAGAGCGCTCTCGATGTTTCTGCATACTTCGGACAGATGTTTCACCAAGATTATCGTAGAAAATGCATATCTCAGCTTGAAACCCGACCGAAACCAAGATATCTCCGCTTCTGCATATCTAACGAACTGTGGAGTGGTGAAAACAACTAGAGAACGTGTTTCTCGCATTAAATAGCTAGAGAAGAGCGATCTCGATGATTCAGCATACTTCGGACAGAAGTCTCACCAAGATTATCGCAGGAAATGCATATCTCATCTTGAAACCCCACGAAAACCAAGATATCTCCGGTTCTGCATATCTAACGAACTGTGGAGTGGTGAAAACAACCAGAGAACGTGTTTCTCGCATTAAATAGCTCGAGAAGAGCGATCTCGATGATTCAGCATACTTCGGACAGAAGTCTCACCAAGATTATCGCAGGAAATGCATATCTCATCTTGAAACCCCACGAAAACCAAGATATCTCCGGTTCTGCATATCCAACGCACTGTGGAGTGGTAAGAACACCAGATAACGTGTTTCTCGCATTCAATAGCTCGAAACGAGCGATCTCGATGATTCTGCATACTTCGGACAGAAGTCTCAACAAGATTATCGCAGAAAATGCATATCTCAGCTTGAAACCCCACGAAAACCAAGATATCTATTGTTCTGCATATCCAACGAACTGTGGAGTGGTGAAAACCCCAGAAAACGTGTTTCGCGCATTAAATAGCTCGAAAAGAGCCCTCTCGATGTTTCTGCATACTTTGGACAGATGTTTCACCAAGCTTATCGTAGAAAATGCATATCTCAGCTTGAAACCCGACGAAAACCAAAATATCGCCGGTTCTGCATATCCAACGCACTGTGGAGTGGTGAAAACCCCCTGAAAACGTGTTTCTCGCATTAAATAGCTCGAATAGAGCCATCTCGATAATTCTTCATACTTCGGACAGAAGTCTCACCAAGGTTATCGTAAAAAATGCATATCTCAGCTTGAAACCCAACGAAAGCCAAGATATCGCTGGTTCTGCATATCAAACGCACTGTGGAGTGCTGAAAACACCAGATAACATGTTTGTCGCATTAAATAGCTCGAATTGAGCGATCTCGATGATTCTGCATCCTTCGGACAGAAGTCTCACCAAGATTATCGTATAAAATGCATGTCTCAGCTTGAATCCCCACGAAAATCGAGTTATCTCCGGTTCTGCACACCAAACGTACCGTGGAGTGGTGAAAACACCAGAAAACGTGTTTCGCGCATTAAGTAGATCGAAAAGAGCGTTCGCGAAGATTCTGCATACTTCTGACAGAAGTCTCACCAGGATTATCGTAGAAAATGCATATCTCAGCTTGAAACCCGACCGAAACCAAGATATCTCCGGTTCTGCATATCAAACCAACTGTGGAGTGGTGAAAACACCAGATAACGTGTTTCTCGCATTAAATAGCTCGAAAAGCGCGATCTCGATGATTCTGCATACTTCTAACAGAAGTCTCACGAAGATTATCGCAGAAAATGCATATCTCTGCTTGAAACCCCACGAAAACCAAGATATCTACTGTTCTGCATATCCAACGAACTGTGGGGTGGTGAATACCCCAGAAAACGTGTTTCTCGTATTAAATAGCTCGAAAAGAGCGCTCTCGATGTTTCTGCATACTTCGGACAGATGTTTCACCAAGCTTATCGTAGAAAATGCATATCTGAGCTTGAAACCCGACAAAAACCATAATATCGCCGGTTCTGCATATCCAACGCACTGTGGAGTGGTGAAAACACCAGATAACGTGTTTCTCGCATTAAGTAGCTCGAAACGAGCGCTCTCGATGTTTCTGCATACTTCGGACAGATGTTTCACCAAGATTATCGTAAAAATGCATATCTCAGCTTGACACCCGACGAAAACCAAAATATCGCCGGTTCTGCATATCTAACGCACTGTGGAGTGGTGAAAACAACTAGAGAACGTGTTTCTCGCATTAAATAGCTAGAGAAGAGCGATCTCGATGATTCAGCATACTTCGGACAGAAGTCTCACCAAGATTATCGCAGGAAATGCATATCTCATCTTGAAACCCCACGAAAACCAGGATATCTCCGGTTCTGCATATCCAACGAACTGTGGAGTGGTGAAAACCCCAGAGAACGTGTTTCTCGCATTAAATAGCTCGAAAAGCGCGATCTAGATGATTCTGCATACTTCTGACAAAACACCCACCAAGATTATCGCAGAAAATGCATATCTCAGCTGGAAACACCACGAAAATCAAGATATCTCCGGTTCTGCATATCTAACGAACTGTGGAGTGGTGAAAACAACTAGAGAACGTGTTTCTCGCATTAAATAGCTCCAGAAGAGCGATCTCGATGATTCAGAATACTTCGGACAGAAGTCTCACCAAGATTATCGCAGGAAATGCATATCTCAGCTGGAAACACCACGAAAATCAAGATATCTCCGGTTCTGCATATCTAACGAACTGTGGAGTGGTGAAAACCCCAGAGAACGTGTTTCTCGCATTAAATAATTCGAAAAGCGCGATCTAGATGATTCTGCATACTTCTGACAAAACACCCACCAAGATTATCGCAGAAAATGCATATCTCAGCTGGAAACACCACGAAAACCAAGATATCTCCGGTTCTGCATATCTAACGAACTGTGGAGTGGTGAAAACAACCAGAGAACGTGTTTCTCTCATTAAATAGCTCGAGAAGAGCGATCTCGATGATTCAGCATACTTCGGACAGAAGTCTCACCAAGATTATCGCAGGAAATGCATATCTCATCTTGAAACCCCACGAAAACCAAGATATCTCCGGTTCTGCATATCCAACGAACTGTGGAGTGGTGAAAACCCCAGAAAACGAGTTTCTCGCATTAAATAGCTCGAAAAGAGCGATCTCGATGATTCAGCATATTTCGGACAGGAGTCTCACCAAGATTATCGCAGGAAATGCATATCTCAGCTTGAAACCCCACGAAAACCAAGATATCTCCGGTTCTGCATATCCAACGAACTGTGGAGTGGTGAAAACCCCTGAAAACGAGTTTCTCGCATTAAATAGCTCGAAAAGAGCGATCTCGATGAAACAGCATATTTCGGACAGGAGTCTCACCCAGATTATCGCAGGAAATGCATATCTCAGCTGGAAACACCACGAAAACCAAGATATCTCCGGTTCTGCATATCCAACGAACTGTGGAGTGGTGAAAACCCCTGAAAACGAGTTTCTCGCATTAAATAGCTCGAAAAGAGCGATCTCGATGAAACAGCATATTTCGGACAGGAGTCTCACCCAGATTATCGCAGGAAATGCATATCTCAGCTTGAAACCCCACGAAAACCAAGTTATCGGCGGCTCTACCTATCAAACGCACTGTGGAGTGGTCAAAACACCAGATAACGTGTTTCTCGCATTAAATAGCTCGAAAAGAGCGATATCGAAGATTCTGCATACTTCTGACAGAAGACTCACCATGATTATCGCAGAAAGTGCATATCTCAGCTTGAAACCTCACGAAAACCAAGATATCTCCGGTTCTGCACATCAAACGTACTGTGGAGTGGTGAAAACACCAGAAAACGTGTTTCTCGCATTAAGTAGCTCGAAAAGAGCGTTCTCGAAGATTCTGCATACTTCTGACTGAGGTCTCACCAATATTATCGTAGAAAATGCATATCTCAGCTGGAAACACCACGAAAATCAAGATATCGCCGGTTCTGCATATCAACGCACTGTGGAGTGGTCAATACACCAGATAACGTGTTTCTCGCATTAAATAGCTCGAAAAGAGCAATCTCGATGATTCGGCATACTTCTGACAGAAGACTCACCATGATTATCGCAGAAAGTGCATATCTCAGCTTGAAACCTCACGAAAACCAAGATATCTCCGGTTCTGCACATCAAACGTACTGTGGAGTGGTGAAAACACCAGAAAACGTGTTTCTCGCATTAAGTAGCTCGAAAAGAGCGTTCTCGAAGATTCTGCATACTTCTGACTGAGGTCTCACCAATATTATCGTAGAAAATGCATATCGCAGCTTGAAACTCGACCGAAACCAAAATATCTCCGGTTCTGCATGTCAAACGTACAGTGGAGTGGTGAATACACCAGAAAACGTGTTTCTCGCATTAAATAGCTCGAAAAGAGCGATCTAGGTGATTCTGCATACTTCAGACTGAAGTCTCACCAATATTATCGCAGAAAATGCATATCTCAGCTTGAAACACGACGAAAACCACGATGTCGCCGGTTCTGCATATCAAACGCACTGTGGGGGGGGGGGGGGGGGGTGAAATCACCAGAAAACGTGTTTCTCGCATTAAATAGCTCGAAACGAGCGATCTAGATGATTCTGGAAACTTCTGACTGAAGTCTCACCAATATTATCGCAGAAAATGCATATCTCAGCTAGAAACCTCACGAAAATCAAGATGTCGCCGGTTCTGCATATCAAACGCACTATGGAGTGGTGAAAACAACCAGATAACGTATTTCTCGCATTAAATAGCTCGAAACGAACGATCTAGATGATTCTGCACACTTCTGACTGAAGTCTCACCAAGATTATCGCAGAAAATGCATATCTCAGCTGGAAACACCACGAAAATCAAGATATCGCCGGTTCTGCATATCAAACGCACTATGGAGTGGTGAAAACAACCAGATAACGCGTTTCTCGCATTAACTAGCTCGAAAAGAGCGTTCTCGATGATTCTGCATACTTCTCATAGATGAAACACCAAGATTATCGCAGAAAATGCATATTTCAGCTGGAAACCCCACGAAAACCAAGTTATCGGCGGCTCTACATATCAAACGCACTGTGGAGTGGTCAAAACACCAGATAACGTGTTTCTCGCATTAAATAGCTCGAAAAGAGCGATATCGATGATTCTGCATACTTCAGACTGAAGTCTCACCAATATTATCGCAGAAAATGCATATCTCAGCTTGAAACACGACGAAAACCACGATGTCGCCGGTTCTGCACATCAAACGTACCGTGGAGTGGTGAAAACACCAGAAAACGTGTTTCTCGAATTAAATAGCTCGAAAAGAGCGATATCGAAGATTCTGCATACTTCTGACAGAGGTCTCACCAGGATTATCGTAGAAAATGCATATCTCAGCTTGATACCCGACCGAAACCAAGATATCTCCGGTTCTGCATGTCAAACGTACTGTGGAGTGGTGAAAACACCAGAAAACGAGTTTCGTGCATTAAGTAGCTCGAAAAGAGCGATCTCGATGATTCAGCATACTTCGGACAGAAGTCTCACCAAGATTATCGCAGGAAATGCATATCTCAGCTTGAAATGCCACGAAAACCAAGATATCGCTGGTTCTGCATATCAAACGCACTGTGGAGTGGTGAAAACACCAGATAACGTGTTTCTCGCATTAAATAGCTCGAAAGGAGCGATCTCGATGATTCTGCATACTTCTAACAGAAGTCTCACCAAGATTATCGCAGAAAATGCATATCTCAGCTTGAAACCCCACGAAAACCAAGATATCGCTGGTACTGCATATTAAACGCACTGTGGAGTGGTGAAAACACCAGATAACGTGTTTCTCGTATTAAATAGCTCGAAAAGAGCGATCTAGATGATTCTGCATACTTCTCACAGAAGTCTCACCAAGATTATCGTAGAAAATGCATATCTCATCTTGAACCCCGACGAAATCAAAGATGTCGCCGGTTCTGCATATCAAACGCACTGTGGAGTGGTGAAAACACCAGATAACGTGTTTCTCGCATTAAATAGCTCGAAAAGAGCGATCTAGATGATTCTGCATACTTCTGACTAAAGACCCACCAAGATTATCGTAGAAAATGCATATCTCAACTTGAACCCCGACGAAAACCAAGATATCTCCGGTTCTGCATATCCAACGAACTGTGGAGTGGTGAAAACCCCAGAAAACCAGTTTCTCGCATTAAATAGCTCGAAAAGAGCGATCTCGATGATTCAGCATATTTCGGACAGGAGTCTCACCAAGATTATCGCAGGAAATGCATATCTCAGCTTGAAACCCCACGAAAACCAAGATATCTCCGGTTCTGCATATCCAACGAACTGTGGAGTGGTGAAAACCCCAGAAAACGAGTTTCTCGCATTAAATAGCTCGAAAAGAGCGATCTCGATGAAACAGCATATTTCGGACAGGAGTCTCACCCAGATTATCGCAGGAAATGCATATCTCAGCTTGAAACCCCACGAAAACCAAGATATCTCCGGTTCTGCATATCCAACGAACTGTGGAGTGGTGAAAACCCCAGAAAACGAGTTTCTCGCATTAAATAGCTCGAAAAAAGCGCTCTCGATGTTTCTGCATACTTCGGACAGATGTTTCACCAAGATTATCGTAGAAAATGCATATCTCAGCTGGAAACACCACGAAAATCAAGATATCGCCTGTTCTGCATATCAAACGCACTGTGGAGTGGTGAAAACAACCAGAGAACGTGTTTCTCGCATTAAATAGCTCGCAAAGCGCGATCTAGATGATTCTGCATACTTCTGACAAAACACCCACCAAGATTATCGCAGAAAATGCATATATCATCTTGAAACCCCACGAAAACCAAGATATCTCCGGTTCTGCATATCTAACGAACTGTGGAGTGGTGAAAACCCCAGAAAACCAGTTTCTCGCATTAAATAGCTCGAAAAGAGCGCTCTCGATGTTTCTGCATACTTCGGACAGATGTTTCACCAAGATTATCGTAGAAAATGCATATCTCAGCTGGAAACACCACGAAAATCAAGATATCGCCTGTTCTGCATATCCAACGAACTGTGGAGTGGTGAAAACCCCAGAAAACGAGTTTCTCGCATTAAATAGCTCGAAAAGAGCGATCTCGATGAAACAGCATATTTCGGACAGGAGTCTCACCCAGATTATCGCAGGAAATGCATATCTCAGCTTGAAACCCCACGAAAACCAAGATATCTCCGGTTCTGCATATCCAACGAACTGTGGAGTGGTGAAAACCCCAGAAAACGAGTTTCTCGCATTAAATAGCTCGAAAAGAGCGCTCTCGATGTTTCTGCATACTTCGGACAGATGTTTCACCAAGATTATCGTAGAAAATGCATATCTCAGCTGGAAACACCACGAAAATCAAGATATCGCCTGTTCTGCATATCTAACGAACTGTGGAGTGGTGAAAACAACTAGAGAACGTGTTTCTCGCATTAAATAGCTCGAGAAGAGCGATCTCGATGATTCAGCATACTTCGGACAGAAGTCTCACCAAGATTATCGCAGGAAATGCATATATCATCTTGAAATCCCACGAAAACCAAGATATCTCCTGTTCTGCATATCTAACGAACTGTGGAGTGGTGAAAACAACCAGAGAACGTGTTTCTCTCATTAAATAGCTCGAGAAGAGCGATCTCGATGATTCAGCATACTTCGGACAGAAGTCTCACCAAGATTATCGCAGGAAATGCATATCTCATCTTGAAACCCCACGAAAACCAAGATATCTCCGGTTCTGCATATCCAACGAACTGTGGAGTGGTGAAAACCCCAGAAAACGAGTTTCTCGCATTAAATAGCTCGAAAAGAGCGATCTCGATGATTCAGCATATTTCGGACAGGAGTCTCACCAAGATTATCGCAGGAAATGCATATCTCAGCTTGAAACCCCACGAAAACCAAGATATCTCCGGTTCTGCATATCCAACGAACTGTGGAGTGGTGAAAACCCCTGAAAACGAGTTTCTCGCATTAAATAGCTCGAAAAGAGCGATCTCGATGAAACAGCATATTTCGGACAGGAGTCTCACCCAGATTATCGCAGGAAATGCATATCTCAGCTTGAAACCCCACGAAAACCAAGATATCTCCGGTTCTGCATATCCAACGAACTGTGGAGTGGTGAAAACCCCAGAAAACGAGTTTCTCGCATTAAATAGCTCGAAAAGAGCGCTCTCGATGTTTCTGCATACTTCGGACAGATGTTTCACCAAGATTATCGTAGAAAATGCATATCTCAGCTGGAAACACCACGAAAATCAAGATATCGCCTGTTCTGCATATCTAACGAACTGTGGAGTGGTGAAAACAACTAGAGAACGTGTTTCTCGCATTAAATAGCTAGAGAAGAGCGATCTCGATGATTCAGCATACTTCGGACAGAAGTCTCACCAAGATTATCGCAGGAAATGCATATCTCATCTTGAAACCCCACGAAAACCAAGATATCTCCGGTTCTGCATATCCAACGAACTGTGGAGTGGTGAAAACCCCAGAGAACGTGTTTCTCGCATTAAATAGCTCGAAAAGCGCGATCTAGATGATTCTGCATACTTCTGACAAAACACCCACCAAGATTATCGCAGAAAATGCATATCTCAGCTGGAAACACCACGAAAATCAAGATATCTCCGGTTCTGCATATCTAACGAACTGTGGAGTGGTGAAAACAACTAGAGAACGTGTTTCTCGCATTAAATAGCTAGAGAAGAGCGATCTCGATGATTCAGCATACTTCGGACAGAAGTCTCACCAAGATTATCGCAGGAAATGCATATCTCATCTTGAAACCCCACGAAAACCAAGATATCTCCGGTTCTGCATATCTAACGAACTGTGGAGTGGTGGAAACAACCAGAGAACGTGTTTCTCGCATTAAATAGCTCGAGAAGAGCGATCTCGATGATTCAGCATACTTCGGACAGAAGTCTCACCAAGATTATCGCAGGAAATGCATATCTCATCTTGAAACCCCACGAAAACCAAGATATCTCCGGTTCTGCATATCCAACGAACTGTGGAGTGGTGAAAACCCCAGAAAACGAGTTTCTCGCATTAAATTGCTCGAAAAGAGCGCTCTCGATGTTTCTGCATACTTCGGACAGATGTTTCACCAAGATTATCGTAGAAAATGCATATCTCAGCTTGAAACCCGACCGAAACCAAGATATCTCCGCTTCTGCATGTCAAACGTACTGTGGAGTGGTGAAAACACCAGAAAACGTGTTTCGTGCATTAAGTAGCTCGAAAAGAGCGATCTAGTTGATTCTGCATACTTCTGACAAAAGACCCACCAAGATTATCGCAGAAAATGCATATCTCAGCTGGAAACACCACGAAAATCAAGATATCTCCGGTTCTGCATATCCAACGAACTGTGGAGTGGTGAAAACCCCAGAAAACGAGTTTCTCGCATTAAATTGCTCGAAAAGAGCGCTCTCGATGTTTCTGCATACTTCGGACAGATGTTTCACCAAGATTATCGTAGAAAATGCATATATCAGCTTGAAACCCGACCGAAACCAAGATATCTCCGCTTCTGCATATCTAACGAACTGTGGAGTGGTGAAAACAACCAGAGAACGTGTTTCTCGCATTAAATAGCTCGAGAAGAGCGATCTCGATGATTCAGCATACTTCGGACAGAAGTCTCACCAAGATTATCGCAGGAAATGCATATCTCAGCTGGAAACACCACGAAAATCAAGATATCTCCGGTTCTGCATATCTAACGAACTGTGGAGTGGTGAAAACAACCAGAGAACGTGTTTCTCGCATTAAATAGCTCGAGAAGAGCGATCTAGATGATTCAGCATACTTCGGACAGAAGTCTCACCAAGATTATCGCAGGAAATGCATATCTCATCTTGAAACCCCACGAAAACCAAGATATCTCCGGTTCTGCATATCCAACGAACTGTGGAGTGGTGAAAACCCCAGAAAACGAGTTTCTCGCATTAAATTGCTCGAAAAGAGCGCTCTCGATGTTTCTGCATACTTCGGACAGATGTTTCACCAAGATTATCGTAGAAAATGCATATCTCAGCTTGAAACCCGACCGAAACCAAGATATCTCCGCTTCTGCATATCTAACGAACTGTGGAGTGGTGAAAACAACTAGAGAACGTGTTTCTCGCATTAAATAGCTAGAGAAGAGCGATCTCGATGATTCAGCATACTTCGGACAGAAGTCTCACCAAGATTATCGCAGGAAATGCATATCTCATCTTGAAACCCCACGAAAACCAAGATATCTCCGGTTCTGCATATCTAACGAACTGTGGAGTGGTGAAAACAACCAGAGAACGTGTTTCTCGCATTAAATAGCTCGAGAAGAGCGATCTCGATGATTCAGCATACTTCGGACAGAAGTCTCACCAAGATTATCGCAGGAAATGCATATCTCATCTTGAAACCCCACGAAAACCAAGATATCTCCGGTTCTGCATATCCAACGCACTGTGGAGTGGTAAAAACACCAGATAACGTGTTTCTCGCATTCAATAGCTCGAAACGAGCGATCTCGATGATTCTGCATACTTCGGACAGAAGTCTCAACAAGATTATCGCAGAAAATGCATATCTCAGCTTGAAACCCCACGAAAACCAAGATATCTACTGTTCTGCATATCCAACGAACTGTGGAGTGGTGAAAACCCCAGAAAACGTGTTTCGCGCATTAAATAGCTCGAAAAGAGCCCTCTCGATGTTTCTGCATACTTTGGACAGATGTTTCACCAAGCTTATCGTAGAAAATGCATATCTCAGCTTGAAACCCGACGAAAACCAAAATATCGCCGGTTCTGCATATCCAACGCACTGTGGAGTGGTGAAAACCCGCTGAAAACGTGTTTCTCGCATTAAATAGCTCGAATAGAGCCATCTCGATAATTCTTCATACTTCGGACAGAAGTCTCACCAAGGTTATCGTAAAAAATGCATATCTCAGCTTGAAACCCAACGAAAGCCAAGATATCGCTGGTTCTGCATATCAAACGCACTGTGGAGTGCTGAAAACACCAGATAACGTGTTTGTCGCATTAAATAGCTCGAATTGAGCGATCTCGATGATTCTGCATCCTTCGGACAGAAGTCTCACCAAGATTATCGTATAAAATGCATGTCTCAGCTTGAATCCCCACGAAAATCGAGTTATCTCCGGTTCTGCACACCAAACGTACCGTGGAGTGGTGAAAACACCAGAAAACGTGTTTCGCGCATTAAGTAGATCGAAAAGAGCGTTCGCGAAGATTCTGCATACTTCTGACAGAAGTCTCACCAGGATTATCGTAGAAAATGCATATCTCAGCTTGAAACCCGACCGAAACCAAGATATCTCCGGTTCTGCAGGTCAAACGTACTGTGGTGTGGTGAAAACACCAGAAAACGTGTTTCGTGCATTAAGTAGTTCGAAACGAGCGATCTAGATGATTCTGCACACTTCTGACTGAAGTCTCACCAATATTATCGCAGAAAATGCATATCTCAGCTTGAAACCCCACGATAACCAAGATATCGCTGGTTCTGCATATCAAACGCACTGTGGAGTGGTAAAAACACCAGATAACGTGTTTCTCGCATTAAATAGCTCGAAAAGAGCGATCTAGATGATTCAGCATACTTCGGACAGATGTTTCACGAAGATTATCGTAGAAAATGCATATCTCAGCTTGACACCCGACGAAAACCGAAATATCGCCGGTTCTGCATATCAAACCAACTGTGGAGTGGTGAAAACACCAGATAACGTGTTTCTCGCATTAAATAGCTCGAAAAGCGCGATCTCGATGATTCTGCATACTTCTAACAGAAGTCTCACGAAGATTATCGCAGAAAATGCATATCTCTGCTTGAAACCCCACGAAAACCAAGATATCTACTGTTCTGCATATCCAACGAACTGTGGGGTGGTGAATACCCCAGAAAACGTGTTTCTCGTATTAAATAGCTCGAAAAGAGCGCTCTCGATGTTTCTGCATACTTCGGACAGATGTTTCACCAAGCTTATCGTAGAAAATGCATATCTGAGCTTGAAACCCGACAAAAACCATAATATCGCCGGTTCTGCATATCCAACGCACTGTGGAGTGGTGAAAACACCAGATAACGTGTTTCTCGCATTAAGTAGCTCGAAACGAGCGCTCTCGATGTTTCTGCATACTTCGGACAGATGTTTCACCAAGATTATCGTAAAAATGCATATCTCAGCTTGACACCCGACGAAAACCAAAATATCGCCGGTTCTGCATATCTAACGCACTGTGGAGTGGTGAAAACAACTAGAGAACGTGTTTCTCGCATTAAATAGCTAGAGAAGAGCGATCTCGATGATTCAGCATACTTCGGACAGAAGTCTCACCAAGATTATCGCAGGAAATGCATATCTCATCTTGAAACCCCACGAAACCCAGGATATCTCCGGTTCTGCATATCCAACGAACTGTGGAGTGGTGAAAACCCCAGAGAACGTGTTTCTCGCATTAAATAGCTCGAAAAGCGCGATCTAGATGATTCTGCATACTTCTGACAAAACACCCACCAAGATTATCGCAGAAAATGCATATCTCAGCTGGAAACACCACGAAAATCAAGATATCTCCGGTTCTGCATATCTAACGAACTGTGGAGTGGTGAAAACAACTAGAGAACGTGTTTCTCGCATTAAATAGCTCCAGAAGAGCGATCTCGATGATTCAGAATACTTCGGACAGAAGTCTCACCAAGATTATCGCAGGAAATGCATATCTCAGCTGGAAACACCACGAAAATCAAGATATCTCCGGTTCTGCATATCTAACGAACTGTGGAGTGGTGAAAACCCCATAGAACGTGTTTCTCGCATTAAATAGTTCGAAAAGCGCGATTTAGATGATTCTGCATACTTCTGACAAAACACCCACCAAGATTATCGCAGAAAATGCATATCTCAGCTGGAAACACCACGAAAACCAAGATATCTCCGGTTCTGCATATCTAACGAACTGTGGAGTGGTGAAAACAACCAGAGAACGTGTTTCTCTCATTAAATAGCTCGAGAAGAGCGATCTCGATGATTCAGCATACTTCGGACAGAAGTCTCACCAAGATTATCGCAGGAAATGCATATCTCATCTTGAAACCCCACGAAAACCAAGATATCTCCGGTTCTGCATATCCAACGAACTGTGGAGTGGTGAAAACCCCAGAAAACGAGTTTCTCGCATTAAATAGCTCGAAAAGAGCGATCTCGATGATTCAGCATATTTCGGACAGGAGTCTCACCAAGATTATCGCAGGAAATGCATATCTCAGCTTGAAACCCCACGAAAACCAAGATATCTCCGGTTCTGCATATCCAACGAACTGTGGAGTGGTGAAAACCCCTGAAAACGAGTTTCTCGCATTAAATAGCTCGAAAAGAGCGATCTCGATGAAACAGCATATTTCGGACAGGAGTCTCACCCAGAGTATCGCAGGAAATGCATATCTCAGCTTGAAACCCCACGAAAACCAAGATATCTCCGGTTCTGCATATCCAACGAACTGTGGAGTGGTGAAAACCCCAGAAAACGAGTTTCTCGCATTAAATAGCTCGAAAAGAGCGCTCTCGATGTTTCTGCATACTTCGGACAGATGTTTCACCAAGATTATCGTAGAAAATGCATATCTCAGCTGGAAACACCACGAAAATCAAGATATCGCCTGTTCTGCATATCTAACGAACTGTGGAGTGGTGAAAACAACTAGAGAACGTGTTTCTCGCATTAAATAGCTAGAGAAGAGCGATCTCGATGATTCAGCATACTTCGGACAGAAGTCTCACCAAGATTATCGCAGGAAATGCATATCTCATCTTGAAACCCCACGAAAACCAAGATATCTCCGGTTCTGCATATCCAACGAACTGTGGAGTGGTGAAAACCCCAGAGAACGTGTTTCTCGCATTAAATAGCTCGAAAAGCGCGATCTACATGATTCTGCATACTTCTGACAAAACACCCACCAAGATTATCGCAGAAAATGCATATCTCAGCTGGAAACACCACGAAAATCAAGATATCTCCGGTTCTGCATATCTAACGAACTGTGGAGTGGTGAAAACAACTAGAGAACGTGTTTCTCGCATTAAATAGCTAGAGAAGAGCGATCTCGATGATTCAGCATACTTCGGACAGAAGTCTCACCAAGATTATCGCAGGAAATGCATATCTCATCTTGAAACCCCACGAAAACCAAGATATCTCCGGTTCTGCATATCCAACGAACTGTGGAGTGGTGAAAACCCCAGAAAACGAGTTTCTCGCATTAAATTGCTCGAAAAGAGCGCTCTCGATGTTTCTGCATACTTCGGACAGATGTTTCACCAAGATTATCGTAGAAAATGCATATCTCAGCTTGAAACCCGACCGAAACCAAGATATCTCCGCTTCTGCATGTCAAACGTACTGTGGAGTGGTGAAAACACCAGAAAACGTGTTTCGTGCATTAAGTAGCTCGAAAAGAGCGATCTAGTTGATTCTGCATACTTCTGACAAAAGACCCACCAAGAGTATCGCAGAAAATGCATATCTCAGCTGGAAACACCACGAAAATCAAGATATCTCCGGTTCTGCATATCCAACGAACTGTGGAGTGGTGAAAACCCCAGAAAACGAGTTTCTCGCATTAAATTGCTCGAAAAGAGCGCTCTCGATGTTTCTGCATACTTCGGACAGATGTTTCACCAAGATTATCGTAGAAAATGCATATATCAGCTTGAAACCCGACCGAAACCAAGATATCTCCGCTTCTGCATATCTAACGAACTGTGGAGTGGTGAAAACAACCAGAGAACGTGTTTCTCGCATTAAATAGCTCGAGAAGAGCGATCTCGATGATTCAGCATACTTCGGACAGAAGTCTCACCAAGATTATCGCAGGAAATGCATATCTCAGCTGGAAACACCACGAAAATCAAGATATCTCCGGTTCTGCATATCTAACGAACTGTGGAGTGGTGAAAACAACCAGAGAACGTGTTTCTCGCATTAAATAGCTCGAGAAGAGCGATCTAGATGATTCAGCATACTTCGGACAGAAGTCTCACCAAGATTATCGCAGGAAATGCATATCTCATCTTGAAACCCCACGAAAACCAAGATATCTCCGGTTCTGCATATCCAACGAACTGTGGAGTGGTGAAAACCCCAGAAAACGAGTTTCTCGCATTAAATTGCTCGAAAAGAGCGCTCTCGATGTTTCTGCATACTTCGGACAGATGTTTCACCAAGATTATCGTAGAAAATGCATATCTCAGCTTGAAACCCGACCGAAACCAAGATATCTCCGCTTCTGCATATCTAACGAACTGTGGAGTGGTGAAAACAACTAGAGAACGTGTTTCTCGCATTAAATAGCTAGAGAAGAGCGATCTCGATGATTCAGCATACTTCGGACAGAAGTCTCACCAAGATTATCGCAGGAAATGCATATCTCATCTTGAAACCCCACGAAAACCAAGATATCTCCGGTTCTGCATATCTAACGAACTGTGGAGTGGTGAAAACAACCAGAGAACGTGTTTCTCGCATTAAATAGCTCGAGAAGAGCGATCTCGATGATTCAGCATACTTCGGACAGAAGTCTCACCAAGATTATCGCAGGAAATGCATATCTCATCTTGAAACCCCACGAAAACCAAGATATCTCCGGTTCTGCATATCCAACGCACTGTGGAGTGGTAAAAACACCAGATAACGTGTTTCTCGCATTCAATAGCTCGAAACGAGCGATCTCGATGATTCTGCATACTTCGGACAGAAGTCTCAACAAGATTATCGCAGAAAATGCATATCTCAGCTTGAAACCCCACGAAAACCAAGATATCTACTGTTCTGCATATCCAACGAACTGTGGAGTGGTGAAAACCCCAGAAAACGTGTTTCGCGCATTAAATAGCTCGAAAAGAGCCCTCTCGATGTTTCTGCATACTTTGGACAGATGTTTCACCAAGCTTATCGTAGAAAATGCATATCTCAGCTTGAAACCCGACGAAAACCAAAATATCGCCGGTTCTGCATATCCAACGCACTGTGGAGTGGTGAAAACCCCCTGAAAACGTGTTTCTCGCATTAAATAGCTCGAATAGAGCCATCTCGATAATTCTTCATACTTCGGACAGAAGTCTCACCAAGGTTATCGTAAAAAATGCATATCTCAGCTTGAAACCCAACGAAAGCCAAGATATCGCTGGTTCTGCATATCAAACGCACTGTGGAGTGCTGAAAACAACAGATAACGTGTTTGTCGCATTAAATAGCTCGAATTGAGCGATCTCGATGATTCTGCATCCTTCGGACAGAAGTCTCACCAAGATTATCGTATAAAATGCATGTCTCAGCTTGAATCCCCACGAAAATCGAGTTATCTCCTGTTCTGCACACCAAACGTACCGTGGAGTGGTGAAAACAGCAGAAAACGTGTTTCGCGCATTAAGTAGATCGAAAAGAGCGTTCGCGAAGATTCTGCATACTTCTGACAGAAGTCTCACCAGGATTATCGTAGAAAATGCATATCTCAGCTTGAAACCCGACCGAAACCAAGATATCTCCGGTTCTGCAGGTCAAACGTACTGTGGTGTGGTGAAAACACCAGAAAACGTGTTTCGTGCATTAAGTAGATCGAAAAGAGCGATCTAGATGATTCTGCACACTTCTGACTGAAGTCTCACCAATATTATCGCAGAAAATGCATATCTCAGCTTGAAACCCCACGATAACCAAGATATCGCTGGTTCTGCATATCAAACGCACTGTGGAGTGGTAAAAACACCAGATAACGTGTTTCTCGCATTAAATAGCTCGAAAAGCGCGATCTCGATGATTCTGCATACTTCTAACAGAAGTCTCACGAAGATTATCGCAGAAAATGCATATCTCTGCTTGAAACCCCACGAAAACCAAGATATCTACTGTTCTGCATATCCAACGAACTGTGGGGTGGTGAAAACCCCAGAAAACGTGTTTCTCGTATTAAATAGCTCGAAAAGAGCGCTCTCGATGTTTCTGCATACTTCGGACAGATGTTTCACCAAGCTTATCGTAGAAAATGCATATCTGAGCTTGAAACCCGACAAAAACCATAATATCGCCGGTTCTGCATATCCAACGCACTGTGGAGTGGTGAAAACACCAGATAACGTGTTTCTCGCATTAAGTAGCTCGAAACGAGCGCTCTCGATGTTTCTGCATACTTCGGACAGATGTTTCACCAACATTATCGTAAAAATGCATATCTCAGCTTGACACCCGACGAAAACCAAAATATCGCCGGTTCTGCATATCTAACGCACTGTGGAGTGGTGAAAACACCGGATAAGGCTTTTCTCGCATTACCTAGACGAAAAGAGCGATCTCGATGTTTCAGCATACTTCGGACGGAAGTCTCACCAAGATTATCGCAGAAAATGCATATCTCACCTTGAAACCCCACGAAAACCAAGATATCGCCGGTTCTGCATATCATACGCACTGTGGAGTGGTGAAAACACCAGATTACGTGTTTCTCGCATTAAATAGCTCGAAAAGAGCATTCCCGAAGATTCTGCATGCTTCTGACAGAAGTCTCACCAGGATTATCGTAGAAAATGCATATCTCAGCTGGAAACACCACGAAAATCAAGCTATCGCCTGTTCTGCATATCAAACGCACTGTGGAGTGGTGAAAACAACCAGAGAACGTGTTTCTCGCATTAAATAGCTCGAAAAGAGCGCTCTCGATGTTTCTGCATACTTCGGACAGAAGTCTCACCAAGATTATCGCAGGAAATGCATATCTCATCTTGAAACCCCACGAAAACCAAGATATCTCCGGTTCTGCATATCCAACGAACTGTGGAGTGGTGAAAACCCCAGAAAACGAGTTTCTCGCATTAAATTGCTCGAAAAGAGCGCTCTCGATGTTTCTGCATACTTCGGACAGATGTTTCACCAAGATTATCGTAGAAAATGCATATCTCAGCTTGAAACCCGACCGAAACCAAGATATCTCCGCTTCTGCATGTCAAACGTACTGTGGAGTGGTGAAAACACCAGAAAACGTGTTTCGTGCATTAAGTAGCTCGAAAAGAGCGATCTAGTTGATTCTGCATACTTCTGACAAAAGACCCACCAAGATTATCGCAGAAAATGCATATCTCAGCTGGAAACACCACGAAAATCAAGATATCTCCGGTTCTGCATATCCAACGAACTGTGGAGTGGTGAAAACCCCAGAAAACGAGTTTCTCGCATTAAATTGCTCGAAAAGAGCGCTCTCGATGTTTCTGCATACTTCGGACAGATGTTTCACCAAGATTATCGTAGAAAATGCATATATCAGCTTGAAACCCGACCGAAACCAAGATATCTCCGCTTCTGCATATCTAACGAACTGTGGAGTGGTGAAAACAACCAGAGAACGTGTTTCTCGCATTAAATAGCTCGAGAAGAGCGATCTCGATGATTCAGCATACTTCGGACAGAAGTCTCACCAAGATTATCGCAGGAAATGCATATCTCAGCTGGAAACACCACGAAAATCAAGATATCTCCGGTTCTGCATATCTAACGAACTGTGGAGTGGTGAAAACAACCAGAGAACGTGTTTCTCGCATTAAATAGCTCGAGAAGAGCGATCTAGATGATTCAGCATACTTCGGACAGAAGTCTCACCAAGATTATCGCAGGAAATGCATATCTCATCTTGAAACCCCACGAAAACCAAGATATCTCCGGTTCTGCATATCCAACGAACTGTGGAGTGGTGAAAACCCCAGAAAACGAGTTTCTCGCATTAAATTGCTCGAAAAGAGCGCTCTCGATGTTTCTGCATACTTCGGACAGATGTTTCACCAAGATTATCGTAGAAAATGCATATCTCAGCTTGAAACCCGACCGAAACCAAGATATCTCCGCTTCTGCATATCTAACGAACTGTGGAGTGGTGAAAACAACTAGAGAACGTGTTTCTCGCATTAAATAGCTAGAGAAGAGCGATCTCGATGATTCAGCATACTTCGGACAGAAGTCTCACCAAGATTATCGCAGGAAATGCATATCTCATCTTGAAACCCCACGAAAACCAAGATATCTCCGGTTCTGCATATCTAACGAACTGTGGAGTGGTGAAAACAACCAGAGAACGTGTTTCTCGCATTAAATAGCTCGAGAAGAGCGATCTCGATGATTCAGCATACTTCGGACAGAAGTCTCACCAAGATTATCGCAGGAAATGCATATCTCATCTTGAAACCCCACGAAAACCAAGATATCTCCGGTTCTGCATATCCAACGCACTGTGGAGTGGTAAAAACACCAGATAACGTGTTTCTCGCATTCAATAGCTCGAAACGAGCGATCTCGATGATTCTGCATACTTCGGACAGAAGTCTCAACAAGATTATCGCAGAAAATGCATATCTCAGCTTGAAACCCCACGAAAACCAAGATATCTACTGTTCTGCATATCCAACGAACTGTGGAGTGGTGAAAACCCCAGAAAACGTGTTTCGCGCATTAAATAGCTCGAAAAGAGCCCTCTCGATGTTTCTGCATACTTTGGACAGATGTTTCACCAAGCTTATCGTAGAAAATGCATATCTCAGCTTGAAACCCGACGAAAACCAAAATATCGCCGGTTCTGCATATCCAACGCACTGTGGAGTGGTGAAAACCCGCTGAAAACGTGTTTCTCGCATTAAATAGCTCGAATAGAGCCATCTCGATAATTCTTCATACTTCGGACAGAAGTCTCACCAAGGTTATCGTAAAAAATGCATATCTCAGCTTGAAACCCAACGAAAGCCAAGATATCGCTGGTTCTGCATATCAAACGCACTGTGGAGTGCTGAAAACACCAGATAACGTGTTTGTCGCATTAAATAGCTCGAATTGAGCGATCTCGATGATTCTGCATCCTTCGGACAGAAGTCTCACCAAGATTATCGTATAAAATGCATGTCTCAGCTTGAATCCCCACGAAAATCGAGTTATCTCCGGTTCTGCACACCAAACGTACCGTGGAGTGGTGAAAACACCAGAAAACGTGTTTCGCGCATTAAGTAGATCGAAAAGAGCGTTCGCGAAGATTCTGCATACTTCTGACAGAAGTCTCACCAGGATTATCGTAGAAAATGCATATCTCAGCTTGAAACCCGACCGAAACCAAGATATCTCCGGTTCTGCAGGTCAAACGTACTGTGGTGTGGTGAAAACACCAGAAAACGTGTTTCGTGCATTAAGTAGTTCGAAACGAGCGATCTAGATGATTCTGCACACTTCTGACTGAAGTCTCACCAATATTATCGCAGAAAATGCATATCTCAGCTTGAAACCCCACGATAACCAAGATATCGCTGGTTCTGCATATCAAACGCACTGTGGAGTGGTAAAAACACCAGATAACGTGTTTCTCGCATTAAATAGCTCGAAAAGAGCGATCTAGATGATTCAGCATACTTCGGACAGATGTTTCACGAAGATTATCGTAGAAAATGCATATCTCAGCTTGACACCCGACGAAAACCGAAATATCGCCGGTTCTGCATATCAAACCAACTGTGGAGTGGTGAAAACACCAGATAACGTGTTTCTCGCATTAAATAGCTCGAAAAGCGCGATCTCGATGATTCTGCATACTTCTAACAGAAGTCTCACGAAGATTATCGCAGAAAATGCATATCTCTGCTTGAAACCCCACGAAAACCAAGATATCTACTGTTCTGCATATCCAACGAACTGTGGGGTGGTGAATACCCCAGAAAACGTGTTTCTCGTATTAAATAGCTCGAAAAGAGCGCTCTCGATGTTTCTGCATACTTCGGACAGATGTTTCACCAAGCTTATCGTAGAAAATGCATATCTGAGCTTGAAACCCGACAAAAACCATAATATCGCCGGTTCTGCATATCCAACGCACTGTGGAGTGGTGAAAACACCAGATAACGTGTTTCTCGCATTAAGTAGCTCGAAACGAGCGCTCTCGATGTTTCTGCATACTTCGGACAGATGTTTCACCAAGATTATCGTAAAAATGCATATCTCAGCTTGACACCCGACGAAAACCAAAATATCGCCGGTTCTGCATATCTAACGCACTGTGGAGTGGTGAAAACAACTAGAGAACGTGTTTCTCGCATTAAATAGCTAGAGAAGAGCGATCTCGATGATTCAGCATACTTCGGACAGAAGTCTCACCAAGATTATCGCAGGAAATGCATATCTCATCTTGAAACCCCACGAAACCCAGGATATCTCCGGTTCTGCATATCCAACGAACTGTGGAGTGGTGAAAACCCCAGAGAACGTGTTTCTCGCATTAAATAGCTCGAAAAGCGCGATCTAGATGATTCTGCATACTTCTGACAAAACACCCACCAAGATTATCGCAGAAAATGCATATCTCAGCTGGAAACACCACGAAAATCAAGATATCTCCGGTTCTGCATATCTAACGAACTGTGGAGTGGTGAAAACAACTAGAGAACGTGTTTCTCGCATTAAATAGCTCCAGAAGAGCGATCTCGATGATTCAGAATACTTCGGACAGAAGTCTCACCAAGATTATCGCAGGAAATGCATATCTCAGCTGGAAACACCACGAAAATCAAGATATCTCCGGTTCTGCATATCTAACGAACTGTGGAGTGGTGAAAACCCCATAGAACGTGTTTCTCGCATTAAATAGTTCGAAAAGCGCGATTTAGATGATTCTGCATACTTCTGACAAAACACCCACCAAGATTATCGCAGAAAATGCATATCTCAGCTGGAAACACCACGAAAACCAAGATATCTCCGGTTCTGCATATCTAACGAACTGTGGAGTGGTGAAAACAACCAGAGAACGTGTTTCTCTCATTAAATAGCTCGAGAAGAGCGATCTCGATGATTCAGCATACTTCGGACAGAAGTCTCACCAAGATTATCGCAGGAAATGCATATCTCATCTTGAAACCCCACGAAAACCAAGATATCTCCGGTTCTGCATATCCAACGAACTGTGGAGTGGTGAAAACCCCAGAAAACGAGTTTCTCGCATTAAATAGCTCGAAAAGAGCGATCTCGATGATTCAGCATATTTCGGACAGGAGTCTCACCAAGATTATCGCAGGAAATGCATATCTCAGCTTGAAACCCCACGAAAACCAAGATATCTCCGGTTCTGCATATCCAACGAACTGTGGAGTGGTGAAAACCCCTGAAAACGAGTTTCTCGCATTAAATAGCTCGAAAAGAGCGATCTCGATGAAACAGCATATTTCGGACAGGAGTCTCACCCAGAGTATCGCAGGAAATGCATATCTCAGCTTGAAACCCCACGAAAACCAAGATATCTCCGGTTCTGCATATCCAACGAACTGTGGAGTGGTGAAAACCCCAGAAAACGAGTTTCTCGCATTAAATAGCTCGAAAAGAGCGCTCTCGATGTTTCTGCATACTTCGGACAGATGTTTCACCAAGATTATCGTAGAAAATGCATATCTCAGCTGGAAACACCACGAAAATCAAGATATCGCCTGTTCTGCATATCTAACGAACTGTGGAGTGGTGAAAACAACTAGAGAACGTGTTTCTCGCATTAAATAGCTAGAGAAGAGCGATCTCGATGATTCAGCATACTTCGGACAGAAGTCTCACCAAGATTATCGCAGGAAATGCATATCTCATCTTGAAACCCCACGAAAACCAAGATATCTCCGGTTCTGCATATCCAACGAACTGTGGAGTGGTGAAAACCCCAGAGAACGTGTTTCTCGCATTAAATAGCTCGAAAAGCGCGATCTACATGATTCTGCATACTTCTGACAAAACACCCACCAAGATTATCGCAGAAAATGCATATCTCAGCTGGAAACACCACGAAAATCAAGATATCTCCGGTTCTGCATATCTAACGAACTGTGGAGTGGTGAAAACAACTAGAGAACGTGTTTCTCGCATTAAATAGCTAGAGAAGAGCGATCTCGATGATTCAGCATACTTCGGACAGAAGTCTCACCAAGATTATCGCAGGAAATGCATATCTCATCTTGAAACCCCACGAAAACCAAGATATCTCCGGTTCTGCATATCCAACGAACTGTGGAGTGGTGAAAACCCCAGAAAACGAGTTTCTCGCATTAAATTGCTCGAAAAGAGCGCTCTCGATGTTTCTGCATACTTCGGACAGATGTTTCACCAAGATTATCGTAGAAAATGCATATCTCAGCTTGAAACCCGACCGAAACCAAGATATCTCCGCTTCTGCATGTCAAACGTACTGTGGAGTGGTGAAAACACCAGAAAACGTGTTTCGTGCATTAAGTAGCTCGAAAAGAGCGATCTAGTTGATTCTGCATACTTCTGACAAAAGACCCACCAAGAGTATCGCAGAAAATGCATATCTCAGCTGGAAACACCACGAAAATCAAGATATCTCCGGTTCTGCATATCCAACGAACTGTGGAGTGGTGAAAACCCCAGAAAACGAGTTTCTCGCATTAAATTGCTCGAAAAGAGCGCTCTCGATGTTTCTGCATACTTCGGACAGATGTTTCACCAAGATTATCGTAGAAAATGCATATATCAGCTTGAAACCCGACCGAAACCAAGATATCTCCGCTTCTGCATATCTAACGAACTGTGGAGTGGTGAAAACAACCAGAGAACGTGTTTCTCGCATTAAATAGCTCGAGAAGAGCGATCTCGATGATTCAGCATACTTCGGACAGAAGTCTCACCAAGATTATCGCAGGAAATGCATATCTCAGCTGGAAACACCACGAAAATCAAGATATCTCCGGTTCTGCATATCTAACGAACTGTGGAGTGGTGAAAACAACCAGAGAACGTGTTTCTCGCATTAAATAGCTCGAGAAGAGCGATCTAGATGATTCAGCATACTTCGGACAGAAGTCTCACCAAGATTATCGCAGGAAATGCATATCTCATCTTGAAACCCCACGAAAACCAAGATATCTCCGGTTCTGCATATCCAACGAACTGTGGAGTGGTGAAAACCCCAGAAAACGAGTTTCTCGCATTAAATTGCTCGAAAAGAGCGCTCTCGATGTTTCTGCATACTTCGGACAGATGTTTCACCAAGATTATCGTAGAAAATGCATATCTCAGCTTGAAACCCGACCGAAACCAAGATATCTCCGCTTCTGCATATCTAACGAACTGTGGAGTGGTGAAAACAACTAGAGAACGTGTTTCTCGCATTAAATAGCTAGAGAAGAGCGATCTCGATGATTCAGCATACTTCGGACAGAAGTCTCACCAAGATTATCGCAGGAAATGCATATCTCATCTTGAAACCCCACGAAAACCAAGATATCTCCGGTTCTGCATATCTAACGAACTGTGGAGTGGTGAAAACAACCAGAGAACGTGTTTCTCGCATTAAATAGCTCGAGAAGAGCGATCTCGATGATTCAGCATACTTCGGACAGAAGTCTCACCAAGATTATCGCAGGAAATGCATATCTCATCTTGAAACCCCACGAAAACCAAGATATCTCCGGTTCTGCATATCCAACGCACTGTGGAGTGGTAAAAACACCAGATAACGTGTTTCTCGCATTCAATAGCTCGAAACGAGCGATCTCGATGATTCTGCATACTTCGGACAGAAGTCTCAACAAGATTATCGCAGAAAATGCATATCTCAGCTTGAAACCCCACGAAAACCAAGATATCTACTGTTCTGCATATCCAACGAACTGTGGAGTGGTGAAAACCCCAGAAAACGTGTTTCGCGCATTAAATAGCTCGAAAAGAGCCCTCTCGATGTTTCTGCATACTTTGGACAGATGTTTCACCAAGCTTATCGTAGAAAATGCATATCTCAGCTTGAAACCCGACGAAAACCAAAATATCGCCGGTTCTGCATATCCAACGCACTGTGGAGTGGTGAAAACCCCCTGAAAACGTGTTTCTCGCATTAAATAGCTCGAATAGAGCCATCTCGATAATTCTTCATACTTCGGACAGAAGTCTCACCAAGGTTATCGTAAAAAATGCATATCTCAGCTTGAAACCCAACGAAAGCCAAGATATCGCTGGTTCTGCATATCAAACGCACTGTGGAGTGCTGAAAACAACAGATAACGTGTTTGTCGCATTAAATAGCTCGAATTGAGCGATCTCGATGATTCTGCATCCTTCGGACAGAAGTCTCACCAAGATTATCGTATAAAATGCATGTCTCAGCTTGAATCCCCACGAAAATCGAGTTATCTCCTGTTCTGCACACCAAACGTACCGTGGAGTGGTGAAAACAGCAGAAAACGTGTTTCGCGCATTAAGTAGATCGAAAAGAGCGTTCGCGAAGATTCTGCATACTTCTGACAGAAGTCTCACCAGGATTATCGTAGAAAATGCATATCTCAGCTTGAAACCCGACCGAAACCAAGATATCTCCGGTTCTGCAGGTCAAACGTACTGTGGTGTGGTGAAAACACCAGAAAACGTGTTTCGTGCATTAAGTAGATCGAAAAGAGCGATCTAGATGATTCTGCACACTTCTGACTGAAGTCTCACCAATATTATCGCAGAAAATGCATATCTCAGCTTGAAACCCCACGATAACCAAGATATCGCTGGTTCTGCATATCAAACGCACTGTGGAGTGGTAAAAACACCAGATAACGTGTTTCTCGCATTAAATAGCTCGAAAAGCGCGATCTCGATGATTCTGCATACTTCTAACAGAAGTCTCACGAAGATTATCGCAGAAAATGCATATCTCTGCTTGAAACCCCACGAAAACCAAGATATCTACTGTTCTGCATATCCAACGAACTGTGGGGTGGTGAAAACCCCAGAAAACGTGTTTCTCGTATTAAATAGCTCGAAAAGAGCGCTCTCGATGTTTCTGCATACTTCGGACAGATGTTTCACCAAGCTTATCGTAGAAAATGCATATCTGAGCTTGAAACCCGACAAAAACCATAATATCGCCGGTTCTGCATATCCAACGCACTGTGGAGTGGTGAAAACACCAGATAACGTGTTTCTCGCATTAAGTAGCTCGAAACGAGCGCTCTCGATGTTTCTGCATACTTCGGACAGATGTTTCACCAACATTATCGTAAAAATGCATATCTCAGCTTGACACCCGACGAAAACCAAAATATCGCCGGTTCTGCATATCTAACGCACTGTGGAGTGGTGAAAACACCGGATAAGGCTTTTCTCGCATTACCTAGACGAAAAGAGCGATCTCGATGTTTCAGCATACTTCGGACGGAAGTCTCACCAAGATTATCGCAGAAAATGCATATCTCACCTTGAAACCCCACGAAAACCAAGATATCGCCGGTTCTGCATATCATACGCACTGTGGAGTGGTGAAAACACCAGATTACGTGTTTCTCGCATTAAATAGCTCGAAAAGAGCATTCCCGAAGATTCTGCATGCTTCTGACAGAAGTCTCACCAGGATTATCGTAGAAAATGCATATCTCAGCTGGAAACACCACGAAAATCAAGCTATCGCCTGTTCTGCATATCAAACGCACTGTGGAGTGGTGAAAACAACCAGAGAACGTGTTTCTCGCATTAAATAGCTCGAAAAGAGCGCTCTCGATGTTTCTGCATACTTCGGACAGATGTTTCACCAAGATTATCGTAGAAAAAGCATATCTCAGCTGGAAACACCACGAAAATCAAGATATCGCCTGTTCTGCATATCTAAAGAACTGTGGAGTGGTGAAAACAACTAGAGAACGTGTTTCTCGCATTAAATAGCTAGAGAAGAGCGATCTCGATGATTCAGCATACTTCGGACAGAAGTCTCACCAAGATTATCGCAGGAAATGCATATCTCATCTTGAAACCCCACGAAAACCAGGATATCTCCGGTTCTGCATATCCAACGAACTGTGGAGTGGTGAAAACCCCAGAGAACGTGTTTCTCGCATTAAATAGCTCGAAAAGCGCGATCTAGATGATTCTGCATACTTCTGACAAAACACCCACCAAGATTATCGCAGAAAATGCATATCTCAGCTGGAAACACCACGAAAATCAAGATATCTCCGGTTCTGCATATCTAACGAACTGTGGAGTGGTGAAAACAACTAGAGAACGTGTTTCTCGCATTAAATAGCTCCAGAAGTGCGATCTCGATGATTCAGCATACTTCGGACAGAAGTCTCACCAAGATTATCGCAGGAAATGCATATCTCAGCTGGAAACACCACGAAAATCAAGATATCTCCGGTTCTGCATATCTAACGAACTGTGGAGTGGTGAAAACCCCAGAGAACGTGTTTCTCGCATTAAATAGTTCGAAAAGAGCGATCTCGATGATTCAGCATACTTCGGACAGAAGTCTCACCAAGATTATCGCAGGAAATGCATATCTCATCTTGAAACCCCACGAAAACCAAGATATCTCCGGTTCTGCATATCCAACGCACTGTGGAGTGGTAAAAACACCAGATAACGTGTTTCTCGCATTCAATAGCTCGAAACGAGCGATCTCGATGATTCTGCATACTTCGGACAGAAGTCTCAACAAGATTATCGCAGAAAATGCATATCTCAGCTTGAAACCCCACGAAAACCAAGATATCTACTGTTCTGCATATCCAACGAACTGTGGAGTGGTGAAAACCCCAGAAAACGTGTTTCGCGCATTAAATAGCTCGAAAAGAGCCCTCTCGATGTTTCTGCATACTTTGGACAGATGTTTCACGAAGCTTATCGTAGAAAATGCATATTTCAGCTTGAAACCCGACGAAAACCAAAATATCGCCGGTTCTGCATATCCAACGCACTGTGGAGTGGTGAAAACCCCCTGAAAACGTGTTTCTCGCATTAAATAGCTCGAATAGAGCCATCTCGATAATTCTTCATACTTCGGACAGAAGTCTCACCAAGGTTATCGTAAAAAATGCATATCTCAGCTTGAAACCCAACGAAAGCCAAGATATCGCTGGTTCTGCATATCAAACGCACTGAGGAGTGCTGAAAACACCAGATAACGTGTTTGTCGCATTAAATAGCTCGAATTGAGCGATCTCGATGATTCTGCATCCTTCGGACAGAAGTCTCACCAAGATTATCGTATAAAATGCATGTCTCAGCTTGAATCCCCACGAAAATCGAGTTATCTCCGGTTCTGCACACCAAACGTACCGTGGAGTGGTGAAAACACCAGAAAACGTGTTTCGCGCATTAAGTAGATCGAAAAGAGCGTTCGCGAAGATTCTGCATACTTCTGACAGAAGTCTCACCAGGATTATCGTAGAAAATGCATATCTCAGCTTGAAACCCGACCGAAACCAAGATATCTCCGGTTCTGCAGGTCAAACGTACTGTGGTGTGGTGAAAACACCAGAAAACGTGTTTCGTGCATTAAGTAGTTCGAAAAGAGCGATCTAGATGATTCTGCACACTTCTGACTGAAGTCTCACCAATATTATCGCAGAAAATGCATATCTCAGCTTGAAACCCCACGATAACCAAGATATCGCTGGTTCTGCATATCAAACGCACTGTGGAGTGGTAAAAACACCAGATAACGTGTTTCTCGCATTAAATAGCTCGAAAAGAGCGATCTAGATGATTCAGCATACTTCGGACAGATGTTTCACGAAGATTATCGTAGAAAATGCATATCTCAGCTTGACACCCGACGAAAACCGAAATATCGCCGGTTCTGCATATCAAACCAACTGTGGAGTGGTGAAAACACCAGATAACGTGTTTCTCGCATTAAATAGCTCGAAAAGCGCGATCTCGATGATTCTGCATACTTCTAACAGAAGTCTCACGAAGATTATCGCAGAAAATGCATATCTCTGCTTGAAACCCCACGAAAACCAAGATATCTACTGTTCTGCATATCCAACGAACTGTGGGGTGGTGAAAACCCCAGAAAACGTGTTTCTCGTATTAAATAGCTCGAAAAGAGCGCTCTCGATGTTTCTGCATACTTCGGACAGATGTTTCACCAAGCTTATCGTAGAAAATGCATATCTGAGCTTGAAACCCGACAAAAACCATAATATCGCCGGTTCTGCATATCCAACGCACTGTGGAGTGGTGAAAACACCAGATAACGTGTTTCTCGCATTAAGTAGCTCGAAACGAGCGCTCTCGATGTTTCTGCATACTTCGGACAGATGTTTCACCAAGATTATCGTAAAAATGCATATCTCAGCTTGACACCCGACGAAAACCAAAATAGCGCCGGTTCTGCATATCTAACGCACTGTGGAGTGGTGAAAACACCGGATAAGGCTTTTCTCGCATTACCTAGACGAAAAGAGCGATCTCGATGTTTCAGCATACTTCGGACGGATGTCTCACCAAGATTATCGCAGAAAATGCATATCTCACCTTGAAACCCCACGAAAACCAAGATATCGCCGGTTCTGCATATCATACGCACTGTGGAGTGGTGAAAACACCAGATTACGTGTTTCTCGCATTAAATAGCTCGATAAGAGCATTCCCGAAGATTCTGCATGCTTCTGACAGAAGTCTCACCAGGATTATCGCAGAAAATGCATATCTCAGCTTGAAACCCCACGAAAACCAAGATATCTACTGTTCTGCATATCCAACGAACTGTGGAGTGGTGAAAACCCCAGAAAACGTGTTTCGCGCATTAAATAGCTCGAAAAGAGCCCTCTCGATGTTTCTGCATACTTTGGACAGATGTTTCACCAAGCTTATCGTAGAAAATGCATATCTCAGCTTGAAACCCGACGAAAACCAAAATATCGCCGGTTCTGCATATCCAACGCACTGTGGAGTGGTGAAAACCCCCTGAAAACGTGTTTCTCGCATTAAATAGCTCGAATAGAGCCATCTCGATAATTCTTCATACTTCGGACAGAAGTCTCACCAAGGTTATCGTAAAAAATGCATATCTCAGCTTGAAACCCAACGAAAGCCAAAATATCGCCGGTTCTGCATATCAAACCAACTGTGGAGTGGGGAAAACACCAGATTACGTGTTTCTCGCATTAAATAGCTCGAAAAGAGCGTTCTCGAAGATCCTGCATACTTCTGACAGAAGTCTCACCAATATTATCGCAGAAAATGCATATCTCAGTTTGAAACCCGACGAAAACCGAGTTATCTCTGGTTCTGCACATCAAACGTACTGTGGAGTGGTGAAAACACCAGAAAACGTATTTCGCGCATTAAGTAGCTCGAAAAGAGCGTTCTCGAAGATTCTGCATACTTCTGACAGAAGTCTCACCAGGATTAGCGTAGAAAATGCATATCTCAGCTTGAAACCCGACAGAAACCAAAATATCGCCGGTTCTGCATATCCAACGCACTGTGGAGTGGTGAAAACACCAGATAACGTGTTTCTCGCATTAAGTAGCTCGAAACGAGCGCTCTCGATGTTTCTGCATACTTCGGACAGATGTTTCACCAATATTATCGCAGAAAATGCATATCTCAGCTTGAAACCCGACGAAAACCGAGTTATCTCCGGTTCTGCAAATCAAACGTACCGTGGAGTGGTGAAAACACCAGAAAACGTATTTCGCGCATTAAGTAGCTCGAAAAGAGCGTTCTCGAAGATTCTGCATACTTCTGACAGAAGTCTCACCAGGATTATCGTAGAAAATGCATATCTCAGCTTGAAACCCGACCGAAACCAAAATATCGCCGGTTCTGCATATCATACGCACTGTGGAGTGGTGAAAACACCAGATTACGTGTTTCTCGCATTTAATAGCTCGAAAAGAGCGTTCTCGAAGATCCTGCATACTTCTGACAGAAGTCTCACCAAGATTATCGTAGAAAATGCATATCTCATCTTGAACCCCGACGAAAACCGAGTTATCTCCGGTTCTGCTCATCAAACGTACCGTGGAGTGGTGAAAACACCAGAAAACGAGTTTCGCGCATTAAGTAGCTCGAAAAGAGCGTTCTCGAAGATTCTGCATACTTCTGACAGAAGTCTCACCAGGATTATCGTAGAAAATGCATATCTCAGCTTGAAACCCGACCGAAACCAAGATATCTCCGGTTCTGCATGACAAACGTACTGTGGAGTGGTGAAAACACCAGAAAACGTGTTTCGTGCACTAAGTAGCTCGAAAAGAGCGCTCTCGATGTTACTGCATACTTTGGACAGATGTTTCACCAAGCTTATCGTAGAAAATGCATATCTCAGCTTGAAACCCGAAGAAAACCAAAATATCGCCGGTTCTTCATAACCAACGCACTGTGGAGTGGTGAAAACTCCAGATAACGTGTTTCTCGCATTAAGTAGCTCGAAACGAGCGATCTCGATGATTCTGCATACTTCGGACAGAAGTCTCAAAAAGATTATCGCAGAAAATGCATATCTCAGCTTGAAACCCCACGAAAACCAAGATTTCGCCGGTTCTGCATATCAAACGCACTGTGGAGTTGTGAAAACACCGGATAAGGTTTTTCTCGCATTAAATAGCTCGAAAAGAGCGTTCTCGAAAATCCTGCATACTTCTGACAGAAGTCTCACCAAGATTATCGCAGAAAATGCATATCTCAGCTTGAAACCCGACGAAAACCGAGTTATCTCTGGTTCTGCACATCAAACGTACCGTGGAGTGGTGAAAACACCAGAAAACGTATTTCGCGCATTAAGTAGCTCGAAAAGAGCGTTCTCGAAGATTCTGCATACTTCTGACAGAAGTCTCACCAGGATTATCGTAGAAAATGCATATCTCAGCTTGAAACCCGAAGAAAACCAAAATATCGCCGGTTCTGCATATCCAACGCACTGTGGAGTGGTGAAAACACCAGATAACGTGTTTCTCGCATTAAGTAGCTCGAAACGAGCGATCTCGATGATTCTGCATACTTCGGACAGAAGTCTCAACAAGATTATCGCAGAAAATGCATATCTCAGCTTGAAACCCCACGAAAACCAAGATATCTACTGTTCTGCATATCCAACGAACTGTGGAGTGGTGAAAACCCCAGAAAACGTGTTTCGCGCATTAAATAGCTCGAAAAGAGCCCTCTCGATGTTTCTGCATACTTTGGACAGATGTTTCACCAAGCTTATCGTAGAAAATGCATATCTCAGCTTGAAACCCGACGAAAACCAAAATATCGCCGGTTCTGCATATCCAACGCACTGTGGAGTGGTGAAAACCCCCTGAAAACGTGTTTCTCGCATTAAATAGCTCGAATAGAGCCATCTCGATAATTCTTCATACTTCGGACAGAAGTCTCACCAAGGTTATCGTAAAAAATGCATATCTCAGCTTGAAACCCAACGAAAGCCAAAATATCGCCGGTTCTGCATATCAAACCAACTGTGGAGTGGGGAAAACACCAGATTACGTGTTTCTCGCATTAAATAGCTCGAAAAGAGCGTTCTCGAAGATCCTGCATACTTCTGACAGAAGTCTCACCAATATTATCGCAGAAAATGCATATCTCAGTTTGAAACCCGACGAAAACCGAGTTATCTCTGGTTCTGCACATCAAACGTACCGTGGAGTGGTGAAAACACCAGAAAACGTATTTCGCGCATTAAGTAGCTCGAAAAGAGCGTTCTCGAAGATTCTGCATACTTCTGACAGAAGTCTCACCAGGATTATCGTAGAAAATGCATATCTCAGCTTGAAACCCGACAGAAACCAAAATATCGCCGGTTCTGCATATCCAACGCACTGTGGAGTGGTGAAAACACCAGAAAACGTGTTTCTCGCATTAACTAACTCGAAAAAAGCGTTCCCGATGATTCTGCATACTTCTGACAGATGACTCAAAAAGATTATCGCAGAAAATGCATATCTCAGCTTGAAACCCCACGAAAACCAAGATATCGCCGGTTCTGCATATCAAACGCACTGTGGAGTTGTGAAAACACCGGATAAGGTTTTTCTCGCATTAAATAGCTCGAAAAGAGCGTTCTCGAACATCCTGCATACTTCTGACAGAAGTCTCACCAAGATTATCGTAGAAAATGCATATCTCAGCTTGAATCCCGACGAAAACCGAGTTATCTCCGGTTCTGCACATCAAACGTACCGTGGAGTGGTGAAAACACCAGAAAACGTGTTTCGCGCATTAAGTAGCTCGAAAAGAGCGTTCTCGAAGATTCTGCATACTTCTGACAGAAGTCTCACCAGGATTATCGTAGAAAATGCATATCTCAGCTTGAAACCCGACCGAAACCAAGATATCTCCGGTTCTGCATGACAAACGTACTGTGGAGTGGTGAAAACACCAGAAAACGTGTTTCGTGCACTAAGTAGCTCGAAAAGAGCGCTCTCGATGTTTCTGCATACTTTGGACAGATGTTTCACCAAGCTTATCGTAGAAAATGCATATCTCAGCTTGAAACCCGAAGAAAACCAAAATATCGCCGGTTCTTCATAACCAACGCACTGTGGAGTGGTGAAAACTCCAGATAACGTGTTTCTCGCATTAAGTAGCTCGAAACGAGCGATCTCGATGATTCTGCATACTTTGGACAGAAGTCTCAACAAGATTATCGCAGAAAATGCATATCTCAGCTTGAAACCCCACGAAAACCAAGATATCGCCGGTTCTGCATATCAAACGCACTGTGGAGTTGTGAAAACACCGGATAAGGTTTTCCTCGCATTAAATAGCTCGAAAAGAGCGTTCTCGAAAATCCTGCATACTTCTGACAGAAGTCTCACCAAGATTATCGTAGAAAATGCATATCTCAGCTTGAATCCCGACGAAAACCGAGTTATCTCCGGTTCTGCACATCAAACGTACCGTGGAGTGGTGAAAACACCAGAAAACGTGTTTCGCGCATTAAGTAGCTCGAAAAGAGCGTTCTCGAAGATTCTGCATACTTCTGACAGAAGTCTCACCAGGATTATCGTAGAAAATACATATCTCAGCTGCAAACACCACGAAAATCAAGATATCGCCTGTTCTGCATATCAAACGCACTGTGGAGTGGTGAAAACAACCAGAGAACGTGTTTCCTCCATTATATAGCTCGCGAAGAGCGATCTCGATGATTCAGCATACTTCTGACAGAAGTCTCACCAGGATTATCGTAGAAAATGCATATCTCAGCTTGAAACCCGACCGAAACCAAGATATCTCCGGTTCTGCATGTCAAACGTACTGTGGAGTGGTGAGAACACCAGAAAACGTGTTTCGTGCATTAAGTAGCTCGAAAAGAGCGATCTAGATGATTCTGCATACTTCTGACTGAAGTCTCACCAATCTTATCGCAGAAAATGCATATCTCAGCTTGAAACCCGACGAAAACCGAGTTATCTCCGGTTCTGCACATCAAACGTACCGTGGAGTGGTGAAAACACCAGAAAACGTATTTCGCGCATTAAGTAGCTCGAAAAGAGCGTTCTCGAAGATTCTGCATACTTCTGACAGAAGTCTCACCAGGATTATCGTAGAAAATGCATATCTCAGCTTGAAACCCGACAGAAACCAAAATATCGCCGGTTCTGCATATCCAACGCACTGTGGAGTGGTGAAAACACCAGATAACGTGTTTCTCGCATTAAGTAGCTCGAAACGAGCGCTCTCGATGTTTCTGCATACTTCGGACAGATGTTTCACCAATATTATCGCAGAAAATGCGTATCTCAGCTTGAAACCCGACGAAAACCGAGTTATCTCCGGTTCTGCAAATCAAACGTACCGTGGAGTGGTGAAAACACCAGAAAACGTATTTCGCGCATTAAGTAGCTTGAAAAGAGCGCTCTCGAAGATTCTGCATACTTCTGACAGAAGTCTCACCAGGATTATCGTAGAAAATGCATATCTCAGCTTGAAACCCGACCGAAACCAAAATATCGCCGGTTCTGCATATCATACGCACTGTGGAGTGGTGAAAACACCAGATTACGTGTTTCTGGCATTTAATAGCTCGAAAAGAGCGTTCTCGAAGATCCTGCATACTTCTGACAGAAGTCTCACCAAGATTATCGTAGAAAATGCATATCTCATCTTGAACCCCGACGAAAACCGAGTTATCTCCGGTTCTGCTCATCAAACGTACCGTGGAGTGGTGAAAACACCAGAAAACGAGTTTCGCGCATTAAGTAGCTCGAAAAGAGCGTTCTCGAAGATTCTGCATACTTCTGACAGAAGTCTCACCAGGATTATCGTAGAAAATGCATATCTCAGCTTGAAACCCGACCGAAACCAAGATATCTCCGGTTCTGCATGACAAACGTACTGTGGAGTGGTGAAAACACCAGAAAACGTGTTTCGTGCACTAAGTAGCTCGAAAAGAGCGCTCTCGATGTTTCTGCATACTTTGGACAGATGTTTCACCAAGCTTATCGTAGAAAATGCATATCTCAGCTTGAAACCCGAAGAAAACCAAAATATCGCCGGTTCTTCATAACCAACGCACTGTGGAGTGGTGAAAACTCCAGATAACGTGTTTCTCGCATTAAGTAGCTCGAAACGAGCGATCTCGATGATTCTGCATACTTCGGACAGAAGTCTCAACAAGATTATCGCAGAAAATGCATATCTCAGCTTGAAACCCCACGAAAACCAAGATATCGCCGGTTCTGCATATCAAACGCACTGTGGAGTTGTGAAAACACCGGATAAGGTTTTTCTCGCATTAAATAGCTCGAAAAGAGCGTTCTCGAAAATCCTGCATACTTCTGACAGAAGTCTCACCAAGATTATCGTAGAAAAAGCATATCTCAGCTTGAATCCCGACGAAAACCGAGTTATCTCCGGTTCTGCACATCAAACGTACCGTGGAGTGGTGAAAACACCAGAAAACGTGTTTCGCGCATTAAGTAGCTCGAAAAGAGCGTTCTCGAAGATTCTGCATACTTCTGACAGAAGTCTCACCAGGATTATCGTAGAAAATACATATCTCAGCTGGAAACACCACGAAAATCAAGATATCGCCTGTTCTGCATATCAAACGCACTGTGGAGTGGTGAAAACAACCAGAGAACGTGTTTCCTCCATTATATAGCTCGCGAAGAGCGATCTCGATGATTCAGCATACTTCGGACAGAAGTCTCACCAAGATTATCGCAGGAAATGCATATCTTATCTTGAAACCCCACGAAAACCAAGATATCTCCGGTTCTGCATATCCAACGAACTGTGGAGTGGTGAAAACCCCAGAAAACGTGTTTCTCGCATTAAATAGCTGGAAGAGAGCGCTCTCGATGTTTCTGCATACTTCGGACAGATGTTTCACCAAGCTTATCGTAGAAAATGCATATCTCAGCTTGAAACCCGAGGAAAACCAAAAGATCGCCGGTTCTTCATATCCAACGCACTGTGGAGTGGTGAAAACCCCCTGAAAACGTGTTTCTCGCATTAAATAGCTCGAATAGAGCGATCTCGATAATTGTTCATACTTCGGACAGAAGTCTCACCAAGATTATCGTAAAAAATGCATATCTCAGCTTGAAACCCGACCGAAACCAAGATATCTCCGGTTCTGCATGCCAAACGTACTGTGGTGTGGTGAAAACACCAGAAAACGTGTTTCGTGCATTAAGTAGCTAGAAAAGAGCGATCTAGATGATTCTGCACACTTCTGACTGAAGTCTCACCAATATTATCGCAGAAAATGCATATCTCAGCTTGAAACCCGACGAAAACCGAGTTATCCCCGGTTCTGCACATCAAACGTACCGTGGAGTGGTGAAAACACCAGAAAACGTGTTTCTCGCATTAAATAGCTCGAAAAGCGCGATCTCGATGATTCTGCATACTTCTAACAGAAGTCTCACGAAGATTATCGCAGAAAATGCATATCTCTGCTTGAAACCCCACGAAAACCAAGATATCTACTGTTCTGCATATCCAACGAACTGTGGGGTGGTGAAAACCCCAGATAACGTGTTTCTCGCATTAAGTAGCTCGAAACGAGCGCTCTCGATGTTTCTGCATACTTCGGACAGATGTTTCACCAAGATTATCGTAAAAATGCATATCTCAGCTTGACACCCGACGAAAACCAAAATATCGCCGGTTCTGCATATCTAACGCACTGTGGAGTGGTGAAAACACCGGATAAGGCTTTTCTCGCATTACCTAGCACGAAAAGAGCGATCTCGATGTTTCAGCATACTTCGGACGGAAGTCTCACCAAGATTATCGCAGAAAATGCATATCTCACCTTGAAACCCCACGAAAACCAAGATATCGCCGGTTCTGCATATCATACGCACTGTGGAGTGGTGAAAACACCAGATTACGTGTTTCTCGCATTAAATAGCTCGAAAAGAGCGTTCTCGAAGATCCTGCATACTTCTGACAGAAGTCTCACCAAGATTATCGTAGAAAATGCATATCTCATCTTGAAACCCGACGAAAACCGAGTTTTCTCCGGTTCTGCACATCAAACGCACCGTGGAGTGGTGAAAACACCAGAAAACGTGTTTCGCGCATTAAGTAGCTCGGAAAGAGCATTTTCGAAGATTCTGCATGCTTCTGACAGAAGTCTCACCAGGATTATCGTAGAAAATGCATATCTCAGCTGGAAACACCACGAAAACCAAGATATCTCCGGTTTTGCATATCAAACGCACTGTGGAGTGGTCAAAACACCAGAGAACGTGTTTCTCGCATTAAATATCTCGAATAGAGCGATCACGATGATTCTGCATACTTCTGACAGAAGTTTCACCAATATTATCGCAGAAAATGCATATCTCAGCTTGAAACCTCACGAAAATCAAGATGGCGCCGGTTCTGCATATCAAACGCACCGTGGAATGTTGAAAACACCAGAAAACTTGTTTTTTCGCATTAAATAGCTCGAAAAGAGCGATCCCGATGATTCTGCATACTTCTGACAGAAGTCTCACCAATATTATCGCAGAGAATGCATATCTCAGCTTGAAACCTCACGAAAATCAAGATGTCACCGGATCTGCATATCAAACGCACTGTGGAGTGGCGAGAACAACCAGATAACGTGTTTCTCGCATTAAATAGCTCGAAAAGAGCGCTCTAGAAGATTCTGCATATGTCTGACTGAAGACTCACCAAGATTATCGCAGAAAATGCATATCTCAGCTTGAAACCTCACCAAAATCAAGATGTCACCGGATCTGCATATCAAACGCACTGTGGAGTGGCGAAAACAACCAGATAACGTGTTTCTCGCATTAAATAGCTCGAAAAGAGCGCTCTAGATGATTCTGCATATGTCTGACTGAAGACTCACCAAGATTATCGCAGAAAATGCATATCTCAGCTTGAAACCTCACAAAAATCAAGATGTCACCGGATCTGCATATCAAACGCACTGTGGAGTGGCGAAAACAACCAGATAACGTGTTTCTCGCATTAAATAGCTCGAAAAGAGCGCTCTAGATGATTCTGCATATGACTGACTGAAGACTCACCAAGATTATCGCAGAAAATGCATATCTCAGCTTGAAACCTCACCAAAATCAAGATTTCGCCGGTTCTGCAAATCAAACGCACTCTGGAGTGGCGAAAACACCAGAAAACTTCTTTCACGCATTAAATAGCTCGAAACGAGCGATCAAGATGATTCTGCATAGTTCTGACTGAAGTCTCACCAATATTATCGCAGAAAATGCATATCTCAGCTTGAAACCTCACGAAAATAAAGATGGCGCCGGTTCTGCATATCCAACGAACTGTGGAGTGGTGAAAACCCCAGATAACGTGTTTCTCACATTAAATAACTCGAAAAGAGCGATCTCGATGATTCTACATACTTCGGACAGAAGTCTCACCAAGATTATCGCAGAAAATGCATATCTCAGCTGGAAACCCAACGAAAACCAAGATATCGCCGGTTCTGCATATCAAACGCACCGTGGAATGTTGAAAACACCAGAAAACTTGTTTTTTCGCATTAAATAGCTCGAAAAGAGCGATCTCGGTGTTTCTGCATACTTCTCATAGATGAAACACCAAGATTATCGCAGAAAATGCATATTTCAGCTGGAAACCCCACGCAAACCAAGATGTCGCCGGTTCTGCATATCAAACGCACTGTGGAGTGGCGAAAACAACCAGATAACGTGTTTCTCGCATTAAATAGCTCGAAAAGAGCGATCCCGATGATTCTGCATACTTCTGACAGAAGTCTCACCAATATTATCGCAGAAAATGCATATCTCAGCTTGAAACCTCACGAAAATCAAGATGTCACCGGATCTGCATATCAAACGCACTGTGGAGTGGCGAAAACAACCAGATAACGTGTTTCTCGCATTAAATAGCTCGAAAAGAGCGCTCTAGATGATTCTGCATATGTCTGACTGAAGACTCACCAAGATTATCGCAGAAAATGCATATCTCAGCTTGAAACCTCACCAAAATCAAGATGTCGCCGGTTCTGCAAATCAAACGCACTCTGGAGTGGTGAAAACAACCAGATAACGTGTTTCTCGCATTAAATAGCTCGAATAGAGCGATCTCGATGATTCTGCATACTTCTGACAGAAGACTCACCAAGATTATCGCAGAAAATGCATATTTCAGCTGGAAACCTCACGAAAATCAAGATGTCACCGGATCTGCATATCAAACGCACTGTGGAGTGGCGAAAACTACCAGATAACGTGTTTCTCGCATTAAATAGCTCGAAAAGAGCGCTCTAGATGATTCTGCATATGTCTGACTGAAGACTCACCAAGATTATCGCAGAAAATGCATATCTCAGCTTGAAACCTCACCAAAATCAAGATGTCGCCGGTTCTGCAAATCAAACGCACTCTGGAGTGGTGAAAACAACCAGATAACGTGTTTCTCGCATTAAATAGCTCGAATAGAGCGATCTCGATGATTCTGCATACTTCTGACAGAAGACTCACCAAGATTATCGCAGAAAATGCATATTTCAGCTGGAAACCCCACGAAAACCAAGTTATCGGCGGCTCTACATATCAAACGCACTGTGGAGTGGTCAAAACACCAGAAAACTTGTTTTTTCGCATTAAATAGCTCGAAAAGAGCGATCTCGATGTTTCTGCATACTTCTCATAGATGAAACACCAAGATTATCGCAGAAAATGCATATTTCAGCTGGAAACCCCACGAAAACCAAGATGTCGCCGGTTCTGCATATCAAACGCACTGTGGAGTGGTCAATAGACCAGATAACGTGGTTCTCGCATTAAATAGCTCGAAGAGAGGGATCTCGATGTTTCTGCATACTTCTGACAGAAGTCTCACCAAGATTATCGTAGGAAATGCATATCTCAGCATGAACCCCGACGAAATCCAAGATGTCGCCGGTTCTGCATGTCAAACGCACTGTGGAATGTTGAAAACACCAGAAAACTTGTTTTTTCTTATTAAATAGCTCGAAAATTGCGCTCTAGATGATTCTGCATATGTCTGACTGAAGTCTCACAAAGATTATCGCAGAAAATGCATATCTCAGCTGGAAACACCACGAAATTCAAGATATCGTCGGTTCCTCATACTAAACGCACTGTGCAATGTTGAAAACACCAGAAAACTTGTTTTTTCGCATTAAATAGCTCGAAAAGAACGCTCTAGATGATTCTGCATATGTCTGACTGAAGACTCACCAAGATTATCGCAGAAAATGCATATCTCAGCTTGAAACCTCACCAAAATCAAGATATCTCCGGTTCTGCATGTCAAAAGTACTGTGGAGTGGTGAATACACCAGAAAACGTGTTTCTCGCAATAAATAGCTCGAAACGAGCGATCTAGATGATTCTGCTTACTTCTGACTTAAGTCTCACCAATATTATCGTAGAAAATGCATATCTCAGCTTGAACCCCGACGAAATCCAAGATGTCGCCGGTTCTGTTTATCAAACGCTCTGTGGAGTGGTGAAAACACCAGATAACGTGTTTCTCGCATTAAATAGTTCGAAAAGAGCGATCCCGATGATTCTGCATACTTCTGACAGAAGTCTCACCAATATTATCGCAGAAAATGCATATCTCAGCTAGAAACATCACGAAAATCAAGATGTCGCCGGTTCTGTATATCAAACGCACTGTGGAGTGGTGAAAACAACCAGATAACGTGTTTCTCGCATTAAATAGTTCGAATAGAGCGATCTCGATGATTCTGCATACTTCTGACAGAAGACTCACCGAGATTATCGCAGAAAATGCATATTTCAGCTGGAAACCCCACGAAAACCAAGATGTCGCCAGTTCTGCATATCAAACGCACTGTGGAGTGGTCAATAGACCAGATAACGTGGTTCTCGCATTAAATAGCTCGAAGAGAGGGATCTCGATGTTTCTGCATACTTCTGACTGAAGTCTCACCAATATGATCGCAGAAAATGCATATCTCAGCTAGAAACATCACGAAAATCAAGATGTCGCCGGTTCTGCATATCAAACGCACTGTGGAGTGGTGGAAACAACCAGATAACGTGTTTCTCGCATTAAATAGCTCGAATAGAGCGATCTCGATGATTCTGCATACTTCTGACAGAAGACTCACCAAGATTATCGCAGAAAATGCATATTTCAGCTGGAAACCCCGACGAAATCCAAGATGTCGCCGGTTCTGCATGTCAAACGCACTGTGGAATGTTGAAAACACCAGAATACTTGTTTTTTCGCATTAAATAGCTCGAAAAGAGCGATCTCGATGTTTCTGCATACTTCTCATAGATGAAACACCAAGATTATCGCAGAAAATACATATTTTAGCTGGACACCCCACGAAAACCAAGATGTCGCCGGTTCTGCATATCAAACGCACTGTGGAGTGGTCAATAGACCAGATAACGTGGTTCTCGCATTAAATAGCTCCAAGAGAGGGATCTCGATGTTTCTGCATACTTCTGACAGAAGTCTCACCAAGATTATCGTAGAAAATGTATATCTCAGCTTGAACACCGACGAAATCCAAGATGTCGCCGGTTCTGCAAATCAAACGCACTCTGGAGTGGTGAAAACAACCAGATAACGTGTTTCTCGCATTAAATAGCTCGAATAGAGCGATCTCGATGATTCTGCATACTTCTGACAGAAGACTCACCAAGATTATCGCAGAAAATGCATATCTCAGCTGGAAACCCCACGAAAACCAAGATGTCGCCGGTTCTGCATATCAAACGCACTGTGGAGTGGTAAATAGACCAGATAACGTGGATCTCGCATTAAATATCTCGAAGAGAGGGATCTCGATGTTTCTGCATACTTCTGACAGAAGTCTCACCAAGATTATCGTAGAAAATGCATATCTCAGCTTGAACCCCGACGAAATCCAAGATGTCGCCGGTTCTGCATGTCAAACGCACTGTGGAATGTTGAAAACACCAGAAAACTTGTTTTTTCGCATTAAATAGCTCGAAAATTGCGCTCTAGATGATTCTGCATATGTCTGACTGAAGTCTCACCAAGATTATCGCAGAAAATGCATATCTCAGCTGGAAACACCACGAAATTCAAGATATCGTCGGTTCCTCATATTAAACGCACTGTGGAATGTTGAAAACACCAGAAAACTTGTTTTTTCGCATTAAATAGCTCGAAAAGAGGGCTCTAGATGATTCTGCTTACTTCTGACTTAAGTCTCACCAATATTATCGTAGAAAATGCATATCTCAGCTTGAACCCCGACGAAATCCAAGATGTCGCCGGTTCTGTTTATCAAACGCTCTGTGGAGTGGTGAAAACACCAGATAACGTGTTTCTCGCATTAAATTGTTCGAAAAGAGCGATCCCGATGATTCTGCATACTTCTGACAGAAGTCTCACCAATATTATCACAGAAACTGCATATCTCAGCTTGAAACCCGACCGAAATCAAGATATCTCCGGTTCTGCATGTCAAACGTACTGTGGAGTGGTGAATACACCAGAAAACGTGTTTCTCGCAATAAATAGCTCGAAACGAGCGATCTAGATGATTCTGCTTACTTCTGACTTAAGTCTCACCAATATTATCGTAGAAAATGCATATCTCAGCTTGAACCCCGACGAAATCCAAGATGTCGCCGGTTCTGTTTATCAAACGCACTGTGGAGTGGTGAAAACAACCAGATAACGTGTTTCTCGCATTAAATAGTTCGAATAGAGCGATCTCGATGATTCTGCATACTTCTGACAGAAGACTCACCGAGATTATCGCAGAAAATGCATATTTCAGCTGGAAACCCCACGAAAACCAAGATGTCGCCAGTTCTGCATATCAAACGCACTGTGGAGTGGTCAATAGACCAGATAACGTGGTTCTCGCATTAAATAGCTCGAAGAGAGGGATCTCGATGTTTCTGCATACTTCTGACTGAAGTCTCACCAATATGATCGCAGAAAATGCATATCTCAGCTAGAAACATCACGAAAATCAAGATGTCGCCGGTTCTGCATATCAAACGCACTGTGGAGTGGTGAAAACAACCAGATAACGTGTTTCTCGCATTAAATAGCTCGAATAGAGCGATCTCGATGTTTCTGCATACTTCTCATAGATGAAACACCAAGATTATCGCAGAAAATGCATATCTCAGCTGGAAACCCCACGAAAACCAAGTTATCGGCGGCTCTACATATCAAACGCACTGTGGAGTGGTCAAAACACCAGAAAACTTGTTTTTTCGCATTAAATAGCTGGACAAGAGCGATCTCGATGTTTCTGCATACTTCTGACAGAAGTCTCACCAAGATTATCGTAGAAAATGCATATCTCAGCTTGAACCCCGACGAAATCCAAGATATCGCCGGTTCTGCAAATCAAACGCACTCTGGAGTGGTGAAAACAACCAGATAACGTGTTTCTCGCATTAAATAGCTCGAATAGAGCGATCTCGATGATTCTGCATACTTCTGACAGAAGACTCACCAAGATTATCGCAGAAAATGCATATCTCAGCTGGAAACCCCACGAAAACCAAGTTATCGGCGGCTCTACATATCAAACGCACTGTGGTGTGGTCAAAACACCAGAAAACTTGTTTTTTCGCATCAAATAGCTCGAAAAGAGCGATCTCGATGTTTCTGCATACTTCTCATAGATGAAACACCAAGATTATCGCAGAAAATGCATATTTCAGCTGGAAACCCCACGAAAACCAAGATGTCGCCGGTTCTGCATATCAAACGCACTGTGGAGTGGTCAATAGACCAGATAACGTGGTTCTCGCATTAAATAGCTCGAAGAGAGGGATCTCGATGTTTCTGCATACTTCTGACAGAAGTCTCACCAAGATTATCGTAGAAAATGCATATCTCAGCTTGAACCCCGACGAAATCCAAGATGTCGCCGGTTCTGCATGTCAAACGCACTGTGGAATGTTGAAAACACCAGGAAACTTGTTTTTTCGCATTAAATAGCTCGAAAATTGCGCTCTAGATGATTCTGCATATGTCTGACTGAAGTCTCACCAAGATTATCGCAGAAAATGCATATCTCAGCTGGAAACACCACGAAATTCAAGATATCGCCGGTTCCTCATATTAAACGCACTGTGGAATGTTGAAAACACCAGAAAACTAGTTTTTTCGCATTAAATATCTCGAAAAGAGCGCTCTAGATGATTCTGCATATGTCTGACTGAAGTCTCACCCTGATTATCGCAGAAAATGTATATCTCAGCTTGAAACCCGAGCGAAATCAAGATATCTCCGGTTCTGCATGTCAAACGTACTGTGGAGTGGTGAATACACCAGAAAACGTGTTTGCTCGCATTAAATAGCTCGAAACGAGCGATCTAGATGATTCTGCTTACTTCTGACTTAAGTCTCACCAATATTATCGCAGAAAATGCATATCTCAGCTTGAAACCTCACGAAAATCAAGATGGCGCCGGTTCTGCATATCAAACGCACTGTGGAGTGGTCAATACAACAGATAACGTGTTTCTCGCATTAAATATCTCGAAAAGAGCGATCTCGATGATTCTGCATACTTCGGACAGAAGTCTCACCAAGATTATAGCAGAAAATGCATATCTCAGCTGGAAACCCCACGAAAACCAAGATATCGCCGGTTCTGCATTTCAAACGCACCGTGGAATGTTGAAAACACCAGAAAACTTGTTTTTTCGCATTAAATAGCTCGAAAAGAGCGATCTCGGTGTTTCTGCATACTTCTCATCGATGAAACACCAAGATTATCGCAGAAAATGCATATTTCAGCTGGAAACCCCACGCAAACCAAGATGTCGCCGGTTCTGCATATCAAACACACTGCGGAGTGGCGAAAACAACCAGATAACGTGTTTCTCGCATTAAATAGCTCGAAAAGAGCGATCTAGATGATTCTGCATACTTCTGACAGAAGACTCACCAAGATTATCGCGGAAAGTGCATATCTCAGCTTGAAACCTCACGAAAACCAAGATATCTCCGGTTCTGCATATCAAACGCACTGTGGAGTGGTCAAAACACCAGATAACTTGTTTCTCGCATTAAATAGCTCGAAAAGAGCGATATCGATGATTCGGCATACTTCGGACAGAAGTCTCACCAATATAATCGCAGAAAATGCATATCTCAGATTGAAACCTCACGAAAATCAAGATGACGCCGGTTCTGCATATCAAACGCACAGTGAAGTGGTGAAATCAACCAGATAACGTGTTTCTCGCATTAAATAGCTCGAAACGAGCGATCTAGGTGATTCTGCATACTTCAGACTGAAGTCTCACCAATATTATCGCAGAAAATGCATATCTCAGCTTGCAACACGACGAAAACCACGATGTCGCCGGTTCTGCATATCAAACGCACTCTGGGGGGGGGGGGTGAAAACACCAGAAAACGTGTTTCTCGCGTTAAATAGCTCGAAACGAGCGATCTAGATGATTCTGGAAACTTCTGACTGAAGTCTCACCAATATTATCGCAGAAAATGCATATCTCAGCTTGAAACACCACGAAAATCAAGATATCGCCGGTTCTGCATATCAAACGCACAGTGAAGTGGTGAAAACAACCAGATAACGTGTTTCTCGCATTAAATAGCTCGAAACGAGCGATCTAGGTGATTCTGCATACTTCTGACTGAAGTCTCACCAATATTATCGCGGAAAATGCATATCTCAGCTTGAAACCCGACGAAAACCACGATGTCGCCGGTTCTGCATATCAAACGCACTGTGGTGTGATGAAAACACCAGAAAACGTGTTTCTCACATTAAATAGCTCGAAAAGAGCGATATCGATGATTCGGCATACTTCGGACAGAAGTCTCACCAATATTATCGCAGAAAATGCATATCTCAGCTTGAAACCTCACGAAAATCAAGATGTCGCCGGTTCTGCATATCAAATGCACTGTGGGGGGGGGGGGGGGGTGAAAACACCAGAAAACGTGTTTCTCGCATTAAATAGCTCGAAACGAGCGATCTAGATGATTCTGGAAACTTCTGACTGAAGTCTCACCAATATTATCGCAGAAAATGCATATCTCAGCTAGAAACCTCACGAAAATCAAGATGTCGACGGTTCTGCATATCAAACGCACTATGGAGTGGTGAAAACAACCAGATAACGTGTTTCTCGCATTAAATAGCTCGAAAAGAGCGATCTAGATGATTCTGCATGCTTCTCACAGAAGACTCATAAAGATTATCGCAGAAAATGCATACCTCAGCATGAAACCTCACGAAAATCAAGATGGCGCCGGTTCTGCATATCCAACGCACTGTGGAGTGGTCAATACAACAGATAACGTGTTTCTCGCATTAAATAGCTCGAAAAGAGCGATATCGAAGATTCTGCATACATCTGACAGAGGTCTCACCAATATTATCGTAGAAAATGCATATCTCAGCTTGAAGCTCGACCGAAACCAAGATATCTCCGGTTCTGCATGTCAAACGTACAGTGGAGTGGTGAATACACCAGAAAACGTGTTTCTCACATTAAATAGCTCGAAAAGAGCGATCTAGGTGATTCTGCATACTTCAGACTGAAGTCTCACCAATATTATCGCAGAAAAGGCATATCTCAGCTAGAAACCTCACGAAAATCACGATGTCGCCGGTTCTGCATATCAAACGCACTATGGAGTGGTGAAAACAACCAGATAACGTATTTCTCGCATTAAATAGCTCGAAACGAACGATCTAGATGATTCTGCACACTTCTGACTGAAGTCTCACCAAGATTATCGCAGAAAATGCATATCTCAGCTGGTAACACCACGAAAAACAAGATATCGCCGGTTCTGCGTATCAGACGCACTGTGGAGTGCTGAAAACACCAGAAAACGTGTTTCTCGCATTAGCTGGCTCGAAAAGAGCGTTCTCGATGATTCTGCATACTTCTCATAGATGAAACACCAAGATTATCGCAGAAAATGCATATTTCAGCTGGAAACCCCACGAAAACCAAGTTATCGGCGGCTCTACATATCAAACGCACTGTGGAGTGGTCAAAACACCAGATAACGTGTTTCTCGCATTAAATAGCTCGAAAAGAGCGATCTAGATGATAATGCATGCTTCTCACAGAAGACTCATAAAGATTATCGCAGAAAATGCATACCTCAGCATGAAACCTCACGAAAATCAAGATGGCGCCGGTTCTGCATATCCAACGCACTGTGGAGTGGTCAATACAACAGATAACGTGTTTCTCGCATTAAATAGCTCGAAAAGAGCGATATCGATGATTCGGCATACTTCGGACAGAAGTCTCACCAATAGAATCGCAGAAAATGCATATCTCAGCTTGAAACCTCACGAAAATCAAGATGACGCCGGCTCTACATATCAAACGCACTGTGGAGTGGTCAAAACACCAGAAAACGTGTTTCTCGCATTAAGTAGCTCGAAAAGAGTGTTCTCGAAGATTCTGCATACTTCTGACTGAGGTCTCACCAATATTATCGTAGAAAATGCATATCGCAGCTTGAAACTCGACCGAAACCAAAATATCTCCGGTTCTGCATGTCAAACGTACAGTGGAGTGGTGAATACACCAGAAAAAGTGTTTCTCGCATTAAATAGCTCGAAAAGAGCGATCTAGATGATTCTGCATGCTTCTGACAGAAGACTCATAAAGATTATCGCAGAAAATGCATACCTCAGCATGAAACCTCACGAAAATCAAGATGGCGCCGGTTCTGCATATCAAACGCACTGTGGAGTGGTCAATACAACAGATAACGTGTTTCTCGCATTAACTAGCTCGAAAAGAGCGTTCTCGATGATTCTGCATACTTCTCATAGATGAAACACCAAGATTATCGCAGAAAATGCATATTTCAGCTGGAAACCCCACGAAAACCAAGTTATCGGCGGCTCTACATATCAAACGCGCTGTGGAGTGGTCAAAACACCAGAAAACGTGTTTCTCGCATTAAGTAGCTCGAAAAGAGTGTTCTCGAAGATTCTGCATACTTCTGACTGAGGTCTCACCAATATTATCATAGAAAATGCATATCGCAGCTTGAAACTCGACCGAAACCAAAATATATCCGGTTCTGCATGTCAAACGTACAGTGGAGTGGTGAATACACCAGAAAAAGTGTTTCTCGCATTAAATAGCTCGAAAAGAGCGATCTAGATGATTCTGCATGCTTCTGACAGAAGACTCATAAAGATTATCGCAGAAAATGCATACCTCAGCATGAAACCTCACGAAAATCAAGATGGCGCCGGTTCTGCATATCAAACGCACTGTGGAGTGGTCAATACAACAGATAACGTGTTTCTCGCATTAAATATCTCGAAAAGAGCGATCTCGATGATTCTGCATACTTCGGACAGAAGTCTCACCAAGATTATAGCAGAAAATGCATATCTCAGCTGGAAACCCCACGAAAACCAAGATATCGCCGGTTCTGCATATCAAACGCACCGTGGAATGTTGAAAACACCAGAAAACTTGTTTTTTCGCATTAAATAGCTCGAAAAGAGCGATCTCGGTGTTTCTGCATACTTCTGACAGAAGACTCACCAAGATTATCGCAGAAAGTGCATATCTCAGCTTGAAACCTCACGAAAACCAAGATATCTCCGGTTCTGCATATCAAACGCACTGTGGAGTGGTCAAAACACCAGATAACTTGTTTCTCGCATTAAATAGCTCGAAAAGAGCGATATCGATGATTCGGCATACTTCGGACAGAAGTCTCACCAATATAATCGCAGAAAATGCATATCTCAGCTTGAAACCACACGAAAATCAAGATGACGCCGGTTCTGCATATCAAACGCACAGTGAAGTGGTGAAAACAACCAGATAACGTGTTTCTCGCATTAAATAGCTCGAAACGAGCGATCTAGGTGATTCTGCATACTTCTGACTGAAGTCTCACCAATATTATCGCGGAAAATGCATATCTCAGCTTGAAACCCGACGAAAACCACGATGTCGCCGGTTCTGCATATCAAACGCACTGTGGTGTGATGAAAAACACCAGAAAACGTGTTTCTCGCATTAAATAGCTCGAATAGAGCGATCACGATGATTCTGCATACTTCTGACAGAAGACTCACCAAGATGATCGCAGAAAATGCATATCTCAGCTGGAAAACTCACGAAAATCAAGATGTCGCCGGTTCTGCATATCAAACGCACTATGGAGTGGTGAAAACAACCAGATAACGTGTTTCTCGCATTAAATAGCTCGAAACGAGCAATCTAGGTGATTCTGCATACTTCTGACTGAAGTCTCACCAATATTATCGCGGAAAATGCATATCTCAGCTTGAAACCCGACGAAAACCACGATGTCGCCGGTTCTGCATATCAAACGCACTGTGGTGTGATGAAAACACCAGAAAACGTGTTTCTCGCATTAAATAGCTCGAAAAGAGCGATATCGATGATTCGGCATACTTCGGACAGAAGTCTCACCAATATTATCGCAGAAAATGCATATCTCAGCTTGAAACCTCACGAAAATGAAGATGTCGCCGGTTCTGCATATCAAACGCACTGTGGGGGGGGGGTGAAAACACCAGAAAACGTGTTTCTCGCATTAAATAGCTCGAAACGAGCGATCTAGATGATTCTGGAAACTTCTGACTGAAGTCTCACCAATATTATCGCGGAAAATGCATATCTCATCTGGAAACCTCACGAAAATCAAGATGTCGCCGGTTCTGCATATCAAACGCACTATGGAGTGGTGAAAACAACCAGATAACGTGTTTCTCGCATTAAATAGCTCGAAAAGAGCGATCTAGGTGATTCTGCATACTTCAGGCTGAAGTCTCACCAATATTATCGCAGAAAATGCATATCTCAGCTTGAAACACCACGAAAATCAAGATATCGCCGGTTCTGCATATCAAACGCACAGTGAAGTGGTGAAAACAACCAGATAACGTGTTTCTCGCATTAAATAGCTCGAAACGAGCGATCTAGGTGATTCTGCATACTTCTGACCGAAGTCTCACCAATATTATCGCGGAAAATGCATATCTCAGCTTGAAACCCGACGAAAACCACGATGTCGCCGGTTCTGCATATCAAACGCACTGTGGTGTGATGAAAACACCAGAAAACGTGTTTCTCGCATTAAATAGCTCGAAAAGAGCGATATCGATGATTCGGCATACTTCGGACAGAAGACTCACCAAGATGATCGCAGAAAATGCATATCTCAGCTGGAAACCTCACGAAAATCAAGATGTCGCCGGTTCTGCATATCAAGCGCACTGTGGTGTGATGAAAACACCAGAAAACGTGTTTCTCGCATTAAATAGCTCGAATAGAGCGATCACGATGATTCTGCATACTTCTGACAGAAGACTCACCAAGATGATCGCAGAAAATGCATATCTCAGCTGGAAACCTCACGAAAATCAAGATGTCGCCGGTTCTGCATATCAAACGCACTATGGAGTGGTGAAAACATCCAGATAACGTGTTTCTCGCATTAAATAGCTCGAAAAGAGCGATCTAGGTGATTCTGAATACTTCAGACTGAAGTCTCACCAATATTATCGCAGAAAATGCATATCTCAGCTTGAAACACCACGAAAATCAAGATATCGCCGGTTCTGCATAGCAAACGCACAGTGAAGTGGTGAAAACAACCAGATAACGTGTTTCTCGCATTAAATAGCTCGAAACGAGCGATCTAGGTGATTCTGCATACATCTGACTGAAGTCTCACCAATATTATCGCGGAAAATGCATATCTCAGCTTGAAACCCGACGAAAACCACGATGTCGCCGGTTCTGCATATCAAACGCACTGTGGTGTGATGAAAACACCAGAAAACGTGTTTCTCGCATTAAATAGATCAAAAAGAGCGATATCGATGATTCGGCATACTTCGGACAGAAGTCTCACCAATATTATCGCAGAAAATGCATATCTCAGCTTGAAACCTCACGAAAATCAAGATGTCGCCGGTTCTGCATATCAAACGCACTGTGGGGGGGGGGGGGGTGAAAACACCAGAAAACGTGTTTCTCGCATTAAATAGCTCGAAACGAGCGATCTAGGTGATTCGGCATACTTCGGACAGAAGTCTCACCAATATTATCGCAGAAAATGCATATCTCAGCTGGAAACACCACGAAAATCAAGATATCGCCGGTTCTGCATATCAAACGCACTATGGAGTGGTGAGAACAACCAGATAACGTATTTCTCGAATTAAATAGCTCGAAACGAACGATCTAGATGATTCTGCACACTTCTGACTGAAGTCTCACCAAGATTATCGCAGAAAATGCATATCTCAGCTGGAAACACCACGAAAATCAAGATATCGCCGGTTCTGCATATCAAACGCACTATGGAGTGGTGAAAACAACCAGATAACGAGTTTCTCGCATTAACTAGCTCGAAAAGAGCGTTCTCGATGATTCTGCATACTTCTCATAAATGAAACACCAAGATTATCGCAGAAAATGCATATTTCAGCTGGAAACCCCACGAAAACCAAGTTATCGGCGGCTCTACGTATCAAACGCACTGTGGAGTGGTCAAAACACCAGATAACGTGTTTCTCGCATTAAATAGCTCGAAAAGAGCGATATCGAAGATTCTGCATACATCTGACAGAGGTCTCACCAATATTATCGTAGAAAATGCATATCTCAGCTTGAAACTCGACCGAAACCAAGATATCTCCGGTTCTGCAAGTCAAACGTACAGTGGAGTGGTGAATACACCAGAAAACGTGTTTCTCACCTTAAATAGCTCGAAAAGAGCGATCTAGGTGATTCTGCATACTTCAGACTGAAGTCTCACCAATATTATCGCAGAAAATGCATATCTCAGCTTGAAACACGACGAAAACCACGATGTCGACGGTTCTGCATATCAAACGCACTCTGGGGGGGGGGGGGGGTGAAAACACCAGAAAACGTGTTTCTCGCGTTAAATAGCTCGAAACGAGCGATCTAGATGATTCTGGAAACTTCTGAGTGAAGTCTCACCAATATTATCGCAGAAAATGCATATCTCAGCTTGAAACCCGACGAAAACCACGATGTCGCCGGTTCTGCATATCAAACGCACTGTGGGGGGGGGGGTGAAAACACCAGAAAACGTGTTTCTCGCATTAAATAGCTCGAAACGAGCAATCTAGATGATTCTGGAAACTTCTGACTGAAGTCTCACCAATATTATCGCAGAAAATGCATATCTCAGCTTGAAACACCACGAAAATCAAGATATCGCCGGTTCTGCATATCAAACGCACAGTGAAGTGGTGAAAACAAACAGATAACGTGTTTCTCGCATTAAATACCTCGAAACGAGCGATCTAGGTGATTCTGTATACTTCTGACTGAAGTCTCACCAATATTATCGCGGAAAATGCATATCTCAGCTTGAAACCCGACGAAAACCACGATGTCGCCGGTTCTGCATATCAAACGCACTGTGGTGTGATGAAAACACCAGAAAACGTGTTTCTCGCATTAAATAGCTCGAAAAGAGCGAATTCGATGATTCGGCATACTTCGGACAGATGTCTCACAAATATTATCGCAGAAAATGCATATCTCAGCTTGAAACCTCACGAAAATCAAGATGTCACCGGTTCTGCATATCAAACGCACTGTGGGGGGGGGGGGGGTGAAAACACCAGAAAACGTGTTTCTCGCATTAAATAGCTCGAAACGAGCGATCTAGATGATTCTGGAAACTTCTGACTGAAGTCTCACCAATATTATCGCGGAAAATGCATATCTCAGCTTGAAACCCGACGAAAACCACGATGTCGCCGGTTCTGCATATCAAGCGCACTATGGAGTGGTGGAAACAACCAGATAACGTGTTTCTCGCATTAAATAGCTCGAAACGAGCGATCTAGGTGATTCTGCATACTTCTGACCGAAGTCTCACCAATATTATCGCGGAAAATGCATATCTCAGCTTGAAACCCGACGAAAACCACGATGTCGCCGGTTCTGCATATCAAACGCACTGTGGTGTGATGAAAACACCAGAAAACGTGTTTCTCGCATTAAATAGCTCGAAAAGAGCGATATCGATGATTCGGCATACTTCGGACAGAAGTCTCACCAATATTATCGCAGAAAATGCATATCTCAGCTTGAAACCTCACGAAAATCAAGATGTCGCCGGTTCTGCATATCAAACGCACTATGGAGTGGTGAAAACAACCAGATAACGTATTTCTCGCATGAAATAGCCCGAAACGAACGATCTAGATGATTCTGCACACTTCTGACTGAAGTCTCACCAAGATTATCGCAGAAAATGCATATCTCAGCTGGAAGCACCACGAAAATCAAGATATCGCCGGTTCTGCATATCAAACGCACTATGGAGTGGTGGAAACAACCAGATAACGTATTTCTCGCATTAAATAGCTCGAAACGAATGATCTAGATGATTCTGCACACTTCTGACTGAAGTCTCACCAAGATTATCGCAGAAAATGCATATCTCAGCTGGAAACACCACGAAAATCAAGATATCGCCGGATCTGCATATCAAACGCACAATGGAGTGGTGAAAACAACCAGATAACGCGTTTCTCGCATTAACTAGCTCGAAAAGAGCGATCTAGGTGATTCTGCATACTTCAGACTGAAGTCTCACCAATATTATCGCAGAAAATGCATATCTCAGCTTGAAACACGACGAAAACCACGATGTCGCCGGTTCTGCATATCAAACGCACTCTGGGGGGGGGGGGGGGGTGAAAACACCAGAAAACGTGTTTCTCGCGTTAAATAGCTCGAAACGAGCGATCTAGATGATTCTGGAAACTTCTGACTGAAGTCTCACCAATATTATCGCAGAAAATGCATATCTCAGCTTGAAACCCGACGAAAACCACGATGTCGCCGGTTCTGCATATCAAGCGCACTGTGGTGTGATGAAAACACCAGAAAACGTGTTTCTCGCATTAAATAGCTCGAATAGAGCGATCACGATGATTCTGCATACTTCTGACAGAAGACTCACCAAGATGATCGCAGAAAATGCATATCTCAGCTGGAAACCTCACGAAAATCAAGATGTCGCCGGTTCTGCATATCAAACGCACTATGGAGTGGTGAAAACAACCAGATAACGTGTTTCTCGCATTAAATAGCTCGAAAAGAGCGATCTAGGTGATTCTGCATACTTCAGACTGAAGTCTCACCAATATTATCGCAGAAAATGCATATCTCAGCTTGAAACACCACGAAAATCAAGATATCGCCGGTTCTGCATAGCAAACGCACAGTGAAGTGGTGAAAACAACCAGATAACGTGTTTCTCGCATTAAATAGCTCGAAACGAGCGATCTAGGTGATTCTGCATACTTCTGACTGAAGTCTCACCAATATTATCGCGGAAAATGCATATCTCAGCTTGAAACCCGACGAAAACCACGATGTCGCCGGTTCTGCATATCAAACGCACTGTGGTGTGATGAAAACACCAGAAAACGTGTTTCTCGCATTAAATAGCTCAAAAAGAGCGATATCGATGATTCGGCATACTTCGGACAGAAGTCTCACCAATATTATCGCAGAAAATGCATATCTCAGCTTGAAACCTCACGAAAATCAAGATGTCGCCGGTTCTGCATATCAAACGCACTGTGGGGGGGGGGGGGGGGGGGGTGAAAACACCAGAAAACGTGTTTCTCGCATTAAATAGCTCGAAACGAGCGATCTAGGTGATTCTGCATACTTCTGACTGAAGTCTCACCAAGATTATCGCAGAAAATGCATATCTCAGCTGGAAACACCACGAAAATCAAGATATCGCCGGTTCTGCATATCAAACGCACTATGGAGTGGTGAGAACAACCAGATAACGTATTTCTCGAATTAAATAGCTCGAAACGAACGATCTAGATGATTCTGCACACTTCTGACTGAAGTCTCACCAAGATTATCGCAGAAAATGCATATCTCAGCTTGAAACCCGACGAAAACCACGATGTCGCCGGTTCTGCATATCAAACGCACTGTGGTGTGATGAAAACACCAGAAAACGTGTTTCTCGCATTAAATAGCTCGAAAAGAGCGAATTCGATGATTCGGCATACTTCGGACAGATGTCTCACAAATATTATCGCAGAAAATGCATATCTCAGCTTGAAACCTCACGAAAATCAAGATGTCACCGGTTCTGCATATCAAACGCACTGTGGGGGGGGGGGGGGTGAAAACACCAGAAAACGTGTTTCTCGCATTAAATAGCTCGAAACGAGCGATCTAGATGATTCTGGAAACTTCTGACTGAAGTCTCACCAATATTATCGCGGAAAATGCATATCTCAGCTTGAAACCCGACGAAAACCACGATGTCGCCGGTTCTGCATATCAAGCGCACTATGGAGTGGTGGAAACAACCAGATAACGTGTTTCTCGCATTAAATAGCTCGAAACGAGCGATCTAGGTGATTCTGCATACTTCTGACCGAAGTCTCACCAATATTATCGCGGAAAATGCATATCTCAGCTTGAAACCCGACGAAAACCACGATGTCGCCGGTTCTGCATATCAAACGCACTGTGGTGTGATGAAAACACCAGAAAACGTGTTTCTCGCATTAAATAGCTCGAAAAGAGCGATATCGATGATTCGGCATACTTCGGACAGAAGTCTCACCAATATTATCGCAGAAAATGCATATCTCAGCTTGAAACCTCACGAAAATCAAGATGTCGCCGGTTCTGCATATCAAACGCACTATGGAGTGGTGAAAACAACCAGATAACGTTTTTCTCGCATGAAATAGCCCGAAACGAACGATCTAGATGATTCTGCACACTTCTGACTGAAGTCTCACCAAGATTATCGCAGAAAATGCATATCTCAGCTGGAAACACCACGAAAATCAAGATATCGCCGGTTCTGCATATCAAACGCACTATGGAGTGGTGGAAACAACCAGATAACGTATTTCTCGCATTAAATAGCTCGAAACGAATGATCTAGATGATTCTGCACACTTCTGACTGAAGTCTCACCAAGATTATCGCAGAAAATGCATATCTCAGCTGGAAACACCACGAAAATCAAGATATCGCCGGATCTGCATATCAAACGCACAATGGAGTGGTGAAAACAACCAGATAACGCGTTTCTCGCATTAACTAGCTCGAAAAGAGCGATCTAGGTGATTCTGCATACTTCAGACTGAAGTCTCACCAATATTATCGCAGAAAATGCATATCTCAGCTTGAAACACGACGAAAACCACGATGTCGCCGGTTCTGCATATCAAACGCACTATGGAGTGGTGAGAACAACCAGATAACGTATTTCTCGCATTAAATAGCTCGAAAAGAGCGATATCGAAGATTCTGCATACATCTGACAGAGGTCTCACCAATATTATCGTAGAAAATGCATATCTCAGCTTGAAACTCGACCGAAACCAAGATATCTCCGGTTCTGCAAGTCAAACGTACAGTGGAGTGGTGAATACACCAGAAAACGTGTTTCTCACCTTAAATAGCTCGAAAAGAGCGATCTAGGTGATTCTGCATACTTCAGACTGAAGTCTCACCAATATTATCGCAGAAAATGCATATCTCAGCTTGAAACACGACGAAAACCACGATGTCGACGGTTCTGCATATCAAACGCACTCTGGGGGGGGGGGGGGGGGGGGTGAAAACACCAGAAAACGTGTTTCTCGCGTTAAATAGCTCGAAACGAGCGATCTATATGATTCTGGAAACTTCTGACTGAAGTCTCACCAATATTATCGCAGAAAATGCATATCTCAGCTTGAAACCCGACGAAAACCACGATGTCGCCGGTTCTGCATATCAAACGCACTGTGGGGGGGGGGGGGGGGGTGAAAACACCAGAAAACGTGTTTCTCGCATTAAATAGCTCGAAACGAGCAATCTAGATGATTCTGGTAACTTCTGACTGAAGTCTCACCAATATTATCGCAGAAAATGCATATCTCAGCTTGAAACACCACGAAAATCAAGATATCGCCGGTTCTGCATATCAAACGAACAGTGAAGTGGTGAAAACAACCAGATAACGTGTTTCTCGCATTAAATACCTCGAAACGAGCGATCTAGGTGATTCTGCATACTTCTGACTGAAGTCTCACCAATATTATCGCGGAAAATGCATATCTCAGCTTGAAACCCGACGAAAACCACGATGTCGCCGGTTCTGCATATCAAACGCACTGTGGTGTGATGAAAACACCAGAAAACGTGTTTCTCGCATTAAATAGCTCGAAAAGAGCGAATTCGATGATTCGGCATACTTCGGACAGAAGTCTCACCAATATTATCGCAGAAAATGCATATCTCAGCTTGAAACCTCACGAAAATCAAGATGTCGCCGGTTCTGCATATCAAACGCACTGTGGGGGGGGGGGGGTGAAAACACCAGAAAACGTGTTTCTCGCATTAAATAGCTCGAAACGAGCGATCTAGATGATTCTGGAAACTTCTGACTGAAGTCTCACCAATATTATCGCAGAAAATGCATATCTCAGCTAGAAACCTCACGAAAATCAAGATGTCGCCGGTTCTGCATATCAAACGCACTATGGAGTGGTGAAAACAACCAGATAACGTATTTCTCGCATGAAATAGCCCGAAACGAACGATCTAGATGATTCTGCACACTCCTGACTGAAGTCTCACCAAGATTATCGCAGAAAATGCATATCTCAGCTGGAAACACCACGAAAATCAAGATATCGCCGGTTCTGCATATCAAACGCACTATGGAGTTTTGAAAACAACCAGATAACGTATTTCTCGCATTAGATAGCTCGAAACAAACGATCTAGATGATTCTGCACACTTCTGACTGAAGTCTCACCAAGATTATCGCAGAAAGTGCATATATCAGCTGGAAACACCACGAAAATCAAGATATCGCCGGTTCTGCATATCAAACGCACTATGGAGTGGTGAAAACAACCAGATAACGCGTTTCTCGCATTAACTAGCTCGGAAAGAGCGTTCTCGATGATTCTGCATACTTCTCATAGATGAAAAACCAAGATTATCGCAGAAAATGCATATTTCAGCTGGAAACCCCACGAAAACCAAGTTATCGGCGGCTCTACATATCAAACGCACTGTGGCGTGGTGAAAACACCAGATAACGTGTTTCTCGCATTAAATAGCTCGAAAAGCGCGATCTAGATGATTCTGCATACTTCTGACAAAAGACCCACCAAGATTATCGCAGAAAAAGCATATCTCATCTGGAAACACCACGAAAATCAAGATATCGCCTGTTCTGCATATCAAACGCACTGTGGAGTGGTGAAAACACCAGATAACGTGTTTCTCGCATTAAATAGCTCGAAAATTACGATCTCGATGATTCTGCATACTTCTAACAGAAGTCTCACCAAGATTATCGCTGAAAATGCATATCTCTGCTTGAAACCCCACGAAAACGAAGATATCTACTGTTCTGCATATCCAAGGAACTGTGGAGTGGTGAAAACACCAGATAACGTGTTTCTCGCACTAACTAGCTCGAAAAGAGCGATCTCCATGATTCAGCATACTTCGGACAGAAGTCTCAACAAGATTATCGCAGGAAATGCATATCTCATCTTGAAACTCCACGAAAACCAAGATATCTCCTGTTCTGCATATCCAACGAACTGTGGAGTGGTGAAAACACCAGATAACGTGTTTCTCGCATTAAATAGCTCGAAACGAGCGATCTCGATGATTCTGCATACTTCGGACAGAAGTCTCAACAAGATTATCGCAGAAAAAGCATATCTCAGCTTGAAACCCCACGAAAACCAAGATATGTACTGTTCTGCATATCAAACGCACTGTGGAGTGGTGAAAACAACCAGAGAACGTGTTTCTCGCATTAAATAGCTCGAAAAGAGCGATCCCGATGGTTCAGCAAACTTCGGACAGAAGTCTCACCAAGATTATCGCAGAAAATGCATATCTCTGCTTGAAACTCCACGAAAACCAAGATATCTACTGTTCTGCATATCCAACGAACTGTGGAGTGGTGAAAACACCAGATAACGTGTTTCTCGCACTAACTAGCTCGAAAAGAGCGATCTCCATGATTCAGCATACTTCGGACAGAAGTCTCACCAAGATTATCGCAGAAAATGCATATCTCATCTGGAAACCCCACGAAAACAAAGATATCGCCGGTTCTGCATATTAAACGCACTGTGGAGTGGTGAAAACACCAGATAACGTGTTTCTCGCATTAAATAGCTCGATACAAGCGATCTCGATGATTCTGCATGCTTCGGACAGAAGTCTCACCAAGATGATCGTAGAAAATGCATATCTCAGCTTGAAACCCGACGAAAACCAAAATATCGCCGGTTCTGCAAATCAAACGCACTGTGGAGTGGTGAAAACCCCAGAAAACGAGTTTCTCGCATTAAATAGCTCGAAAAGAGCGCACTTGATGTTTCTGCATACTTCGGACACATGTTTCACCAAGCTTATCGTAGAAAATGCATATCTCAGCTTGAAACCCGACGAAAACCAAAATATCGCCGGTTCTGCATATCAAACCAACTGTGGAGTGGTGAAAACACCAGATAACGTGTTTCTCGCATTAAATAGCTCGAAACGAGCGATCTCGAAGATTCTGCATACTTCGGACAGAAGTCTCACCAATATTATCGCGGAAAATGCATATCTCAGCTTGAAACCCGACGAAAACCACGATGTCGCCGGTTCTGCATATCAAACGCACTGTGGTGTGATGAAAACACCAGAAAACGTGTTTCTCGCATTAAATAGCTCGAAAAGAGCGAATTCGATGATTCGGCATACTTCGGACAGAAGTCTCACCAATATTATCGCAGAAAATGCATATCTCAGCTTGAAACCTCACGAAAATCAAGATGTCGCCGGTTCTGCATATCAAACGCACTGTGGGGGGGGGGGGGGGGGGGTGAAAACACCAGAAAACGTGTTTCTCGCATTAAATAGCTCGAAACGAGCGATCTAGATGATTCTGGAAACTTCTGACTGAAGTCTCACCAATATTATCGCAGAAAATGCATATCTCAGCTTGAAACACCACGAAAATCAAGATATCGCCGGTTCTGCATATCAAACGCACTATGGAGTGGTGGAAACAACCAGATAACGTATTTCTCGCATTAAATAGCTCGAAACGAATGATCTAGATGATTCTGCACACTTCTGACTGAAGTCTCACCAAGATTATCGCAGAAAATGCATATCTCAGCTGGAAACACCACGAAAATCAAGATATCGCCGGATCTGCATATCAAACGCACAATGGAGTGGTGAAAACAACCAGATAACGCGTTTCTCGCATTAACTAGCTCGAAAAGAGCGATCTAGGTGATTCTGCATACTTCAGACTGAAGTCTCACCAATATTATCGCAGAAAATGCATATCTCAGCTTGAAACACGACGAAAACCACGATGTCGCCGGTTCTGCATATCAAACGCACTATGGAGTGGTGAGAACAACCAGATAACGTATTTCTCGCATTAAATAGCTCGAAAAGAGCGATATCGAAGATTCTGCATACATCTGACAGAGGTCTCACCAATATTATCGTAGAAAATGCATATCTCAGCTTGAAACTCGACCGAAACCAAGATATCTCCGGTTCTGCAAGTCAAACGTACAGTGGAGTGGTGAATACACCAGAAAACGTGTTTCTCACCTTAAATAGCTCGAAAAGAGCGATCTAGGTGATTCTGCATACTTCAGACTGAAGTCTCACCAATATTATCGCAGAAAATGCATATCTCAGCTTGAAACACGACGAAAACCACGATGTCGACGGTTCTGCATATCAAACGCACTCTGGGGGGGGGGGGGGGTGAAAACACCAGAAAACGTGTTTCTCGCGTTAAATAGCTCGAAACGAGCGATCTATATGATTCTGGAAACTTCTGACTGAAGTCTCACCAATATTATCGCAGAAAATGCATATCTCAGCTTGAAACCCGACGAAAACCACGATGTCGCCGGTTCTGCATATCAAACGCACTGTGGGGGGGGGGGGTGAAAACACCAGAAAACGTGTTTCTCGCATTAAATAGCTCGAAACGAGCAATCTAGATGATTCTGGTAACTTCTGACTGAAGTCTCACCAATATTATCGCAGAAAATGCATATCTCAGCTTGAAACACCACGAAAATCAAGATATCGCCGGTTCTGCATATCAAACGAACAGTGAAGTGGTGAAAACAACCAGATAACGTGTTTCTCGCATTAAATACCTCGAAACGAGCGATCTAGGTGATTCTGCATACTTCTGACTGAAGTCTCACCAATATTATCGCGGAAAATGCATATCTCAGCTTGAAACCCGACGAAAACCACGATGTCGCCGGTTCTGCATATCAAACGCACTGTGGTGTGATGAAAACACCAGAAAACGTGTTTCTCGCATTAAATAGCTCGAAAAGAGCGAATTCGATGATTCGGCATACTTCGGACAGAAGTCTCACCAATATTATCGCAGAAAATGCATATCTCAGCTTGAAACCTCACGAAAATCAAGATGTCGCCGGTTCTGCATATCAAACGCACTGTGGGGGGGGGGGGGTGTGAAAACACCAGAAAACGTGTTTCTCGCATTAAATAGCTCGAAACGAGCGATCTAGATGATTCTGGAAACTTCTGACTGAAGTCTCACCAATATTATCGCAGAAAATGCATATCTCAGCTAGAAACCTCACGAAAATCAAGATGTCGCCGGTTCTGCATATCAAACGCACTATGGAGTGGTGAAAACAACCAGATAACGTATTTCTCGCATGAAATAGCCCGAAACGAACGATCTAGATGATTCTGCACACTCCTGACTGAAGTCTCACCAAGATTATCGCAGAAAATGCATATCTCAGCTGGAAACACCACGAAAATCAAGATATCGCCGGTTCTGCATATCAATCGCACTATGGAGTTTTGAAAACAACCAGATAACGTATTTCTCGCATTAGATAGCTCGAAACAAACGATCTAGATGATTCTGCACACTTCTGACTGAAGTCTCACCAAGATTATCGCAGAAAGTGCATATATCAGCTGGAAACACCACGAAAATCAAGATATCGCCGGTTCTGCATATCAAACGCACTATGGAGTGGTGAAAACAACCAGATAACGCGTTTCTCGCATTAACTAGCTCGGAAAGAGCGTTCTCGATGATTCTGCATACTTCTCATAGATGAAAAACCAAGATTATCGCAGAAAATGCATATTTCAGCTGGAAACCCCACGAAAACCAAGTTATCGGCGGCTCTACATATCAAACGCACTGTGGCGTGGTGAAAACACCAGATAACGTGTTTCTCGCATTAAATAGCTCGAAAAGCGCGATCTAGATGATTCTGCATACTTCTGACAAAAGACCCACCAAGATTATCGCAGAAAAAGCATATCTCATCTGGAAACACCACGAAAATCAAGATATCGCCTGTTCTGCATATCAAACGCACTGTGGAGTGGTGAAAACACCAGATAACGTGTTTCTCGCATTAAATAGCTCGAAAATTACGATCTCGATGATTCTGCATACTTCTAACAGAAGTCTCACCAAGATTATCGCTGAAAATGCATATCTCTGCTTGAAACCCCACGAAAACGAAGATATCTACTGTTCTGCATATCCAAGGAACTGTGGAGTGGTGAAAACACCAGATAACGTGTTTCTCGCACTAACTAGCTCGAAAAGAGCGATCTCCATGATTCAGCATACTTCGGACAGAAGTCTCAACAAGATTATCGCAGGAAATGCATATCTCATCTTGAAACTCCACGAAAACCAAGATATCTCCTGTTCTGCATATCCAACGAACTGTGGAGTGGTGAAAACACCAGATAACGTGTTTCTCGCATTAAATAGCTCGAAACGAGCGATCTCGATGATTCTGCATACTTCGGACAGAAGTCTCAACAAGATTATCGCAGAAAAAGCATATCTCAGCTTGAAACCCCACGAAAACCAAGATATGTACTGTTCTGCATATCAAACGCACTGTGGAGTGGTGAAAACAACCAGAGAACGTGTTTCTCGCATTAAATAGCTCGAAAAGAGCGATCCCGATGGTTCAGCAAACTTCGGACAGAAGTCTCACCAAGATTATCGCAGAAAATGCATATCTCTGCTTGAAACTCCACGAAAACCAAGATATCTACTGTTCTGCATATCCAACGAACTGTGGAGTGGTGAAAACACCAGATAACGTGTTTCTCGCACTAACTAGCTCGAAAAGAGCGATCTCCATGATTCAGCATACTTCGGACAGAAGTCTCACCAAGATTATCGCAGAAAATGCATATCTCATCTGGAAACCCCACGAAAACAAAGATATCGCCGGTTCTGCATATTAAACGCACTGTGGAGTGGTGAAAACAACAGATAACGTGTTTCTCGCATTAAATAGCTCGATACAAGCGATCTCGATGATTCTGCATGCTTCGGACAGAAGTCTCACCAAGATGATCGTAGAAAATGCATATCTCAGCTTGAAACCCGACGAAAACCAAAATATCGCCGGTTCTGCAAATCAAACGCACTGTGGAGTGGTGAAAACCCCAGAAAACGAGTTTCTCGCATTAAATAGCTCGAAAAGAGCGCACTTGATGTTTCTGCATACTTCGGACACATGTTTCACCAAGCTTATCGTAGAAAATGCATATCTCAGCTTGAAACCCGACGAAAACCAAAATATCGCCGGTTCTGCATATCAAACCAACTGTGGAGTGGTGAAAACACCAGATAACGTGTTTCTCGCATTAAATAGCTCGAAACGAGCGATCTCGATGATTCTGCATACTTCGGACAGAAGTCTCAACAAGATTATCGCAGAAAAAGCATATCTCAGCTTGAAACCCCACGAAAACCAAGATATGTACTGTTCTGCATATCAAACGCACTGTGGAGTGGTGAAAACAACCAGAGAACGTGTTTCTCGCATTAAATAGCTCGAAAAGAGCGATCCCGATGGTTCAGCAAACTTCGGACAGAAGTCTCACCAAGATTATCGCAGAAAATGCATATCTCTGCTTGAAACTCCACGAAAACCAAGATATCTACTGTTCTGCATATCCAACGAACTGTGGAGTGGTGAAAACACCAGATAACGTGTTTCTCGCACTAACTAGCTCGAAAAGAGCGATCTCCATGATTCAGCATACTTCGGACAGAAGTCTCACCAAGATTATCGCAGAAAATGCATATCTCATCTGGAAACCCCACGAAAACAAAGATATCGCCGGTTCTGCATATTAAACGCACTGTGGAGTGGTGAAAACACCAGATAACGTGTTTCTCGCATTAAATAGCTCGAAACAAGCGATCTCGATGATTCTGCATGCTTCGGACCGAAGTCTCACCAAGATTATCGCAGAAAATGCATATCTCTGCTTGAAACCCCACGAAAACGAAGATATCTACTGTTCTGCATATCCAAGGAACTGTGGAGTGGTGAAAACCCCAGAAAACGTGTTTCGCGCATTAACTAGCTCGAAAAGAGCGTTCTCGATGATTCTGCATACTTCTCATAGTTGAAACACCAAGATTATCGCAGAAAATGCATATTTCAGCTGAAAAACCCACGAAAACCAAGTTATCGGCGGCTCTACATATCAAACGCACTGTGGTGTGGTGAAAACACAAGAAAACGTGTTTCTCGCATTAAATAGCTCGAAACGAGCGATCTAGATGTTTCTGCATACTTCTGACAGAAGACTCACCAAGATTATCGCAGAAAATGCATATCTCAGCTGGAAACCCCACGAAAACCACGATATCGCCGTTTCTGCTTATCAGACGCACTGTGGAGTGGTGAAAACACCAGAAAACGTGTTTCTCGCATTAACTAGCTCGACAACAGCGTTCTCGATGATTCTGCATACTTTTCATAGTTGAAACACCAAGATTATCGCAGAAAATGCATATCTCAGCTGGATACACCACGAAAACAAAGTTATCGGCGGCTCTACATATCAAACGCACTGTGGAGTGGTCAAAACACCAAATAACGTGTTTCTCGCATTAAATAGCTCGAAAAGAGCGATATCGATAATTCTGCATACTTCGGACAGAAGTCTCACCAATATTATCGCAGAAAATGCATATCTCAGCTTGAAACCTCACGAAAATCAAGATGACGCCGGTTCTGCATATCAAACGCACTGTGGAGTGGTGAAAACAACCAGATAACGTGTTTCTCGCATTAAATAGCTCGAAACGAGCGATCTAGGTGATTCTGCATACTTCTGACTGAAGTCTCACCAATATTATCGCAGAAAATGCATATCTCAGCTTGAAACCCGACGAAAACCAAGATATCGTCGGTTCTGCATACCAGACGCACTGTGGAATGTTGAAAACACCAGAAAACGTGTTTCTCGCATTCACTATCTCGAAAAGAGCGTTCTCGATGATTCTGCATACTTCTAATAGACGAAACACCAAGATTATCGCAGAAAATGCATATTTCAGCTGGAAACCCCACGAAAACCAAGTTATCGGCGGCTCTACATATCAAACGCACTGTGGAGTGGTCAAAACACCAGAAAACGTGTTTCTCGCATTAAATAGCTCGAATAGAGCGATATCGATGATTCTTCATACTTCGGGCAGAAGTCTCAACAAGATTATCGTAAAAAATGCATATCTCAGCCAGAAACCCCACGAAAACCCAGATATCGCTGGTTCTGCATATCAAACGCACTGTGGAGTGGTGAAAACACCGGATAAGGTTTTTCTCGCATTAGCTAGCTCGAAAAGAGCGATCTCGATGTTTCAGCATACTTCGGACAGAAGTCTCACCAAGATTATCGTAAAAAATGCATATCTCCGCATGAATCCCCACGAAAACCAAGATATCGCTGGTACTGCATATCAAACGCACTGTGGAGTGGTGAAAACACCAGATAACGTGTTTCTCGCATTAAATAGCTCGAAAAGAGCGCTCTCGATGTTTCTGCATACATCGGACAGAAGTCTCACCAAGATTATCGCAGAAAATGCATATCTCAGCTTGACACCCCACGAAAACCAAGATGTCGCCGGTTCTGTATATCAAACGCACTGTGGAGTGGTGAAAACACCAGAAAGCGTGTTTCTCGCATTAAGTAGCTCGAAAAGAGCGTTCTCGAAGATCCTGCATACTTCTGACAGAAGTCTCACCAAGATTATCGTAGAAAATGCTTATCTCAGCTTGAATCCCGACCGAAACCGAGTTATCTCCGGTTCTGCACATCAAACGTACCGTCGAGTGGTGAAAACACCAGAAAACGTGTTTCGTGCATGAAGTAGCTCGAAAAGAGCGTTCTAGATGATTCTGCATACTTCCGACTGAAGTCTCACCAATATTATCGCAGAAAATGCATATCTCAGCTCGAAACCCCCGAAAACCAGGATATCGCTGGTTCTGCATATCAAACGCACTGTGGAGTGGTGAAAACACCAGATAACGTGTTTCTCGCATTAAATAGCTCGAAAAGAGCGATCTAGATGATTCAGCATACTTCGGACAGAAGTCTCACCAAGATTATCGCAGGAAATGCATATCTCAGCTTGAAACCCCACGAAAACCAAGATATCTCCGGTTCTGCATATCCAACGAACTGTGGAGTGGTGAAAACCCCAGAAAACGTGTTTCTCGCATTAAGAAGCTCGAAAAGAGCGCACTCGATGTTTCTGCATACTTTGGACAGATGTTTCACCAAGCTTATCGTAGAAAATGCATATCTCAGCTTGAAACCCGACGAAAACCAAGATGTCGCCGGTTCTGCATATCAAACGCACTGTGGAGTGGTTAAAACACCAGGAAACGTGTTTCTCGCATTAAGTAGCTCGAAAAGAGCGTTCTCGAAGATCCTGCATACTTCTGACAGAAGTCTCACCAAGATTATCGTAGAAAATGCATATCTCAGCTTGAAACCCGACCGAAACCGAGTTATCTCCGGATCTGCACATCAAACGTACCGTGGAGTGGTGAAAACACCAGAAAACGGGTTTCGTGCATTAAGTAGCTCGAAAAGAGCGATCTAGATGATTCTGCATTCTTCTGACTGAAGTCTCACCAATATTATCGCAGAAAATGCATATTTCAGCTGGAAACCCCACGAAAACCAAGTTATCGGCGGCTCTACATATCAAACGCACTGTGGAGTGGTCAAAACACCAGAAAACTTGTTTTTTCGCATTAAATAGCTCGAAACGAGCGATCTAGATGATTCTGCATACTTCTGACTGAAGTCTCACCAATATTATCGCAGAAAATACATATCTCAGCTAGAAACATCACGAAAATCAAGATGTCGCCGGTTCTGCACATCAAACGCACTGTGGAGTGGTGAAAACAACCGGATAACGTGTTTCTCACATTAAATAGCTCGAATAGAGCGATTTCTGTGATTCTGCAAACGTCTCACAGAAGAATATCCAAGATTATCGTAGAAAATGCATATCTCATCTGGAAACCCAATGAATCCGAAGATATCGCAGTTTCCGCATATCAAACGCACTGTGGAGTGGTGAAAACACCAGATAACGTGTTTCTCGCATTAAATAGCTCGAAAAGAGCGATCTAGATGATTCAGCATACTTCGGACAGAAGTCTCACCAAGATTATCGCAGGAAATGCATATCTCAGCTTGAAACCCCACGAAAACCAAGATGTCGCCGGTTCTGCATATCAAACGCACTGTGGAGTGGTCAAAACACCAGAGAACGTGTTTCTCGCATTAAATAGCTCGAAAAGAGCGATCTAGATGATTCTGCATACTTCTGACTGAAGTCTCACCAATATTATCGCAGAAAATGCATTTCTCAGCTCGAAACCTCACGAAAATCAAGATGTTGCCGGTTCTGCATATCAAACGCACTGTGGAGTGGTGAAAACAACCAGAGAACGTGTTTCTCGCATTAAATAGCTCGAATAGAGCGATCTAGATGACTCTGCATACTTCTGACAAAAGACCCACCAAGATTATCGCAGGAAATGCATATCTCAGCTTGAAACCCGACGAAAACCAAAATATCGCCGGTTCTGCAAATCAAACCAACTGTGGCGTGGTGAAAACACGAGATAACGTGTTTCTCGCATTAAATAGCTCGAAAAGCGCGATCTAGATGATTCTGCATACTTCTGACAAAAGACCCACCAAGATTATCGCAGAAAATGCATATCTCATCTGGAAACACCACGAAAATCAAGATATCGCCTGTTCTGCATATCAAACGCACTGTGGAGTGGTGAAAACACCAGATAACGTGTTTCTCGCATTAAATAGCTCGAAAATTACGATCTCGATGATTCTGCATACTTCTAACAGAAGTCTCACCAAGATTATCGCTGAAAATGCATATCTCTGCTTGAAACCCCACGAAAACGAAGATATCTACTGTTCTGCATATCCAAGGAACTGTGGAGTGGTGAAAACACCAGATAACGTGTTTCTCGCACTAACTAGCTCGAAAAGAGCGATCTCCATGATTCAGCATACTTCGGACAGAAGTCTCAACAAGATTATCGCAGGAAATGCATATCTCATCTTGAAACTCCACGAAAACCAAGATATCTCCTGTTCTGCATATCCAACGAACTGTGGAGTGGTGAAAACACCAGATAACGTGTTTCTCGCATTAAATAGCTCGAAACGAGCGATCTCGATGATTCTGCATACTTCGGACAGAAGTCTCAACAAGATTATCGCAGAAAAAGCATATCTCAGCTTGAAACCCCACGAAAACCAAGATATGTACTGTTCTGCATATCAAACGCACTGTGGAGTGGTGAAAACAACCAGAGAACGTGTTTCTCGCATTAAATAGCTCGAAAAGAGCGATCCCGATGGTTCAGCAAACTTCGGACAGAAGTCTCACCAAGATTATCGCAGAAAATGCATATCTCTGCTTGAAACTCCACGAAAACCAAGATATCTACTGTTCTGCATATCCAACGAACTGTGGAGTGGTGAAAACACCAGATAACGTGTTTCTCGCACTAACTAGCTCGAAAAGAGCGATCTCCATGATTCAGCATACTTCGGACAGAAGTCTCACCAAGATTATCGCAGAAAATGCATATCTCATCTGGAAACCCCACGAAAACAAAGATATCGCCGGTTCTGCATATTAAACGCACTGTGGAGTGGTGAAAACACCAGATAACGTGTTTCTCGCATTAAATAGCTCGATACAAGCGATCTCGATGATTCTGCATGCTTCGGACAGAAGTCTCACCAAGATGATCGTAGAAAATGCATATCTCAGCGTGAAACCCGACGAAAACCAAAATATCGCCGGTTCTGCATATCAAACGCACTGTGGAGTGGTGAAAACCCCAGAAAACGAGTTTCTCGCATTAAATAGCTCGAAAAGAGCGCACTTGATGTTTCTGCATACTTCGGACACATGTTTCACCAAGCTTATCGTAGAAAATGCATATCTCAGCTTGAAACCCGACGAAAACCAAAATATCGCCGGTTCTGCATATCAAACCAACTGTGGAGTGGTGAAAACACCAGATAACGTGTTTCTCGCATTAAATAGCTCGAAACGAGCGATCTCGATGATTCTGCATACTTCGGACAGAAGTCTCAACAAGATTATCGCAGAAAAAGCATATCTCAGCTTGAAACCCCACGAAAACCAAGATATGTACTGTTCTGCATATCAAACGCACTGTGGAGTGGTGAAAACAACCAGAGAACGTGTTTCTCGCATTAAATAGCTCGAAAAGAGCGATCCCGATGGTTCAGCAAACTTCGGACAGAAGTCTCACCAAGATTATCGCAGAAAATGCATATCTCTGCTTGAAACTCCACGAAAACCAAGATATCTACTGTTCTGCATATCCAACGAACTGTGGAGTGGTGAAAACACCAGATAACGTGTTTCTCGCACTAACTAGCTCGAAAAGAGCGATCTCCATGATTCAGCATACTTCGGACTGAAGTCTCACCAAGATTATCGCAGAAAATGCATATCTCATCTGGAAACCCCACGAAAACAAAGATATCGCCGGTTCTGCATATTAAACGCACTGTGGAGTGGTGAAAACACCAGATAACGTGTTTCTCGCATTAAATAGCTCGAAACAAGCGATCTCGATGATTCTGCATGCTTCGGACAGAAGTCTCACCAAGATTATCGCAGAAAATGCATATCTCTGCTTGAAACCCCACGAAAACGAAGATATCTACTGTTCTGCATATCCAAGGAACTGTGGAGTGGTGAAAACCCCAGAAAACGTGTTTCGCGCATTAAATAGCTCGAAAAGAGCGCTCTCGACGTTTCTGCATACTTCGGACAGATGTTTCACCAAGCTTATCGTAGAAAATGCATATCTCAGCTTGAAACCCGAAGAAAACCAAAATATCGCCGGTTCTGCATATCAAACCAACTGTGGAGTGGTGAAAACACCAGATAACGTGTTTCTCGCATTAAATAGCTCGAAACGTGCGATCTCGATGATTCTGCATACTTCTAACAGAAGTCTCACCAAGATTATCGCAGAAAATGCATATCTCTGCTTGAAACCCCACGAAAACCAAGATATCTACTGTTCTGCATATCCAACGAACTGTGGAGTGGTGAAAACACCAGAAAACGTGTTTCTCGCATTAAATAGCTCGAAAAGAGCGCTCTCGACGTTTCTGCATACTTCGGACAGATGTTTCACCAAGCTTATCGTAGAAAATGCATATCTCAGCTTGAAACCCGACGAAAACCAAAATATCTCCGGTTCTGCATATCCAACGAACTGTGGAGTGGTGAAAACTCCAGAAAACGAGTTTCTCGCATTAAATAGCTCGAAAAGAGCGCTCTCGATGTTTCTGCATACTTCGGACAGATGTTTCACCAAGCTTATCGTAGAAAATGCATATCTCAGCTTGAAACCCGACGAAAACCAAAATATCTCCGGTTCTGCATATCCAACGAACTGTGGAGTGGTGAAAACCCCAGAAAACGTGTTTCTCGCATTAAATAGCTCGAAAAGAGCGCTCTCGACGTTTCTGCATACTTCGGACAGATGTTTCACCAAGCTTATCGTAGAAAATGCATATCTCAGCTTGAAACCCGACGAAAACCAAAATATCTCCGGTTCTGCATATCCAACGAACTGTGGAGTGGTGAAAACCCCAGAAAACGAGTTTCTCGCATTAAATAGCTCGAAGAGACCGATCTAGATATTTCTGCATACTTCTGACTGAAGTCTCACCAATATTATCGCAGAAAATGCATATCTCAGCTTGAAGCCCGACGAAAACCAAGATGTCGCCGGTTCTGCATATCAAACGCACTGTGGTGTGGTGAAAACACAATAAAACGTGTTTCTCGCATTAAATAGCTCGAAAAGAGCGATCTAGATGATTCTGCATACTTCTGACAGAAGACTCACCAAGATTATCGTAGAAAATGCATAACTCAGCTGGAAACACCACGAAAATCAAGATATCGCCGGTTCTCCATATCAAACACACTGTGGAGTGGTGAAAACGCCAGAAAACGAGTTGCTCGCATTGACTAGCTCGTAAAAGAGCGTTCTCGATGATTCTGCATACTTCTCATAGTTGAAACACCAAGATTATCGCAGAAAATGCATATTTCAGCTGAAAAACCCACGAAAACCAAGTTATCGGCGGCTCTACATATCAAACGCACTGTGGAGTGGTGAAAACACCAGATAACGTGCATCTCGCATTAAATAGCTCGATAAGGGCGATCTCGATGATTCTGCATTGTTCTGACAGAACACTCACCAAGATTATCGCAGAAAATTCATATCTCAGCTGGAAACACCACGAAAACCAAGTTATCGGCGGCTCTACATAACAAACGCACTGTGGAGTGGTGAAAACACCAGAAAACGTGTTTCTCGCATCAACTAGCTCGAAAAGAGCGTTCTCGATGATTCTGCATACTTCTCATAGATGAAACACCAAGATTATCGCAGAAAATGTATATTTCAGCTGGAAACCCCACCAAAACCAAGTTATCGGCGGTTCTACATATCAAACGCACTGTGGAGTGGTGAAAACACCAGATAACATGTTTCTCGCATTAACTAGCTCGAAAAGAGCGTTCTCGATTATTCTGCATACTGCTCATAGATGAAACACCAAGCTTGTCGCAGCAAATGCATATTTCAGCTGGAAACCCCACGAAAACCAAGTTATCGGCGGCTCTACATATCAAACGCACTGTGGAGTGGTCAAAACACCAGAAAACTTGTTTTTTCGCATTAAATAGCTCGAAAAGAGAGTTCTAGATGATTCTGCGTACTTCTCATAGATGAAACACCAAGATTATCGCAGAAAATGCATATTTCAGCTGGAAACCCCACGAAAACCAAGTTATCGGCGGCTCTACATATCAAACGCACCTTGGAGTGGTGAAAACACCAAATAACGTGCTTCTCGCATTAAATAGCTCGAAAAGAGCGATCTCGATGATTCTGCATGCTTCTGACAGAACACTCACCAAGTTTATCGCAGAAAATGCATATCTCAGCTGGAAACACCACGAAAATCAAGATATCGCCGGTTCTGCATATCAGACGCACTGTGGAGTGGTGAAAACACCAGAAAACGTGTTTCTCGCATTAACTAGCTCGAAAAGAGCGTTCTCGATGATTCTGCATACTTCTCATAGATGAAACACCAAGATTATCGCAGAAAATGCATATTTCAGCTGGAAACCCCACGAAAACCAAGTTATCGGCTGCTCTACATATCAAACGCACTGTGGAGTGGTCAAAACACCAGAAAACTTGCTTTTCGCATTAAATAGCTCGAAAAGAGAGTTCTCGATGATTCTGCATACTTCTCAGAGATGAAACACCAAGATTATCGCAGAAAAAGCATATTTCAGCTGGAAACCCCACGAAAACCAAGTTATCGGCGGCTCTACATATCAAACGCTCTGTGGAGTGGTCAAAACACCAGAAAACTTGTTTTTTCGCATTAAATAGCTCGAAACGAGCGATCTAGATGATTCTACATACTTCTGACTGAAGTCTCACCAATATTATCGCAGAAAATGCATATCTCAGCTAGAAACATCACGAAAATCAAGATGTCGCCGGTTCTGCACATCAATCGCACTGTGGAGTGGTGAAAACAACCGGATAACGTGTTTCTCACATTAAATAGCTCGAATAGAGCGATTTCTGTGATTCTGCAAACGTCTCACAGAAGAATATCCAAGATTATCGTAGAAAATGCATATCTCATCTGGAAACCCAATGAAACCGAAGATATCGCAGTTTCCGCATATCAAACGCACTGTGGAGTGGTGAAAACACCAGATAACGTGTTTCTTGCATTAAATAGCTCGAAAATTGCGATCTCGATGATTCTGCATACTTCTAACAGAAGTCTCACCAAGATTATCGCAGAAAATGCATATCTCTGCTTGAAACCCCACGAAAACGAAGATATCTACTGTTCTGCATATCCAAGGAACTGTGGAGTGGTGAAAACCCCAGAAAAGTGTTTCTCGCATTAAATAGCTCGAAAAGAGCGCTGTCGACGTTTCTGCATACTTCGGACACATGTTTCACCAAGATTATCGCAGAAAATGCATATATCAGCTTGAATCCCGACGAAAACCAAAATATCGCCGGTTCTGCATATCAAACGCACTGTGGAGTGGTGAAAACCCCAGAAAACGAGTTTCTCGCATTAAATATCTCGAAAAGAGCGCTCTTGATGTTTCTGCATACTTCGGACACATTTTTCACCAAGATTATCGTAGAAAATGCATATCTCAGCTTGAAACCCGACGAAAACCAAAATATCGCCGGTTCTGCATATCAAACCAACTGTGGAGTGGTGAAAACACCAGATAACGTGTTTCTCGCATTAAATAGCTCGAAACGAGCGATCTCGATGATTCTGCATACTTCGGACAGAAGTCTCAACAAGATTATCGCAGAAAAAGCATATCTCAGCTTGAAACCCCACGAAAACCAAGATATGTACTGTTCTGCATATCAAACGCACTGTGGAGTGGTGAAAACAACCAGAGAACGTGTTTCTCGCATTAAATAGCTCGAAAAGAGCGATACCGATGGTTCAGCAAACTTCGGACAGAAGTCTCACCAAGATGATCGCAGAAAATGCATATCTCTGCTTGAAACCCCACGAAAACCAAGATATCTACTGTTCTGCATATCCAACCAACTGTGGAGTGGTGAAAACACCAGATAACGTGTTTCTCGCACTAACTAGCTCGAAAAGAGCGATCTCGATGATTCAGCATACTTCGGACAGAAGTCTCACCAAGGTTAACGCAGAAAATGCATATCTCAACTTGAAACCCCACGAAAACAAAGATATCGCCGGTTCTGCATATTAAACGCACTGTGGAGTGATGAAAACACCAGATAACGTGTTTCTCGCATTAAATAGCTCGAAACAAGCGATATCGATGATTCTGCATGCTTCGGACAGAAGTCTCACCAAGATTATCGCAGAAAATGCATATCTCTGCTTGAGACCCCACGAAAACGAAGATATCTACTGTTCTGCATATCCAAGGAACTGTGGAGTGGTGAAAACCCCAGAAAACGTGTTTCGCGCATTAAATAGCTCGAAAAGAGCGCTCTCGACGTTTCTGCATACTTCGGACAGATGTTTCACCAAGCTTATCGTAGAAAATGCATATCTCAGCTTGAAACCCGACGAAAACCAAAATATCTCCGGTTCTGCATATCCAACGAACTGTGGAGTGGTGAAAACCCCAGAAAACGAGTTTCTCGCATTAAATAGCTCGAAAAGAGCGCTCTCGACGTTTCTGCATAGTTCGGACAGATGTTTCACCAAGCTTATCGTAGAAAATGCATATCTCAGCTTGAAACCCGACGAAAACCAAAATATCTCCGGTTCTGCATATCCAACTAACTGTGGAGTGGTGAAAACCCCAGAAAACGAGTTTCTCGCATTAAATAGCTCGAAAAGAGCGCTCTCGATGTTTCTGCATACTTCGGACAGATGTTTCACCAAGATTATCGTAGAAAATGCATATCTCAACTTGAAACCCGACCGAAACCAAGATATCTCCGGTTCTGCATGTCAAACGTACTGTGAAGTGGTGAAAACACCAGAAAACGTGTTTCGTGCATTAAGTAGCTCGAAAAGAGCGATCAAGATGATTCTGCATACTTCGGACACATGTTTCACCAAGATTATCGCAGAAAATGCATATCTCAGGTTGAAACCCGACGAAAACCAAAATATAGCCGGTTCTGCATATCAAACCAACTGTGGAGTGGTGAAAACACCAGATAACGTGTTTCTCGCATTAACTAGCTCGAAACGAGCGATCTCGATGATTCTGCATACTTCGGACAGAAGTCTCAACAAGATTATCGCAGAAAAAGCATATCTCATCTTGAAACCCCACGAAAACCAAGATATGTACTGTTCTGCATATCAAACGCACTGTGGAGTGGTGAAAACAACCAGAGAACGTGTTTCTCGCATTAAATAGCTCGAAAAGAGCGATCCCGATGGTTCAGCAAACTTCGGACAGAAGTCTCACCAAGATTATCGCAAAAAATGCATATCTCTGCTTGAAACCCCACGAAAACCAAGATATCTACTGTTCTGCATATCCAACCAACTGTGGAGTGGTGAAAACACCAGATAACGTGTTTCTCGCACTAATTAGCTCGAAAAGAGCGATCTCGATGATTCAGCATACTTCGGACAGAAGTCTCACCAAGATTATCGCAGAAAATGCATATCTCAACTTGAAACCCCACGAAAACAAAGATATCGCCGGTTCTGCATATTAAACGCACTGTGGAGTGGTGAAAACACCAGATAACGTGTTTCTCGCATTAAATAGCTCGAAACGAGCGATCTCGATGATTCTGCATGCTTCGGACAGAAGTCTCACCAAGATTATCGCAGAAAATGCATATCTCAGCTTGAAACCCGACGAAAACCAAGACGTAGCCGGTTCTGCATATCAAACGCACTGCGGGGTGGTGAAAACACCAGAAGACGTGTTACTCGCATTAAATAGCTCGAAAAGAGCGATCTAGATGATTCTGCATACTTCTGACTGAAGACTCACCAAGATTATCGCAGAAAGTGCATATCTCAGCTTGAAACCTCACGAAAAGCAAGATATCTCCGGTTCTGCATATCCAACGAACTGTGGAGTGGTGAAAACCCCAGAAAACGAGTTTCTCGCATTAACTAGCTCGAAAAGAGCGTTCTCGATGATTCTGCATACTTCTCATAGATGAAACACCAAGATTATCGCAGAAAGTGCATATCTCAGCTTGAAACCTCACGAACACCAAGATATCTCCGGTTCTGCATGTCAAACGTACAGTGGAGTGGTGAATACACCAGAAAACGTGTTTCTCGTATTAAATAGCTCGAAAAGAGCGATCTAGGTGATTCTGCATACTTCAGACTGAAGTCTCACCAATATTATCGCAGAAAATGCATATCTCAGCTTGAAACACGACGAAAACCACGATGTCGCCGGTTCTGCATATCAAACGCACTGTGAGGGGGTGAAAACAACCAGATAACGCATTTCTCGCATTAAATAGCTCGAAACGAACGATCTAGATGATTCTGCACACTTCTGACTGAAGTCTCACCAAGATTATCGCAGAAAATGCATATCTCAGCTGGAAACACCACGAAAATCAAGATATCGCCGGTTCTGCATATCAAACGCACTATGGAGTGGTGAAAACAACCAGATAACGCGTTTCTCGCATTAACTAGCTCGAAAAGAGCGTTCTCGATGATTCTGCATACTTCTCATAGATGAAACACCAAGATTATCGCAGAAAATGCATATTTCAGCTGGAAACCCCACGAAAACCAAGTTATCGGCGGCTCTACATATCAAACGCACTGTGGAGTGGTCAAAACACCAGATATCGTGTTTCTCGCATTAAATAGCTCGAAAAGAGCGATATCGATGATTCTGCATACTTCTGACTGAAGTCTCACCAATATTATCGCAGAAAATGCATATCTCAGCTTGAAACCCGACGAAAACCAAGACGTAGCCGGTTCTGCATATCAAACGCACTGCGGGGTGGTGAAAACACCAGAAGACGTGTTACTCGCATTAAATAGCTCGAAAAGAGCGATCTAGATGATTCTGCATACTTCTGACTGAAGACTCACCAAGATTATCGCAGAAAGTGCATATCTCAGCATGAAACCTCACGAAAACCAAGATATCTCCGGTTCTGCACATCACACGTACTGTGGAGTGGTGAAAACACCAGAAAACGTGTTTCTCGCATTAAGTAGCTCGAAAAGAGCGTTCTCGAAGATTCTGCATACTTCTGACAGAGGTCTCACCAATATTATCGTAGAAAATGCATATCTCAGCTTGAAACTCGACCGAAACCAAGATATCTCCGGTTCTGCATGTCAAACGTACAGTGGAGTGGTGAATACACCAGAAAACGTGTTTCTCGCATTAAATAGCTTGAAAAGAGCGATCTAGGTGATTCTGCATACTTCAGACTGAAGTCTCACCAATATTATCGCAGAAAATGCATATCTCAGCTTGAAACACGACGAAAACCACGATGTCGCCGGTACTGCATGTCAAACGTACAGTGGAGTGGTGAATACACCAGAAAACGTGTTTCTCACATTAAATAGCTCGAAAAGAGCGATCTAGGTGATTCTGCATACTTCAGACTGAAGTCTCACCAATATTATCGCAGAAAAGGCATATCTCAACTTGAACCCCGACGAAATCAAAGATGTCGCCGGTTCTGCATATCAAACGCACTGTGGAGTGGTGAAAACACCAGATAACGTGTTTCTCGCATTAAATAGCTCGAAAAGAGCGATCTAGATGATTCTGCATACTTCTGACTAAAGACCCACCAAGATTATCGTAGAAAATGCATATCTCAACTTGAACCCCGACGAAATCAAAGATGTCGCCGGTTCTGCATATCAAACGCACTGTGGAGTGGTGAAAACAACCAGAGAACGTGTTTCTCGCATTAAATAGCTCGAAACGAGCGATCTCGAAGATCCTGCATAATTCTGACAGAAGTCTCACCAAGATTATCGTAGAAAATGCATATCTCAGTTTGAAACCCGACGAAAACCGAGTTATCTCCGGTTCTGCACATCAAACGTACCGTGGAGTGGTGAAAACACCAGAAAACGTGTTTCGCGCAGTAAGTAGCTCGAAAAGAGCGTTCTCGAAGATTCTGCATACTTCTGACAGAAGTCTCACCAGGATTATCGCAGAAAATGCATATTTCAGCTGGAAACCCCACGAAAACCAAGTTATCGGCGGCTCTACATATCAAACGCACTGTGGAGTGGTCAAAACACCAGATAACGTGTTTCTCGCATTAAACAGCTCGAAAAGAGCGATATCGAAGATTCTGCATACATCTGACAGAGGTCTCACCAATATTATCGTAGAAAATGCATATCTCAGCTTGAAACTCGACCGCAACCAAGATATCTCCGGTTCTGCAAGTCAAACGTACAGTGGAGTGGTGAATACACCAGAAAACGTGTTTCTCACCTTAAATAGCTCGGAAAGAGCGATCTAGGTGATTCTGCATACTTCAGACTGAAGTCTCACCAATATTATCGCAGAAAATGCATATCTCAGCTTGAAACACGACGAAAACCACGATGTCGCCGGTTCTGCATATCAAACGCACTCTGGGGGGGGGGGGTGAAAACAACAGAAAACGTGTTTCTCGCGTTAAATAGCTCGAAACGAGCGATCTAGATGATTCTGGAAACTTCTGACTGAAGTCTCACCAATATTATCGCAGAAAATGCATATCTCAGCTTGAAACCCGACGAAAACCACGATGTCGCCGGTTGTGCATATCAAACGCACTGTGGGGGGGGGGGGGGGTGAAAACACCAGAAAACGTGTTTCTCGCATTAAATAGCTCGAAACGAGCGATCTAGAGGATTCTGGAAACTTCTGACTGAAGTCTCACCAATATTATCGCAGAAAATGCATATCTCAGCTTGAAACCCCACGAAAACCACGATGTCGCCGGTTCTGCATATCCAACGAACTGTGGAGTGGTGAAAACCCCAGAAAACGTGTTTCTCGCATTAAGTAGCTCGAAAAGAGCGCTCTCGATGTTTCTGCATACTTTGGACAGATGTTTCACCAAGCTTATCGTAGAAAATGCATATCTCAGATTGAAACCCGACGAAAACCAAGATGTCGCCGGTTCTGCATATCAAACGCACTGTGGAGTGGTCAAAACACCAGAGAACGTGTTTCTCGCATTAAATAGCTCGAAAAGAGCGATCTAGATGATTCTGCATACTTCTGACTGAAGTCTCACCAATATTATCGCAGAAAATGCATATCTCAGCTCGAAACCTCACGAATATCAAGATGTTGCCGGTTCTGCATATCAAACGCACTGTGGAGTGGTGAAAGCAACCAGAAAACGTGTTTCTCGCATTAAATAGCTCGAAACGAGCGATCTAGATGATTCTGGAAACTTCTGACTGAAGTCTCACCAATATTATCGCAGAAAATGCATATCTCAGCTAGAAACCTCACGAAAATCAAGATGTCGCCGGTTCTGCATATCAAACGCACTATGGAGTGGTGAAAACAACCAGATAACGTATTTCTCTCATGAAATAGCCCGAAACGAACGATCTAGATGATTCTGCACACTTCTGACTGAAGTCTCACCAAGATTATCGCAGAAAATGCATATCTCAGTTGGAAACACCACGAAAATCAAGATATCGCCGGTTCTGCATATCAAACGCACTATGGAGTGGTGAAAACAACCAGATAACGTATTTCTCGCATTAAATAGCTCGAAACGAACGATCTAGATGATTCTGCACACTTCTGACTGAAGTCTCACCAAGATTATCGCAGAAAATGCATATCTCAGCTGGAAACACCACGAAAATCAAGATATCGCCGGTTCTGCATATCAAACGCACTATGGAGTGGTGAAAACAACCAGATAACGAGTTTCTCGCATTAACTAGCTCGAAAAGAGCGTTCTCGATGATTCTGCATACTTCTCATAGATGAAACACCAAGATTATCGCAGAAAATGCATATTTCAGCTGGAAACCCCACGAAAACCAAGTTATCGGCGGCTCTACATATCAAACGCACTGTGGAGTGGTCAAAACACCAGATAACGTGTTTCTCGCATTAAATAGCTCGAAAAGAGCGATATCGAAGATTCTGCATACATCTGACAGAGGTCTCACCAATATTATCGTAGAAAATGCATATCTCAGCTTGAAACTCGACCGCAACCAAGATATCTCCGGTTCTGCAAGTCAAACGTACAGTGGAGTGGTGAATACACCAGAAAACGTGTTTCTCACCTTAAATAGCTCGGAAAGAGCGATCTAGGTGATTCTGCATACTTCAGACTGAAGTCTCACCAATATTATCGCAGAAAATGCATATCTCAGCTTGAAACACGACGAAAACCACGATGTCGCCGGTTCTGCATATCAAACGCACTCTGGGGGGGGGGGGGGGGTGAAAACACCAGAAAACGTGTTTCTCGCGTTAAATAGCTCGAAACGAGCGATCTAGATGATTCTGGAAACTTCTGACTGAAGTCTCACCAATATTATCGCAGAAAATGCATATCTCAGCTAGAAACCTCACGAAAATCAAGATGTCGCCTGTTCTGCATATCAAACGCACTATGGAGTGGTGAAAACAACCAGATAACGTATTTCTCGCATGAAATAGCCCGAAACGAACGATCTAGATGATTCTGCACACTTCTGACTGAAGTCTCACCAAGATTATCGCAGAAAATGCATATCTCAGCAGGAAACACCACGAAAATCAAGATATCGCCGGTTCTGCATATCAAACGCACAGTGAAGTGGTGAAAACAACCAGATAACGTGTTTCTCGCATTAAATAGCTCGAAACGAGCGATCTAGGTGATTCTGCATACTTCTGACTGAAGTCTCACCAATATTATCGCGGAAAATGCATATCTCAGCTTGAAACCTCACGAAAATCAAGATGTCGCCGGTTCTGCATATCAAACGCACTGTGGGGGTGGGGTGAAAGCAACCAGAAAACGTGTTTCTCGCATTAAATAGCTCGAAACGAGCGATCTAGATGATTCTGGAAACTTCTGACTGAAGTCTCACCAATATTATCGCAGAAAATGCATATCTCAGCTAGAAACCTCACGAAAATCAAGATGTCGCCGGTTCTGCATATCAAACGCACTATGGAGTGGTGAAAACAACCAGATAACGTATTTCTCTCATGAAATAGCCCGAAACGAACGATCTAGATGATTCTGCACACTTCTGACTGAAGTCTCACCAAGATTATCGCAGAAAATGCATATCTCAGTTGGAAACACCACGAAAATCAAGATATCGCCGGTTCTGCATATCAAACGCACTATGGAGTGGTGAAAACAACCAGATAACGTATTTCTCGCATTAAATAGCTCGAAACGAACGATCTAGATGATTCTGCACACTTCTGACTGAAGTCTCACCAAGATTATCGCAGAAAATGCATATCTCAGCTGGAAACACCACGAAAATCAAGATATCGCCGGTTCTGCATATCAAACGCACTATGGAGTGGTGAAAACAACCAGATAACGAGTTTCTCGCATTAACTAGCTCGAAAAGAGCGTTCTCGATGATTCTGCATACTTCTCATAGATGAAACACCAAGATTATCGCAGAAAATGCATATTTCAGCTGGAAACCCCACGAAAACCAAGTTATCGGCGGCTCTACATATCAAACGCACTGTGGAGTGGTCAAAACACCAGATAACGTGTTTCTCGCATTAAATAGCTCGAAAAGAGCGATATCGAAGATTCTGCATACATCTGACAGAGGTCTCACCAATATTATCGTAGAAAATGCATATCTCAGCTTGAAACTCGACCGCAACCAAGATATCTCCGGTTCTGCAAGTCAAACGTACAGTGGAGTGGTGAATACACCAGAAAACGTGTTTCTCACGTTAAATAGCTCGGAAAGAGCGATCTAGGTGATTCTGCATACTTCAGACTGAAGTCTCACCAATATTATCGCAGAAAATGCATATCTCAGCTTGAAACACGACGAAAACCACGATGTCGCCGGTTCTGCATATCAAACGCACTCTGGGGGGGGGGGTGGTGAAAACACCAGAAAACGTGTTTCTCGCGTTAAATAGCTCGAAACGAGCGATCTAGATGATTCTGGAAACTTCTGACTGAAGTCTCACCAATATTATCGCAGAAAATGCATATCTCAGCTTGAAACCCGACGAAAACCACGATGTCGCCGGTTGTGCATATCAAACGCACTGTGGGGGGGGGGGGGTGAAAACACCAGAAAACGTGTTTCTCGCATTAAATAGCTCGAAACGAGCGATCTAGATGATTCTGGAAACTTCTGACTGAAGTCTCACCAATATTATCGCAGAAAATGCATATCTCAGCTTGAAACACCACGAAAATCAAGATATCGCCGGTTCTGCATATCAAACGCACAGTGAAGTGGTGAAAACAACCAGATAACGTGTTTCTCGCATTAAATAGCTCGAAACGAGCGATCTAGGTGATTCTGCATACTTCTGACTGAAGTCTCACCAATATTATCGCGGAAAATGCATATCTCAGCTTGAAACCCGACGAAAACCACGATGTCGCCGTTTCTGCATATCAAACGCACTGTGGTGTGATGAAAACACCAGAAAACGTGTTTCTCGCATTAAATAGCTCGAAAAGAGCGATATCGATGATTCGGCATACTTCGGACAGAAGTCTCACCAATATTATCGCAGAAAATGCATATCTCAGCTTGAAACCTCACGAAAATCATGATGTCGCCGGTTCTGCATATCAAACGCACTGTGGGGGTGGGGTGAAAACACCAGAAAACGTGTTTCTCGCATTAAATAGCTCGAAACGAGCGATCTAGATGATTCTGGAAACTTCTGACTGAAGTCTCACCAATATTATCGCAGAAAATGCATATCTCAGCTAGAAACCTCACGAAAATCAAGATGTCGCCGGTTCTGCATATCAAACGCACTATGGAGTGGTGAAAACAACCAGATAACGTATTTCTCGCATTAAATAGCTCGAAACGAACGATCTAGATGATTCTGCACACTTCTGACTGAAGTCTCACCAAGATTATCGCAGAAAGTGCATATATCAGCTGGAAACACCACGAAAATCAAGATATCGCCGGTTCTGCATATCAAACGCACTATGGAGTGGTGAAAACAACCAGATAACGCGTTTCTCGCATTAACTAGCTCGAAAAGAGCGTTCTCGATGATTCTGCATACTTCTCATAGATGAAACACCAAGATTATCGCAGAAAATGCATATTTCAGCTGGAAACCCCACGAAAACCAAGTTATCGGCGGCTCTACATATCAAACGCACTGTGGAGTGGTCAAAACACCAGATAACGTGTTTCTCGCATTAAATAGCTCGAAAAGAGCGATATCGAAGATTCTGCATACATCTGACAGAGGTCTCACCAATATTATCGTAGAAAATGCATATCTCAGCTTGAAACTCGACCGAAACCAAGATATCTGCGGTTCTGCATGTCAAACGTACAGTGGAGTGGTGAATACACCAGAAAACGTGTTTCTCACATTAAATAGCTCGAAAAGAGCGATCTAGGTGATTCTGCATACTTCAGACTGAAGTCTCACCAATATTATCGCAGAAAATGCATATCTCAGCTAGAAACCTCACGAAAATCAAGATGTCGCCGGTTCTGCATATCAAACGCACTGTGGAGTGGTGAAAACACCAGATAACGTGTTTCTCGCATTAAATAGCTCGAAAAGAGCGCTCTCGATGTTTCTGCATACATCGGACAGAAGTCTCACCAAGATTATCGCAGAAAATGCATATCTCAGCTTGACACCCCACGAAAACCAAGATGTCGCCGGTTCTGTATATCAAACGCATTGTGGAGTGGTGAAAACACCAGAAAACGTGTTTCTCGCGTTAAGTAGCTCGAAAAGAGCGTTCTCGAAGATCCTGCATACTTCTGACAGAAGTGTCACCAAGATTATCGTAGAAAATGCTTATCTCAGCTTGAAACCCGACCGAAACCGAGTTATCTCCGGTTCTGCACATCAAACGTACCGTCGAGTGGTGAAAACACCAGAAAACTTGTTTTTTCGCATTAAATAGCTCGAAACGAGCGATCTAGATGATTCTGCATACTTCTGACTGAAGTCTCACCAATATTATCGCAGAAAATGCATATCTCAGCTAGAAACATCACGAAAATCAAGATGTCGCCGGTTCTGCACATCAAACGCACTGTGGAGTGGTGAAAACAACCGGATAACGTGTTTCTCACATTAAATAGCTCGAATAGAGCGATTTCTGTGATTCTGCAAACGTCTCACAGAAGAATATCCAAGATTATCGTAGAAAATGCATATCTCATCTGGAAACCCAATGAATCCGAAGATATCGCAGTTTCCGCATATCAAACGCACTGTGGAGTGGTGAAAACACCAGATAACGTGTTTCTCGCATTAAATAGCTCGAAAAGAGCGATCTAGATGATTCAGCATACTTCGGACAGAAGTCTCACCAAGATTATCGCAGGAAATGCATATCTCAGCTTGAAACCCCTCGAAAACCAAGATATCTCCGGTTCTGCATATCCAACGAACTGTGGAGTGGTGAAAACCCCAGAAAACGTGTTTCTCGCATTAAGTAGCTCGAAAAGAGCGCTCTCGATGTTTCTGCATACTTTGGACAGATGTTTCACCAAGCTTATCGTAGAAAATGCATATCTCAGCTTGAAACCCGACGAAAACCAAGATGTCGCCGGTTCTGCATATCAAACGCACTGTGGAGTGGTCAAAACACCAGAGAACGTGTTTCTCGCATTAAATAGCTCGAAAAGAGCGATCTAGATGATTCTGCATACTTCTGACTGAAGTCTCACCAATATTATCGCAGAAAATGCATATCTCAGCTCGAAACCTCACGAATATCATGATGTTGCCGGTTCTGCATATCAAACGCACTGTGGAGTGGTGAAAACAACCAGAGAACGTGTTTCTCGCATTAAATAGCTCGAATAGAGCGATCTAGATGACTCTGCATACTTCTGACAAAAGACCCACCAAGATTATCGCAGAAAATGCATATTTCAGCTGGAAACCCCACGAAAACCAAGTTATCGGCGGCTCTACATATCAAACGCACTGTGGAGTGGTCAAAACACCAGATAACGTGTTTCTCGCATTAAATAGCTCGAAAAGAGCGATCTAGATGATTGTGCATACTTCTGACAGAAGACTCACCAAGATTATCGCAGAAAGTGCATATCTCAGCTTGAAACCTCACGAAAACCAAGATATCTCCGGTTCTGCACATCAAACGTACTGTGGAGTGGTGAAAACACCAGAAAACGTGTTTCTCGCATTAAGTAGCTCGAAAAGAGTGTTCTCGAAGATTCTGCATACTTCTGACTGAGGTCTCACCAATATTATCGTAGAAAATGCATATCGCAGCTTGAAACTCGACCGAAACCAAAATATCTCCGGTTCTGCATGTCAAACGTACAGTGGAGTGGTGAATACACCAGAAAAAGTGTTTCTCGCATTAAATAGCTCGAAAAGAGCGATCTAGATGATTCTGCATACTTCTGACAGAAGACTCATAAAGATTATCGCAGAAAATGCATACCTCAGCATGAAAACCGACGAAAACCAAGATTTCGCAATTTCTGCATATCAAACGCACTGTGGTATTTTCAAAACACCAGAAAACTGGTTTTTTCGCATTAAATAGCTCGAAACGAGAGATCTAGATGATTCTGCATTCTTCTGACAGTTGACTCACCAAGATGATCGCAGAAAATGCATATCTCAGCTGGAAACCTCACGAAAATCAAGATGTCGCCGGTTCTGCATATCAAACGCACTATGGAGTGGTGAAAACAACCAGATAACGTGTTTCTCGCATTAAATAGCTCGAAACGAACGATCTAGATGATTGTGCATACTTCTCATAGATGAAACACCAAGATTATCGCAGAAAATGAATATTTCAGCTGGAAACCCCACGAAAACCAAGTTATCGGCGGCTCTACATATCAAACGCACTGTGGAGTGGTCAAAACACCAGATAACGTGTTTCTCGCATTAAATAGCTCGAAAAGAGCGATATCGATGATTCGGCATACTTCGGACAGAAGTCTCACCAATATTATCGCAGAAAATGCATATCTCAGCTTGAAACCTCACGAAAATCAAGATGACGCCGGTTCTGCATATCAAACGCACAGTGAAGTGGTGAAAACAACCAGATAACGTGTTTCTCGCATTAAATAGCTCAAAACGAGCGATCTAGGTGATTCTGCATACTTCTGACTGAAGTCTCACCAATATTATCGCGGAAAATGCATATCACAGCTTGAAACCCGACGAAAACCACGATGTCGCCGGTTCTGCATATCAAACGCACTGTGGTGTGATGAAAACACCAGAAAACGTGTTTCTCGCATTAAATAGCTCGAATAGAGCGATCACGATGATTCTGCATACTTCTGACAGAAGACTCACCAAGATGATCGCAGAAAATGCATATCTCAGCTGGAAACCTCACGAAAATCAAGATGTCGCCGGTTCTGCATATCAAACGCACTATGGAGTGGTGAAAACAACCAGATAACGTGTTTCTCGCATTAAATAGCTCGAAACGAACGATCTAGATGATTGTGCATACTCCTGACTGAAGTCTCACCAAGAATATCGCCGAAAATGCATATCTCAGCTGGAAACACCACGAAAATCAAGATATCGCCGGTTCTGCATATCAGACGCACTGTGGAGTGCTGAAAACACCAGAAAACGTGTTTCTCGCATTAACTAGCTCGAAAAGAGCGATCTCGATGATTCTGCATACTTCTCGTAGATGAAACACCAAGATTATCGCAGAAAATGCATATTTCAGCTGGAAACCCCACGAAAACCAAGTTATCGGCGGCTCTACATATCAAACGCACTGTGGAGTGGTCAAAACTCCAGATAACGTGTTTCTCGCATTAACTAGCTCGAAAAGAGCGATCTAGATGATTCAGCATACTTCGGACAGAAGTCTCACCAAGATTATCGCAGGAAATGCATATCTCAGCTTGAAACCCCACGAAAACCAAGATATCTCCGGTTCTGCATATCCAACGAACTGTGGAGTGGTGAAAACCCCAGAAAACGTGTTTCTCGCATTAAGTAGCTCGAAAAGAGCGCTCTCGATGTTTCTGCATACTTTGGACAGATGTTTCACCAAGCTTATCGTAGAAAATGCATATCTCAGCTTGAAACCCGACGAAAACCAAGATGTCGCCGGTTCTGCATATCAAACGCACTGTGGAGTGGTCAAAACACCAGAGAACGTGTTTCTCGCATTAAATAGCTCGAAAAGAGCGATCTAGATGATTCTGCATACTTCTGACTGAAGTCTCACCAATATTATCGCAGAAAATGCATATCTCAGCTCGAAACCTCACGAATATCAAGATGTTGCCGGTTCTGCATATCAAACGCACTGTGGAGTGGTGAAAACAACCAGAGAACGTGTTTCTCGCATTAAATAGCTCGAATAGAGCGATCTAGATGACTCTGCATACTTCTGACAAAAGACCCACCAAGATTATCGCAGGAAATGCACATCTCAGCTTGAAACCCGACGAAAACCAAAATATCGCCGGTTCTGCATATCAAACCAACTGTGGCGTGGTGAAAACACCAGATAACGTGTTACTCGCATTTACTAGCTCGAAAAGAGCGTTCTTGATGATTCTGCATACTTCTCATAGATGAAACACCAAGATTATCGCAGAAAATGAATATTTCAGCTGGAAACCCCACGAAAACCAAGTTATCGGCGGCTCTACATATCAAACGCACTGTGGAGTGGTCAAAACACCAGATAACGTGTTTCTCGCATTAAATAGCTCGAAAAGAGCGATATCGATGATTCGGCATACTTCGGACAGAAGTCTCACCAATATTATCGCAGAAAATGCATATCTCAGCTTGAAACCTCACGAAAATCAAGATGACGCCGGTTCTGCATATCAAACGCACAGTGAAGTGGTGAAAACAACCAGATAACGTGTTTCTCGCATTAAATAGCTCGAAACGAGCGATCTAGGTGATTCTGCATACTTCTGACTGAAGTCTCACCAATATTATCGCGGAAAATGCATATCACAGCTTGAAACCCGACGAAAACCACGATGTCGCCGGTTCTGCATATCAAACGCACTGTGGTGTGATGAAAACACCAGAAAACGTGTTTCTCGCATTAAATAGCTCGAATAGAGCGATCACGATGATTCTGCATACTTCTGACAGAAGACTCACCAAGATGATCGCAGAAAATGCATATCTCAGCTGGAAACCTCACGAAAATCAAGATGTCGCCGGTTCTGCATATCAAACGCACTATGGAGTGGTGAAAACAACCAGATAACGTGTTTCTCGCATTAAATAGCTCGAAACGAACGATCTAGATGATTGTGCATACTCCTGACTGAAGTCTCACCAAGAATATCGCCGAAAATGCATATCTCAGCTGGAAACACCACGAAAATCAAGATATCGCCGGTTCTGCATATCAGACGCACTGTGGAGTGCTGAAAACACCAGAAAACGTGTTTCTCGCATTAACTAGCTCGAAAAGAGCGATCTCGATGATTCTGCATACTTCTCGTAGATGAAACACCAAGATTATCGCAGAAAATGCATATTTCAGCTGGAAACCCCACGAAAACCAAGTGATCGGCGGCTCTACATATCAAACGCACTGTGGAGTGGTCAAAACTCCAGATAACGTGTTTCTCGCATTAACTAGCTCGAAAAGAGCGTTCTCGATGATTCTGCATACTTCTCATAGATGAAACACCAAGATTATCGCAGAAAATGCATATTTCAGCTGGAAACCCCACGAAAACCAAGTTATCGGCGGCTCTACATATCAAACGCACTGTGGAGTGGTCAAAACACCAAATAACGTGTATCTCGCATTAAATAGCTCGAAAAGAGCGATATCGATAATTCTGCATACTTCGGACAGAAGTCTCACCAATATTATCGCAGAAAATGCATATCTCAGCTTGAAACCTCACGAAAATCAAGATGACGCCGGTTCTGCATATCAAACGCACTGTGGAGTGGTGAAAACAACCAGATAACGTGTTTCTCGCATTAAATAGCTCGAAACGAGCGATCTAGGTGATTCTGCATACTTCTGACTGAAGTCTCACCAATATTATCGCAGAAAATGCATATCTCAGCTTGAAACCCGACGAAAACCAAGATATCGCCGGTTCTCCATATCAGACGCACTGTGGAGTGGTTAAAACACCAGAAAACGTGTTTCTCGCTTTAACAAGCTCGAAAAGAGCGTTCTCGATGATTCTGCATACTTCTCATAGATGAAACACCAAGATTATCGCAGAAAATGCATATTTCAGCTGGAAACCCCACGAAAACCAAGTTATCGGCGGCTCTACATATCAAACGTACTGTGGAGTGGTCAAAACACCAGATAACGTGTTTCTCGCATTAAATAGCTCGAAAAGAGCGATATCGATAATTCTGCATATTTCGGACAGAAGTCTCACCAATATTATCGCAGAAAATGCATATCGCAGCTTGAAACCTCACGAAAATCAAGATGTCGCCGGTTCTGCATATCAAACGCACTGTGGAGTGGTGAAAACAACCAGCTAACGTGTTTCTCGCATTAAATAGCTCGAAACGAGCGATCTAGGTGATGCTGCATACTTCTGACTGAAGTCTCACTAATATTATCGCAGAAAATGCATATCTCAGCTTGAAACCCGACGAAAACCAAGATATCGTCGGTTCTGCATATCAGACGCACTGTGGAATGTTGAAAACACCAGAAAACGTGTTTCTCGCATTAACTATCTCGAAAAGAGCGTTCTCGATGATTCTGCATACTTCTCATAGAGGAAACACCAAGATTATCGCAGAAAATGCATATTGCAGCTTGAAACCCGACGAAAACCAAGATATCGTCGGTTCTGCATATCAGACGCACTGTGGAATGTTGAAAACACCAGAAAACGTGTTTCTCGCATTAACTAGCTCGAAAAGAGCGATCTCGATGATTCTGCATACTTCTCGTAGATGAAACACCAAGATTATCGCAGAAAATGCATATTTCAGCTGGAAACCCCACGAAAACCAAGTGATCGGCGGCTCTACATATCAAACGCACTGTGGAGTGGTCAAAACTCCAGATAACGTGTTTCTCGCATTAACTAGCTCGAAAAGAGCGTTCTCGATGATTCTGCATACTTCTCATAGATGAAACACCAAGATTATCGCAGAAAATGCATATTTCAGCTGGAAACCCCACGAAAACCAAGTTATCGGCGGCTCTACATATCAAACGCACTGTGGAGTGGTCAAAACACCAAATAACGTGTATCTCGCATTAAATAGCTCGAAAAGAGCGATATCGATAATTCTGCATACTTCGGACAGAAGTCTCACCAATATTATCGCAGAAAATGCATATCTCAGCTTGAAACCTCACGAAAATCAAGATGACGCCGGTTCTGCATATCAAACGCACTGTGGAGTGGTGAAAACAACCAGATAACGTGTTTCTCGCATTAAATACCTCGAAACGAGCGATCTAGATGATTCTGCACACTTCTGACTGAAGTCTCACCAAGATTATCGCAGAAAATGCATATCTCAGCTGGAAACACCACGAAAATCAAGATATCGCCGGTTCTGCATATCAAACGCACTATGGAGTGGTGAAAACAACCAGATAACGAGTTTCTCGCATTAACTAGCTCGAAAAGAGCGATATCGATGATTCTGCATACTTCTCATAGATGAAACACCAAGATTATCGCAGAAAATGCATATTTCAGCTGGAAACCCCACGAAAACCAAGTTATCGGCGGCTCTACATATCAAACGCACTGTGGAGTGGTCAAAACACCAGATAACGTGTTTCTCGCATTAAATAGCTCGAAAAGAGCGATATCGAAGATTCTGCATACATCTGACAGAGGTCTCACCAATATTATCGTAGAAAATGCATATCTCAGCTTGAAACTCGACCGAAACCAAGATATCTCCGGTTCTGCATGTCAAACGTACAGTGGAGTGGTGAATACACCAGAAAACGTGTTTCTCACATTAAATAGCTCGAAAAGAGCGATCTAGGTGATTCTGCATACTTCAGACTGAAGTCTCACCAATATTATCGCAGAAAATGCATATCTCAGCTAGAAACCTCACGAAAATCAAGATGTCGCCGGTTCTGCATATCAAACGCACTGTGGAGTGGTGAAAACACCAGATAACGTGTTTCTCGCATTAAATAGCTCGAAAAGAGCGCTCTCGATGTTTCTGCATACATCGGACAGAAGTCTCACCAAGATTATCGCAGAAAATGCATATCTCAGCTCGAAACCTCACGAAAATCAAGATGTTGCCGGTTCTGCATATCAAACGCACTGTGGAGTGGTGAAAACAACCAGAGAACGTGTTTCTCGCATTAAATAGCTCGAAAAGAGCGATCCCGATGATTCAGCAAACTTCGGACAGAAGTCTCACCAAGATTATCGCAGGAAGTGCATATCTCAGCTTGAAACCCGACGAAAACCGAGTTATCTCCGGTTCTGCACATCAAACGTACCGTGGAGTGGCCAAAACACCAGAAAACCTGTTTCGCGCATTAAGTAGCTCGAAAAGAGCGTTCTCGAAGATTCTGCGTACTTCTGACAGAAGTCCACCAGGATTATCGTAGAAAATGCATATCTCAGCTTGAAACCCGACCGAAACCAAGATATCTCCGGTTCTGCATGTCAAACGTACTGTGGAGTGGTGAAAACACCAGAAAACGTGTTTCGTGCATTAAGTAGCTCGAAAAGAGCGATCTAGATGATTCTGCATACTTCTGACTGAAGTCTCACCAATATTATCGCAGAAAATGCATTTCTCAGCTGGAAACACCACGCAAATCAAGATATCGCCGGTTCTGCATATCAAACGCACTGTGGAGTGGTGAAAACAACCAGAGAACGTGTTTCTCGCATTAAATAGCTCGAAAAGAGCGATCTCGATGATTCTGCATACATCGGACAGAAGTCTCAACAAGATTATCATAGAAAATGCATATCTCAGCTTGAACCCCGACGAAATCAAAGATGTCGCCGGTTCTGCATATCAAACGCACTGTGGAGTGGTGAAAACACCAGAAAACGAGTTTCTCGCATTAAATAGCTCGAAAAGTGCGATCTCGATGATTCTGCATACTTCTAACAGAAGTCTCACCAAGATTATCGCAGAAAATGCATATCTCTGCTTGAAACCCCACGAAAACCAAGATATCTACTGTTCTGCATTACCAACGAACTGTGGAGTGGTGAAAACCCCAGAAAACGTGTTTCTCGCATTAAATAGCTCGAAAAGAGCGCTCTCGACGTTTCTGCATACTTCGGACAGATGTTACACTAAGCTTATCGTAGAAAATGCATATCTCAGCTTGAAACTCGACGAAAACCGAGTTATCTCCGGTTTTGCACATCAAACGTACCGTGGAGTGGTGAAAACACCAGAAAACGTGTTTCGCGCATTATGTATCTCGAAAAGAGCGTTCTCGAAGATTCTGCATTCTTCTGACAGAAGTCTCACCAGGATTATCGTAGAAAATGCATATCTCAGCTTGAAATCCGACCGAAACCAAGATATCTCCGGTTCTGCATGTCAAACGTACTGTGGAGTGGTGAAAACACCAGAAAACGAGTTTCTCGCATTAAATAGCTCGAAAAGTGCGATCTCGATGATTCTGCATACTTCTAACAGAAGTCTCACCAAGATTATCGTAGAAAATGCATATCTCAACTTGAACCCCGACGAAATCAAAGATGTCGCCGGTTCTGCATATCAAACGCACTGTGGATTGGTGAAAACAACCAGAGAACGTGTTTCTCGCATTAAATAGCTCGAAAAGAGCGATCTCGAAGATAGTGCATACTTCTGACAGAAGTCTCACCAAGATTATCGTAGAAAATGCATATCTCAGCTTGAAACCCGACGAAAACCGAGTTATCTCCGGTTCTGCACATCAAACGTACCGTGGAGTGGTGAAAACACCAGAAAACGTGTTTCGCGCAATAAATAGCTCGAAAAGAGCGTTCTCGAAGATCCTGCATACTTCTGACAGAAGTCTCACCAAGATTATCGTAGAAAATGCATATCTCAGCTTGAAACCCGACGAAAACCGAGTTATCTCCGGTTCTGCACATCAAACGTACCGTGGAGTGGTGAAAACAGCAGAAAACGTGTTTCGCGCATTGAGTAGCTCGAAAGGAGCGCTCTCGATGTTTCTGCATACTTCGGACAGATGTTTCACCAAGATTATCGTAGAAAATGCATATCTCAACTTGAACCCCGACGAAATCAAAGATGTCACCGGTTCTGCATATCAAACGCACTGTGGTGTGGTGAAAACAACCAGAGAACGTGTTTCTCGCATTAAATAGCTCGAAAAGAGCGATCCAGAAGATAGTGCATACTTCTGACAGAAGTCTCACCAAGATTATCGCAGAAAATGCATATCTCAGCTTGAAACCCGACGAAAACCCAGTTATCTCCGGTTCTGCACATCAAACGTACCGTGGAGTGGTGAAAACACCAGACAACGTGTTTCGCGCATTGAGTAGCTCGAAAGGAGCGCTCTCGATGTTTCTGCATACTTCGGACAGATGTTTCACCAAGATTATCGTAGAAAATGCATATCTCATCTAGAAACCTCACGAAAATCAAGATGTCGCCGGCTCTGCATATCAAACGCACTATGGAGTGGTGAAAACAACCAGATAACGTGTTTCTCGCATTAAATAGCTCGAAACGAACGATCTAGATGATTCTGCATACTTCTGACTGAAGTCTCACCAAGATTATCGCAGAAAATGCATATCTCAGCTGGTAACACCACGAAAATCAAGATATCGCCGGTTCTGCATATCAGACGCACTGTGGAGTGCTGAAAACACCAGAAAACGTGTTTCTCGCATTAACTGGCTCGAAAAGAGCGATCTAGATGATTCTGCATACTTCTGACAGAAGACTCACCAAGATTATCGCAGAAAGTGCATATCTCAGCTTGAAACCCGACGAAAACCAAGATGTAGCCGGTTCTGCATATCAAACGCACTGTGGGGTGGTGAAAACACCAGAAGACGTGTTACTCGCATTAAATAGCTCGAAAAGAGCGATCTAGATGATTCTGCATACTTCTGACAGAAGACTCACCAAGATTATCGCAGAAAGTGCATATCTCAGCTTGAAACCTCACGAAAACCAAGATATCTCCGGTTCTGCACATCACACGTACTGTGGAGTGGTGAAAACACCAGAAAAGGTGTTTCTCGCATTAAGTAGCTCGAAAAGAGCGTTCTCGAAGATTCTGCATACTTCTGACTGAGGTCTCACCAATAGTATCGTAGAAAATGCATATCGCAGCTTGAAACTCGACCGAAACCAAAATATCTCCTGTTCTGCATGTCAAACGTACAGTGGAGTGGTGAATACACCAGAAAACGTGTTTCTCGCATTAAGTAGCTCGAAAAGAGCGATATCGATGATTCTGCATACTTCGGACAGAAGTCTCACAATTCTTATCGCAGAAAATGCATATCACAGCTGGAAACACCACGAAAATCAAGATATTGCCGGTTCTGCATATCACACGTACTGTGGAGTGGTGAAAACACCAGAAAAGGTGTTTCTCGCATTAAGTAGCTCGAAAAGAGCGTTCTCGAAGATTCTGCATACTTCTGACTGAGGTCTCACCAATATTATCGTAGAAAATGCATATCGCAGCTTGAAACTCGACCGAAACCAAAATATCTCCGGTTCTGCATGTCAAACGTACAGTGGAGTGGTGAATACACCAGAAAACGTGTTTCTCGCATTAAATAGCTCGAAAAGAGCGATCTAGATGATTCTGCATACTTCTGACAGAAGACTCTCCAAGATTATCGCAGAAAATGCATATCACAGCTGGAAACACCACGAAAATCAAGATATTGCCGGTTCTGCATATCAAACGCAGTGTGGAGTGGTCAATACACCAGATAACGTGTTTCTCGCATTAAATAGCTCGAAAAGAGCGATCTCGATGATTCTGCATTCTTCTGACAGATGACTCACCAAGATTATCGCTGAAAATGCATATCTCAGTTGGAAACCCTACGAAAACCAAGATATCGCCAGTTCTCCATATCAGACGCACTGTGGAGTGGTGAAAACACCAGAAAACTTGTTACTCGCATTAACTACCTCGAAAAGAGCGTTCTTGGTGATTCTGCATACTTCTCATTGATGAAACACCAATATTATCGCAGAAAATGCATATCTCAGCTAGAAACATCACGAAAATCAAGATGTCGCCGGTTCTGCATATCAAACGCACTGTGGGGTGGAGAAAAAACCAGAAAACGTGTTTCTCGCATTAAATAGCTCGAACAGTGCGATCTAGATGATTCTGCATACTTCTGACAGAAGACTCACCAAGATTATCGCAGAAAATGCATATCTCAGCTGGAAACCCTACGAAAACCAAGATATCGCCGGTTCTCCATATCAGACGCACTGTGGAGTGGTGAAAACACCAGAAAACGTGTTTCTCGCATTAACTATCTCGAAAAGAGCGATCTCGATGATTCTGCATACTTCTCATAGATGAAACACCAAGATTATCGCAGAAAATGCATATTTCAGCTGAAAACCCCACGAAAACCAAGTTATCGGCGGCTCTACATATCAAACGCACTGTGGAGTGGTCAAAACACCAGATAACGTGTTTCTCGCATTAAATAGCTCGAAAAGAGCGATATCGATGATTCTGCATACTTCGGACAGAAGTCTCACCAATATTATCGCAGAAAGTGCATATCTCAGCTTGAAACCTCACGAAAACCGAGATATCTCCGGTTCTGCACATCAAACGTACTGCGGAGTGGTGAAAACACCAGAAAACGTGTTTCTCGCATTAAATATCTCGAAAAGAGCAATCTAGGTGATTCTGCATACTTCTGACAGAAGACTCACCAATATTATCGTAGAAAATGCATATCTCAGCTTGAAACCCGACCGAAACGAAGATATCTCCGGTTCTGCATGTCAAACGTACTGTGGAGTGGTGAAAACACCAGAAAACGATTTTCTCGCATTAAATAGCTCGAAAAGTGCGATCTCGATGATTCTGCATACTTCTGACAGAAGTCTCACCAAGATTATCGTAGAAAATGCATATCTCAGCTTGAAACCCGACGAAAACCGAGTTATCTCCGGTTCTGCACATCAAACGTACCGTGGAGTGGTGAAAACACCAGAAAACGTGTTTCGCGCATTGAGTAGCTCGAAAGGAGCGCTCTCGATGTTTCTGCATACTTCGGACAGATGTTTCACCAAGATTATCGTAGAAAATGCATATCTCAACTTGAACCCCGACGAAATCAAAGATGTCACCGGTTCTGCATATCAAACGCACTGTGGTGTGGTGAAAACAACCAGAGAACGTGTTTCTCGCATTAAATAGCTCGAAAAGAGCGATCCAGAAGATAGTGCATACTTCTGACAGAAGTCTCACCAAGATTATCGCAGAAAATGCATATCTCAGCTTGAAACCCGACGAAAACCCAGTTATCTCCGGTTCTGCACATCAAACGTACCGTGGAGTGGTGAAAACACCAGAAAACGTGTTTCGCGCATTGAGTAGCTCGAAAGGAGCGCTCTCGATGTTTCTGCATACTTCGGACAGATGTTTCACCAAGATTATCGTAGAAAATGCATATCTCATCTAGAAACCTCACGAAAATCAAGATGTCGCCGGCTCTGCATATCAAACGCACTATGGAGTGGTGAAAACAACCAGATAACGTGTTTCTCGCATTAAATAGCTCGAAACGAACGATCTAGATGATTCTGCATACTTCTGACTGAAGTCTCACCCAGATTATCGCAGAAAATGCATATCTCAGCTGGTAACACCACGAAAATCAAGATATCGCCGGTTCTGCGTATCAGACGCACTGTGGAGTGCTGAAAACACCAGAAAACGTGTTTCTCGCATTAACTGGCTCGAAAAGAGCGATCTAGATGATTCTGCATACTTCTGACAGAAGACTCACCAAGATTATCGCAGAAAGTGCATATCTCAGCTTGAAACCCGACGAAAACCAAGATGTAGCCGGTTCTGCATATCAAACGCACTGTGGGGTGGTGAAAACACCAGAAGACGTGTTACTCGCATTAAATAGCTCGAAAAGAGCGATCTAGATGATTCTGCATACTTCTGACAGAAGACTCACCAAGATTATCGCAGAAAGTGCATATCTCAGCTTGAAACCTCACGAAAACCAAGATATCTCCGGTTCTGCACATCACACGTACTGTGGAGTGGTGAAAACACCAGAAAAGGTGTTTCTCGCATTAAGTAGCTCGAAAAGAGCGTTCTCGAAGATTCTGCATACTTCTGACTGAGGTCTCACCAATAGTATCGTAGAAAATGCATATCGCAGCTTGAAACTCGACCGAAACCAAAATATCTCCTGTTCTGCATGTCAAACGTACAGTGGAGTGGTGAATACACCAGAAAACGTGTTTCTCGCATTAAATAGCTCGAAACGAACGATCTAGATGATTCTGCATACTTCTGACTGAAGTCTCACCAAGATTATCGCAGAAAATGCATATCTCAGCTGGTAACACCACGAAAATCAAGATATCGCCGGTTCTGCATATCAGACGCACTGTGGAGTGCTGAAAACACCAGAAAACGTGTTTCTCGCATTAACTGGCTCGAAAAGAGCGATCTAGATGATTCTGCATACTTCTGACAGAAGACTCACCAAGATTATCGCAGAAAGTGCATATCTCAGCTTGAAACCCGACGAAAACCAAGATGTAGCCGGTTCTGCATATCAAACGCACTGTGGGGTGGTGAAAACACCAGAAGACGTGTTACTCGCATTAAATAGCTCGAAAAGAGCGATCTAGATGATTCTGCATACTTCTGACAGAAGACTCACCAAGATTATCGCAGAAAGTGCATATCTCAGCTTGAAACCTCACGAAAACCAAGATATCTCCGGTTCTGCACATCACACGTACTGTGGAGTGGTGAAAACACCAGAAAAGGTGTTTCTCGCATTAAGTAGCTCGAAAAGAGCGTTCTCGAAGATTCTGCATACTTCTGACTGAGGTCTCACCAATAGTATCGTAGAAAATGCATATCGCAGCTTGAAACTCGACCGAAACCAAAATATCTCCTGTTCTGCATGTCAAACGTACGGTGGAGTGGTGAATACACCAGAAAACGTGTTTCTCGCATTAAGTAGCTCGAAAAGAGCAATATCGATGATTCTGCATACTTCGGACAGAAGTCTCACAATTCTTATCGCAGAAAATGCATATCACAGCTGGAAACACCACGAAAATCAAGATATTGCCGGTTCTGCATATCACACGTACTGTGGAGTGGTGAAAACACCAGAAAAGGTGTTTCTCGCATTAAGTAGCTCGAAAAGAGCGTTCTCGAAGATTCTGCATACTTCTGACTGAGGTCTCACCAATATTATCGTAGAAAATGCATATCGCAGCTTGAAACTCGACCGAAACCAAAATATCTCCGGTTCTGCATGTCAAACGTACAGTGGAGTGGTGAATACACCAGAAAACGTGTTTCTCGCATTAAATAGCTCGAAAAGAGCGATCTAGATGATTCTGCATACTTCTGACAGAAGACTCTCCAAGATTATCGCAGAAAATGCATATCACAGCTGGAAACACCACGAAAATCAAGATATTGCCGGTTCTGCATATCAAACGCACTATGGAGTGGTGAAAACAACCAGATAACGTGTTTCTCGCATTAAATAGCTCGAAACGAACGATCTAGATGATTCTGCATACTTCTGACTGAAGTCTCACCAAGATTATCGCAGAAAATGCATATCTCAGCGGGAAACACCACGAAAACCAAAATATCGCCGGTTCTGCATATCAAACCAACTGTGGAGTGGTGAAAACACCAGATAACGTGTTTCTCGCATTAAATAGCTCGAAACGTGCGATCTCGATGATTCTGTATACTTCTAACAGAAGTCTCACCAAGATTATCGCAGAAAATGCATATCTCTGCTTGAAACCCCACGAAAATCAAGATATCTACTGTTCTGCATATCCACCGAACTGTGGAGTGGTGACAACCCCAGAAAACGTGTTTCTCGCATTAAATAGCTCGAAAAGAGCGATCCAGAAGATAGTGCATACTTCTGACAGAAGTCTCACCAAGATTATCGCAGAAAATGCATATCTCAGCTTGAAACCCGATGAAAACCCAGTTATCTCCGGTTCTGCACATCAAACGTACCGTGGAGTGGTGAAAACACCAGAAAACGTGTTTCGCGCATTGAGTAGCTCGAAAGGAGCGCTCTCGATGTTTCTGCATACTTCGGACAGATGTTTCACCAAGATTATCGTAGAAAATGCATATCTCATCTAGAAACCTCACGAAAATCAAGATGTCGCCGGCTCTGCATATCAAACGCACTATGGAGTGGTGAAAACAACCAGATAACGTGTTTCTCGCATTAAATAGCTCGAAACGAACGATCTAGATGATTCTGCATACTTCTGACTGAAGTCTCACCAAGATTATCGCAGAAAATGCATATCTCAGCTGGTAACACCACGAAAATCAAGATATCGCCGGTTCTGCGTATCAGACGCACTGTGGAGTGCTGAAAACACCAGAAAACGTGTTTCTCGCATTAACTGGCTCGAAAAGAGCGATCTAGATGATTCTGCATACTTCTGACAGAAGACTCACCAAGATTATCGCAGAAAGTGCATATCTCAGCTTGAAACCCGACGAAAACCAAGGTGTAGCCGGTTCTGCATATCAAACGCACTGTGGGGTGGTGAAAACACCAGAAGACGTGTTACTCGCATTAAATAGCTCGAAAAGAGCGATCTAGATGATTCTGCATACTTCTGACAGAAGACTCACCAAGATTATCGCAGAAAGTGCATATCTCAGCTTGAAACCTCACGAAAACCAAGATATCTCCGGTTCTGCACATCACACGTACTGTGGAGTGGTGAAAACACCAGAAAAGGTGTTTCTCGCATTAAGTAGCTCGAAAAGAGCGTTCTCGAAGATTCTGCATACTTCTGACTGAGGTCTCACCAATAGTATCGTAGAAAATGCATATCGCAGCTTGAAACTCGACCGAATCCAAAATATCTCCTGTTCTGCATGTCAAACGTACAGTGGAGTGGTGAATACACCAGAAAACGTGTTTCTCGCATTAAATAGCTCGAAACGAACGATCTAGATGATTCTGCATACTTCTGACTGAAGTCTCACCAAGATTATCGCAGAAAATGCATATCTCAGCTGGTAACACCACGAAAATCAAGATATCGCCGGTTCTGCATATCAGACGCACTGTGGAGTTCTGAAAACACCAGAAAACGTGTTTCTCGCATTAACTGGCTCGAAAAGAGCGATCTAGATGATTCTGCATACTTCTGACAGAAGACTCACCAAGATTATCGCAGAAAGTGCATATCTCAGCTTGAAACCCGACGAAAACCAAGATGTAGCCGGTTCTGCATATCAAACGCACTGTGGGGTGGTGAAAACACCAGAAGACGTGTTACTCGCATTAAATAGCTCGAAAAGAGCGATCTAGATGATTCTGCATACTTCTGACAGAAGACTCACCAAGATTATCGCAGAAAGTGCATATCTCAGCTTGAAACCTCACGAAAACCAAGATATCTCCGGTTCTGCACATCACACGTACTGTGGAGTGGTGAAAACACCAGAAAAGGTGTTTCTCGCATTAAGTAGCTCGAAAAGAGCGATCTCGAAGATTCTGCATACTTCTGACTGAGGTCTCACCAATAGTATCGTCGAAAATGCATATCGCAGCTTGAAACTCGACCGAAACCAAAATATCTCCTGTTCTGCATGTCAAACGTACAGTGGAGTGGTGAATACACCAGAAAACGTGTTTCTCGCATTAAGTAGCTCGAAAAGAGCGATATCGATGATTCTGCATACTTCGGACAGAAGTCTCACAAATCTTATCGCAGAAAATGCATATCACAGCTGGAAACACCACGAAAATCAAGATATTGCCGGTTCTGCATATCAAACGCACTGTCGGGTGGAGAAAAAACCAGAAAACGTGTTTCTCGCATTAAATAGCTCGAACAGAGCGATCTAGATGATTCTGCATACTTCTGACAGAAGACTCACCAAGATTATCGCAGAAAATGCATATCTCAGCTGGAAATCCTACGAAAACCAAGATATCGCCGGTTCTCCATATCAGACGCACTGTGGAGTGGTGAAAACACCAGAAAACGTGTTTCTCGCATTAACTAGCTCGAAAAGAGCGTTCTCGATGATTCTGCATACTTCTCATAGATGAAACACCAAGATTATCGCAGAAAGTGCATATCTCAGCTTGAAACCTCACGAAAATCAAGATGACGCCGGTTCTGCATATCAAACGCACAGTGGAGTGGTGAAAACAACCAGATAACGTGTTTCTCGCATTACATAGCTCGAAAAGAGCGATCTAGATGATTGTGCATATTTCTGACAGAAGATTCACCAAGATTATCGCAGAAAGTGCATATCTCAGCTTGAAACCTCACGAAAACCAAGATATCTCCGGTTCTGCACATCAAACGTACTGTGGAGTGGTGAAAACACCAGAAAACGTGTTTCTCGCATTAAGTAGCTCGAAAAGAGCGTTCTCGAAGATTCTGCATACTTCTGACTGAGGTCTCACCAATATTATCGTAGAAAATGCATATCGCAGCTTGAAACTCGACCGAAACCAAAATATCTCCGGTTCTGCATGTCAAACGTACAGTGGAGTGGTGAATACACCAGAAAACGTGTTTCTCGCATTAAATAGCTCGAAAAGAGCGATCTAGATGATTCTGCATACTTCTGACAGAAGACTCTCCAAGATTATCGCAGAAAATGCATATCACAGCTGGAAACACCACGAAAATCAAGATATTGCCGGTTCTGCATATCAAACGCAGTGTGGAGTGGTCAATACACCAGATAACGTGTTTCTCGCATCAAATAGCTCGAAAAGAGCGATCTCGATGATTCTGCATTCTTCTGACAGATGACTCACCAAGATTATCGCTGAAAATGCATATCTCAGTTGGAAACCCTACGAAAACCAAGATATCGCCAGTTCTCCATATCAGACGCACTGTGGAGTGGTGAAAACACCAGAAAACTTGTTACTCGCATTAACTACCTCGAAAAGAGCGTTCTTGGTGATTCTGCATACTTCTCATTGATGAAACACCAATATTATCGCAGAAAATGCATATCTCAGCTAGAAACATCACGAAAATCAAGATGTCGCCGGTTCTGCATATCAAACGCACTGTGGGGTGGAGAAAAAACCAGAAAACGTGTTTCTCGCATTAAATAGCTCGAACAGTGCGATCTAGATGATTCTGCATACTTCTGACAGAAGACTCACCAAGATTATCGCAGAAAATGCATATCTCAGCTGGAAACCCTACGAAAACCAAGATATCGCCGGTTCTCCATATCAGACGCACTGTGGAGTGGTGAAAACACCAGAAAACGTGTTTCTCGCATTAACTATCTCGAAAAGAGCGATCTCGATGATTCTGCATACTTCTCATAGATGAAACACCAAGATTATCGCAGAAAATGCATATTTCAGCTGAAAACCCCACGAAAACCAAGTTATCGGCGGCTCTACATATCAAACGCACTGTGGAGTGGTCAAAACACCAGATAACGTGTTTCTCGCATTAAATAGCTCGAAAAGAGCGATATCGATGATTCTGCATACTTCGGACAGAAGTCTCACCAATATTATCGCAGAAAGTGCATATCTCAGCTTGAAACCTCACGAAAACCGAGATATCTCCGGTTCTGCACATCAAACGTACTGTGGAGTGGTGAAAACACCAGAAAACGTGTTTCTCGCATTAAATATCTCGAAAAGAGCAATCTAGGTGATTCTGCATACTTCTGACAGAAGACTCACCAATATTATCGTAGAAAATGCATATCTCAGCTTGAAACCCGACCGAAACGAAGATATCTCCGGTTCTGCATGTCTAACGTACTGTGGAGTGGTGAATACACCAGAAAACGTGTTTCTCGCATTAAATTCCTCGAAACGAGCGATCTAGATGATTCTGCATACTTCTGACTGAAGTCTCACCAATATTATCGCAGAAAATGCATATCTCAGCTAGAAACCTCACGAAAATCAAGATGTCGCCGGTTCTGCATATCAAACGCACTATGGAGTGGTGAAAACAACCAGATAACGTGTTTCTCGCATTAAATAGCTCGAAACGAACGATCTAGATGATTGTGCATACTTCTGACTGAAGTCTCACCAAGACTATCGCAGAAAATGCATATCTCAGCTGGAAACACCACGAAAATCAAGATATCGCCGGTTCTGCATATCAGACGCACTGTGGAGTGGTTAAAACACCAGAAAACGTGTTTCTCGCATTAACTAGCTCGAAAAGAGCGTTCTCGGTGATTCTGCATACTTCTCATAGATGAAACACCAAGATTATCGCAGAAAATGCATATTTCAGCTGGAAACCCCACGAAAACCAAGTTATCGGCGGCTCTACATATCAAACGCACTGTGGAGTGATCAAAGCACCAGATAACGTGTTTCTCGCATTAAATAGCTCGAAAAGAGCGATATCGATAATTCTGCATACTTCGGACAGAAGTCTCACCAATATTATCGCAGAAAATGCATATCTCATCTTGAAACCTCCCGAAAATCAAGATGAAGCCGGTTCTGCATATCAAACGCACAGTGGAGTGGTGAAAACAACCAGATAACGTGTTTCTCGCATTAAATATCTCGAAACGAGCGATCTAAGTGATTCTGCATACTTCTGACTGAAGTCTCACCAAGATAATCGCAGAAAATGCATATCTCTGCTGGAAACCCTACGAAAACCAAGATATCGACGGTTCTCCATATCAGACGCACTGTGGAGTGGTTAAAACACCAGAAAACGTGTTTCTCGCATTAACTATCTCGAAAAGAGCGTTCTTGATGATTCTGCATACTTCTCATAGATGATACACCAAGATTATCGCAGAAAATGCATATTTCAGCTGGAAACCCCACGAAAACCAAGTTATCGGCGGCTCTAGATATCAAACGCACTGTGGAGTGGTCAAAACACCAGAAAACGTGTTTCTGGCATTAACTATCTCGAAAAGAGCGTTCTGGATGATTCTGCATACTTCTCATAGATGAAACACCAAGATTATCGCAGAAAATGCATATCTCAGCGGGAAACACCACGAAAACCAAAATATCGCCGGTTCTGCATATCAAACCAACTGTGGAGTGGTGAAAACACCAGATAACGTGTTTCTCGCATTAAATAGCTCGAAACGAACGATCTAGATGATTGTGCATACTTCTGACTGAAGTCTCACCAAGACTATCGCAGAAAATGCATATCTCAGCTGGAAACACCACGAAAATCAAGATATCGCCGGTTCTGCATATCAGACGCACTGTGGAGTGGTTAAAACACCAGAAAACGTGTTTCTCGCATTAACTAGCTCGAAAAGAGCGTTCTCGGTGATTCTGCATACTTCTCATAGATGAAACACCAAGATTATCGCAGAAAATGCATATCTCAGCTTGAAACCCGACGAAAACCCAGTTATCTCCGGTTCTGCACATCAAACGTACCGTGGAGTGGTGAAAACACCAGAAAACGTGTTTCGCGCATTGAGTAGCTCGAAAGGAGCGCTCTCGATGTTTCTGCATACTTCGGACAGATGTTTCACCAAGATTATCGTAGAAAATGCATATCTCATCTAGAAACCTCACGAAAATCAAGATGTCGCCGGCTCTGCATATCAAACGCACTATGGAGTGGTGAAAACAACCAGATAACGTGTTTCTCGCATTAAATAGCTCGAAACGAACGATCTAGATGATTCTGCATACTTCTGACTGAAGTCTCACCAAGATTATCGCAGAAAATGCATATCTCAGCTGGTAACACCACGAAAATCAAGATATCGCCGGTTCTGCGTATCAGACGCACTGTGGAGTGCTGAAAACACCAGAAAACGTGTTTCTCGCATTAACTGGCTCGAAAAGAGCGATCTAGATGATTCTGCATACTTCTGACAGAAGACTCACCAAGATTATCGCAGAAAGTGCATATCTCAGCTTGAAACCCGACGAAAACCAAGATGTAGCCGGTTCTGCATATCAAACGCACTGTGGGGTGGTGAAAACACCAGAAGACGTGTTACTCGCATTAAATAGCTCGAAAAGAGCGATCTAGATGATTCTGCATACTTCTGACAGAAGACTCACCAAGATTATCGCAGAAAGTGCATATCTCAGCTTGAAACCTCACGAAAACCAAGATATCTCCGGTTCTGCACATCACACGTACTGTGGAGTGGTGAAAACACCAGAAAAGCTGTTTCTCGCATTAAGTAGCTCGAAAAGAGCGTTCTCGAAGATTCTGCATACTTCTGACTGAGGTCTCACCAATAGTATCGTAGAAAATGCATATCGCAGCTTGAAACTCGACCGAAACCAAAATATCTCCTGTTCTGCATGTCAAACGTACAGTGGAGTGGTGAATACACCAGAAAACGTGTTTCTCGCATTAAATAGCTCGAAACGAACGATCTAGATGATTCTGCATACTTCTGACTGAAGTCTCACCAAGATTATCGCAGAAAATGCATATCTCAGCTGGTAACACCACGAAAATCAAGATATCGCCGGTTCTGCATATCAGACGCACTGTGGAGTGCTGAAAACACCAGAAAACGTGTTTCTCGCATTAACTGGCTCGAAAAGAGCGATCTAGATGATTCTGCATACTTCTGACAGAAGACTCACCAAGATTATCGCAGAAAGTGCATATCTCAGCTTGAAACCCGACGAAAACCAAGATGTAGCCGGTTCTGCATATCAAACGCACTGTGGGGTGGTGAAAACACCAGAAGACGTGTTACTCGCATTAAATAGCTCGAAAAGAGCGATCTAGATGATTCTGCATACTTCTGACAGAAGACTCACCAAGATTATCGCAGAAAGTGCATATCTCAGCTTGAAACCTCACGAAAACCAAGATATCTCCGGTTCTGCACATCACACGTACTGTGGAGTGGTGAAAACACCAGAAAAGGTGTTTCTCGCATTAAGTAGCTCGAAAAGAGCGTTCTCGAAGATTCTGCATACTTCTGACTGAGGTCTCACCAATAGTATCGTAGAAAATGCATATCGCAGCTTGAAACTCGACCGAAACCAAAATATCTCCTGTTCTGCATGTCAAACGTACAGTGGAGTGGTGAATACACCAGAAAACGTGTTTCTCGCATTAAGTAGCTCGAAAAGAGCGATATCGATGATTCTGCATACTTCGGACAGAAGTCTCACAATTCTTATCGCAGAAAATGCATATCACAGCTGGAAACACCACGAAAATCAAGATATTGCCGGTTCTGCATATCACACGTACTGTGGAGTGGTGAAAACACCAGAAAAGGTGTTTCTCGCATTAAGTAGCTCGAAAAGAGCGTTCTCGAAGATTCTGCATACTTCTGACTGAGGTCTCACCAATATTATCGTAGAAAATGCATATCGCAGCTTGAAACTCGACCGAAACCAAAATATCTCCGGTTCTGCATGTCAAACGTACAGTGGAGTGGTGAATACACCAGAAAACGTGTTTCTCGCATTAAATAGCTCGAAAAGAGCGATCTAGATGATTCTGCATACTTCTGACAGAAGACTCTCCAAGATTATCGCAGAAAATGCATATCACAGCTGGAAACACCACGAAAATCAAGATATTGCCGGTTCTGCATATCAAACGCAGTGTGGAGTGGTCAATACACCAGATAACGTGTTTCTCGCATTAAATAGCTCGAAAAGAGCGATCTCGATGATTCTGCATTCTTCTGACAGATGACTCACCAAGATTATCGCTGAAAATGCATATCTCAGTTGGAAACCCTACGAAAACCAAGATATCGCCAGTTCTCCATATCAGACGCACTGTGGAGTGGTGAAAACACCAGAAAACTTGTTACTCGCATTAACTACCTCGAAAAGAGCGTTCTTGGTGATTCTGCATACTTCTCATTGATGAAACACCAATATTATCGCAGAAAATGCATATCTCAGCTAGAAACATCACGAAAATCAAGATGTCGCCGGTTCTGCATATCAAACGCACTGTGGGGTGGAGAAAAAACCAGAAAACGTGTTTCTCGCATTAAATAGCTCGAACAGTGCGATCTAGATGATTCTGCATACTTCTGACAGAAGACTCACCAAGATTATCGCAGAAAATGCATATCTCAGCTGGAAACCCTACGAAAACCAAGATATCGCCGGTTCTCCATATCAGACGCACTGTGGAGTGGTGAAAACACCAGAAAACGTGTTTCTCGCATTAACTATCTCGAAAAGAGCGATCTCGATGATTCTGCATACTTCTCATAGATGAAACACCAAGATTATCGCAGAAAATGCATATTTCAGCTGAAAACCCCACGAAAACCAAGTTATCGGCGGCTCTACATATCAAACGCACTGTGGAGTGGTCAAAACACCAGATAACGTGTTTCTCGCATTAAATAGCTCGAAAAGAGCGATATCGATGATTCTGCATACTTCGGACAGAAGTCTCACCAATATTATCGCAGAAAGTGCATATCTCAGCTTGAAACCTCACGAAAACCGAGATATCTCCGGTTCTGCACATCAAACGTACTGCGGAGTGGTGAAAACACCAGAAAACGTGTTTCTCGCATTAAATATCTCGAAAAGAGCAATCTAGGTGATTCTGCATACTTCTGACAGAAGACTCACCAATATTATCGTAGAAAATGCATATCTCAGCTTGAAACCCGACCGAAACGAAGATATCTCCGGTTCTGCATGTCAAACGTACTGTGGAGTGGTGAAAACACCAGAAAACGATTTTCTCGCATTAAATAGCTCGAAAAGTGCGATCTCGATGATTCTGCATACTTCTGACAGAAGTCTCACCAAGATTATCGTAGAAAATGCATATCTCAGCTTGAAACCCGACGAAAACCGAGTTATCTCCGGTTCTGCACATCAAACGTACCGTGGAGTGGTGAAAACACCAGAAAACGTGTTTCGCGCATTGAGTAGCTCGAAAGGAGCGCTCTCGATGTTTCTGCATACTTCGGACAGATGTTTCACCAAGATTATCGTAGAAAATGCATATCTCAACTTGAACCCCGACGAAATCAAAGATGTCACCGGTTCTGCATATCAAACGCACTGTGGTGTGGTGAAAACAACCAGAGAACGTGTTTCTCGCATTAAATAGCTCGAAAAGAGCGATCCAGAAGATAGTGCATACTTCTGACAGAAGTCTCACCAAGATTATCGCAGAAAATGCATATCTCAGCTTGAAACCCGACGAAAACCCAGTTATCTCCGGTTCTGCACATCAAACGTACCGTGGAGTGGTGAAAACACCAGAAAACGTGTTTCGCGCATTGAGTAGCTCGAAAGGAGCGCTCTCGATGTTTCTGCATACTTCGGACAGATGTTTCACCAAGATTATCGTAGAAAATGCATATCTCATCTAGAAACCTCACGAAAATCAAGATGTCGCCGGCTCTGCATATCAAACGCACTATGGAGTGGTGAAAACAACCAGATAACGTGTTTCTCGCATTAAATAGCTCGAAACGAACGATCTAGATGATTCTGCATACTTCTGACTGAAGTCTCACCCAGATTATCGCAGAAAATGCATATCTCAGCTGGTAACACCACGAAAATCAAGATATCGCCGGTTCTGCGTATCAGACGCACTGTGGAGTGCTGAAAACACCAGAAAACGTGTTTCTCGCATTAACTGGCTCGAAAAGAGCGATCTAGATGATTCTGCATACTTCTGACAGAAGACTCACCAAGATTATCGCAGAAAGTGCATATCTCAGCTTGAAACCCGACGAAAACCAAGATGTAGCCGGTTCTGCATATCAAACGCACTGTGGGGTGGTGAAAACACCAGAAGACGTGTTACTCGCATTAAATAGCTCGAAAAGAGCGATCTAGATGATTCTGCATACTTCTGACAGAAGACTCACCAAGATTATCGCAGAAAGTGCATATCTCAGCTTGAAACCTCACGAAAACCAAGATATCTCCGGTTCTGCACATCACACGTACTGTGGAGTGGTGAAAACACCAGAAAAGGTGTTTCTCGCATTAAGTAGCTCGAAAAGAGCGTTCTCGAAGATTCTGCATACTTCTGACTGAGGTCTCACCAATAGTATCGTAGAAAATGCATATCGCAGCTTGAAACTCGACCGAAACCAAAATATCTCCTGTTCTGCATGTCAAACGTACAGTGGAGTGGTGAATACACCAGAAAACGTGTTTCGCGCATTGAGTAGCTCGAAAGGAGCGCTCTCGATGTTTCTGCATACTTCGGACAGATGTTTCACCAAGATTATCGTAGAAAATGCATATCTCATCTAGAAACCTCACGAAAATCAAGATGTCGCCGGCTCTGCATATCAAACGCACTATGGAGTGGTGAAAACAACCAGATAACGTGTTTCTCGCATTAAATAGCTCGAAACGAACGATCTAGATGATTCTGCATACTTCTGACTGAAGTCTCACCCAGATTATCGCAGAAAATGCATATCTCAGCTGGTAACACCACGAAAATCAAGATATCGCCGGTTCTGCGTATCAGACGCACTGTGGAGTGCTGAAAACACCAGAAAACGTGTTTCTCGCATTAACTGGCTCGAAAAGAGCGATCTAGATGATTCTGCATACTTCTGACAGAAGACTCACCAAGATTATCGCAGAAAGTGCATATCTCAGCTTGAAACCCGACGAAAACCAAGATGTAGCCGGTTCTGCATATCAAACGCACTGTGGGGTGGTGAAAACACCAGAAGACGTGTTACTCGCATTAAATAGCTCGAAAAGAGCGATCTAGATGATTCTGCATACTTCTGACAGAAGACTCACCAAGATTATCGCAGAAAGTGCATATCTCAGCTTGAAACCTCACGAAAACCAAGATATCTCCGGTTCTGCACATCACACGTACTGTGGAGTGGTGAAAACACCAGAAAAGGTGTTTCTCGCATTAAGTAGCTCGAAAAGAGCGTTCTCGAAGATTCTGCATACTTCTGACTGAGGTCTCACCAATAGTATCGTAGAAAATGCATATCGCAGCTTGAAACTCGACCGAAACCAAAATATCTCCTGTTCTGCATGTCAAACGTACGGTGGAGTGGTGAATACACCAGAAAACGTGTTTCTCGCATTAAGTAGCTCGAAAAGAGCAATATCGATGATTCTGCATACTTCGGACAGAAGTCTCACAATTCTTATCGCAGAAAATGCATATCACAGCTGGAAACACCACGAAAATCAAGATATTGCCGGTTCTGCATATCACACGTACTGTGGAGTGGTGAAAACACCAGAAAAGGTGTTTCTCGCATTAAGTAGCTCGAAAAGAGCGTTCTCGAAGATTCTGCATACTTCTGACTGAGGTCTCACCAATATTATCGTAGAAAATGCATATCGCAGCTTGAAACTCGACCGAAACCAAAATATCTCCGGTTCTGCATGTCAAACGTACAGTGGAGTGGTGAATACACCAGAAAACGTGTTTCTCGCATTAAATAGCTCGAAAAGAGCGATCTAGATGATTCTGCATACTTCTGACAGAAGACTCTCCAAGATTATCGCAGAAAATGCATATCACAGCTGGAAACACCACGAAAATCAAGATATTGCCGGTTCTGCATATCAAACGCACTATGGAGTGGTGAAAACAACCAGATAACGTGTTTCTCGCATTAAATAGCTCGAAACGAACGATCTAGATGATTCTGCATACTTCTGACTGAAGTCTCACCAAGATTATCGCAGAAAATGCATATCTCAGCGGGAAACACCACGAAAACCAAAATATCGCCGGTTCTGCATATCAAACCAACTGTGGAGTGGTGAAAACACCAGATAACGTGTTTCTCGCATTAAATAGCTCGAAACGTGCGATCTCGATGATTCTGTATACTTCTAACAGAAGTCTCACCAAGATTATCGCAGAAAATGCATATCTCTGCTTGAAACCCCACGAAAATCAAGATATCTACTGTTCTGCATATCCACCGAACTGTGGAGTGGTGACAACCCCAGAAAACGTGTTTCTCGCATTAAATAGCTCGAAAAGAGCGATCCAGAAGATAGTGCATACTTCTGACAGAAGTCTCACCAAGATTATCGCAGAAAATGCATATCTCAGCTTGAAACCCGACGAAAACCCAGTTATCTCCGGTTCTGCACATCAAACGTACCGTGGAGTGGTGAAAACACCAGAAAACGTGTTTCGCGCATTGAGTAGCTCGAAAGGAGCGCTCTCGATGTTTCTGCATACTTCGGACAGATGTTTCACCAAGATTATCGTAGAAAATGCATATCTCATCTAGAAACCTCACGAAAATCAAGATGTCGCCGGCTCTGCATATCAAACGCACTATGGAGTGGTGAAAACAACCAGATAACGTGTTTCTCGCATTAAATAGCTCGAAACGAACGATCTAGATGATTCTGCATACTTCTGACTGAAGTCTCACCAAGATTATCGCAGAAAATGCATATCTCAGCTGGTAACACCACGAAAATCAAGATATCGCCGGTTCTGCGTATCAGACGCACTGTGGAGTGCTGAAAACACCAGAAAACGTGTTTCTCGCATTAACTGGCTCGAAAAGAGCGATCTAGATGATTCTGCATACTTCTGACAGAAGACTCACCAAGATTATCGCAGAAAGTGCATATCTCAGCTTGAAACCCGACGAAAACCAAGGTGTAGCCGGTTCTGCATATCAAACGCACTGTGGGGTGGTGAAAACACCAGAAGACGTGTTACTCGCATTAAATAGCTCGAAAAGAGCGATCTAGATGATTCTGCATACTTCTGACAGAAGACTCACCAAGATTATCGCAGAAAGTGCATATCTCAGCTTGAAACCTCACGAAAACCAAGATATCTCCGGTTCTGCACATCACACGTACTGTGGAGTGGTGAAAACACCAGAAAAGGTGTTTCTCGCATTAAGTAGCTCGAAAAGAGCGTTCTCGAAGATTCTGCATACTTCTGACTGAGGTCTCACCAATAGTATCGTAGAAAATGCATATCGCAGCTTGAAACTCGACCGAATCCAAAATATCTCCTGTTCTGCATGTCAAACGTACAGTGGAGTGGTGAATACACCAGAAAACGTGTTTCTCGCATTAAATAGCTCGAAACGAACGATCTAGATGATTCTGCATACTTCTGACTGAAGTCTCACCAAGATTATCGCAGAAAATGCATATCTCAGCTGGTAACACCACGAAAATCAAGATATCGCCGGTTCTGCATATCAGACGCACTGTGGAGTTCTGAAAACACCAGAAAACGTGTTTCTCGCATTAACTGGCTCGAAAAGAGCGATCTAGATGATTCTGCATACTTCTGACAGAAGACTCACCAAGATTATCGCAGAAAGTGCATATCTCAGCTTGAAACCCGACGAAAACCAAGATGTAGCCGGTTCTGCATATCAAACGCACTGTGGGGTGGTGAAAACACCAGAAGACGTGTTACTCGCATTAAATAGCTCGAAAAGAGCGATCTAGATGATTCTGCATACTTCTGACAGAAGACTCACCAAGATTATCGCAGAAAGTGCATATCTCAGCTTGAAACCTCACGAAAACCAAGATATCTCCGGTTCTGCACATCACACGTACTGTGGAGTGGTGAAAACACCAGAAAAGGTGTTTCTCGCATTAAGTAGCTCGAAAAGAGCGATCTCGAAGATTCTGCATACTTCTGACTGAGGTCTCACCAATAGTATCGTAGAAAATGCATATCGCAGCTTGAAACTCGACCGAAACCAAAATATCTCCTGTTCTGCATGTCAAACGTACAGTGGAGTGGTGAATACACCAGAAAACGTGTTTCTCGCATTAAGTAGCTCGAAAAGAGCGATATCGATGATTCTGCATACTTCGGACAGAAGTCTCACAAATCTTATCGCAGAAAATGCATATCACAGCTGGAAACACCACGAAAATCAAGATATTGCCGGTTCTGCATATCAAACGCACTGTCGGGTGGAGAAAAAACCAGAAAACGTGTTTCTCGCATTAAATAGCTCGATCAGAGCGATCTAGATGATTCTGCATACTTCTGACAGAAGACTCACCAAGATTATCGCAGAAAATGCATATCTCAGCTGGAAATCCTACGAAAACCAAGATATCGCCGGTTCTCCATATCAGACGCACTGTGGAGTGGTGAAAACACCAGAAAACGTGTTTCTCGCATTAACTAGCTCGAAAAGAGCGTTCTCGATGATTCTGCATACTTCTCATAGATGAAACACCAAGATTATCGCAGAAAGTGCATATCTCAGCTTGAAACCTCACGAAAATCAAGATGACGCCGGTTCTGCATATCAAACGCACAGTGGAGTGGTGAAAACAACCAGATAACGTGTTTCTCGCATTACATAGCTCGAAAAGAGCGATCTAGATGATTGTGCATATTTCTGACAGAAGATTCACCAAGATTATCGCAGAAAGTGCATATCTCAGCTTGAAACCTCACGAAAACCAAGATATCTCCGGTTCTGCACATCAAACGTACTGTGGAGTGGTGAAAACACCAGAAAACGTGTTTCTCGCATTAAGTAGCTCGAAAAGAGCGTTCTCGAAGATTCTGCATACTTCTGACTGAGGTCTCACCAATATTATCGTAGAAAATGCATATCGCAGCTTGAAACTCGACCGAAACCAAAATATCTCCGGTTCTGCATGTCAAACGTACAGTGGAGTGGTGAATACACCAGAAAACGTGTTTCTCGCATTAAATAGCTCGAAAAGAGCGATCTAGATGATTCTGCATACTTCTGACAGAAGACTCTCCAAGATTATCGCAGAAAATGCATATCACAGCTGGAAACACCACGAAAATCAAGATATTGCCGGTTCTGCATATCAAACGCAGTGTGGAGTGGTCAATACACCAGATAACGTGTTTCTCGCATCAAATAGCTCGAAAAGAGCGATCTCGATGATTCTGCATTCTTCTGACAGATGACTCACCAAGATTATCGCTGAAAATGCATATCTCAGTTGGAAACCCTACGAAAACCAAGATATCGCCAGTTCTCCATATCAGACGCACTGTGGAGTGGTGAAAACACCAGAAAACTTGTTACTCGCATTAACTACCTCGAAAAGAGCGTTCTTGGTGATTCTGCATACTTCTCATTGATGAAACACCAATATTATCGCAGAAAATGCATATCTCAGCTAGAAACATCACGAAAATCAAGATGTCGCCGGTTCTGCATATCAAACGCACTGTGGGGTGGAGAAAAAACCAGAAAACGTGTTTCTCGCATTAAATAGCTCGAACAGTGCGATCTAGATGATTCTGCATACTTCTGACAGAAGACTCACCAAGATTATCGCAGAAAATGCATATCTCAGCTGGAAACCCTACGAAAACCAAGATATCGCCGGTTCTCCATATCAGACGCACTGTGGAGTGGTGAAAACACCAGAAAACGTGTTTCTCGCATTAACTATCTCGAAAAGAGCGATCTCGATGATTCTGCATACTTCTCATAGATGAAACACCAAGATTATCGCAGAAAATGCATATTTCAGCTGAAAACCCCACGAAAACCAAGTTATCGGCGGCTCTACATATCAAACGCACTGTGGAGTGGTCAAAACACCAGATAACGTGTTTCTCGCATTAAATAGCTCGAAAAGAGCGATATCGATGATTCTGCATACTTCGGACAGAAGTCTCACCAATATTATCGCAGAAAGTGCATATCTCAGCTTGAAACCTCACGAAAACCGAGATATCTCCGGTTCTGCACATCAAACGTACTGTGGAGTGGTGAAAACACCAGAAAACGTGTTTCTCGCATTAAATATCTCGAAAAGAGCAATCTAGGTGATTCTGCATACTTCTGACAGAAGACTCACCAATATTATCGTAGAAAATGCATATCTCAGCTTGAAACCCGACCGAAACGAAGATATCTCCGGTTCTGCATGTCTAACGTACTGTGGAGTGGTGAATACACCAGAAAACGTGTTTCTCGCATTAAATTCCTCGAAACGAGCGATCTAGATGATTCTGCATACTTCTGACTGAAGTCTCACCAATATTATCGCAGAAAATGCATATCTCAGCTAGAAACCTCACGAAAATCAAGATGTCGCCGGTTCTGCATATCAAACGCACTATGGAGTGGTGAAAACAACCAGATAACGTGTTTCTCGCATTAAATAGCTCGAAACGAACGATCTAGATGATTGTGCATACTTCTGACTGAAGTCTCACCAAGACTATCGCAGAAAATGCATATCTCAGCTGGAAACACCACGAAAATCAAGATATCGCCGGTTCTGCATATCAGACGCACTGTGGAGTGGTTAAAACACCAGAAAACGTGTTTCTCGCATTAACTAGCTCGAAAAGAGCGTTCTCGGTGATTCTGCATACTTCTCATAGATGAAACACCAAGATTATCGCAGAAAATGCATATTTCAGCTGGAAACCCCACGAAAACCAAGTTATCGGCGGCTCTACATATCAAACGCACTGTGGAGTGATCAAAGCACCAGATAACGTGTTTCTCGCATTAAATAGCTCGAAAAGAGCGATATCGATAATTCTGCATACTTCGGACAGAAGTCTCACCAATATTATCGCAGAAAATGCATATCTCATCTTGAAACCTCCCGAAAATCAAGATGAAGCCGGTTCTGCATATCAAACGCACAGTGGAGTGGTGAAAACAACCAGATAACGTGTTTCTCGCATTAAATATCTCGAAACGAGCGATCTAAGTGATTCTGCATACTTCTGACTGAAGTCTCACCAAGATAATCGCAGAAAATGCATATCTCTGCTGGAAACCCTACGAAAACCAAGATATCGACGGTTCTCCATATCAGACGCACTGTGGAGTGGTTAAAACACCAGAAAACGTGTTTCTCGCATTAACTATCTCGAAAAGAGCGTTCTTGATGATTCTGCATACTTCTCATAGATGATACACCAAGATTATCGCAGAAAATGCATATTTCAGCTGGAAACCCCACGAAAACCAAGTTATCGGCGGCTCTAGATATCAAACGCACTGTGGAGTGGTCAAAACACCAGAAAACGTGTTTCTGGCATTAACTATCTCGAAAAGAGCGTTCTGGATGATTCTGCATACTTCTCATAGATGAAACACCAAGATTATCGCAGAAAATGCATATCTCAGCGGGAAACACCACGAAAACCAAAATATCGCCGGTTCTGCATATCAAACCAACTGTGGAGTGGTGAAAACACCAGATAACGTGTTTCTCGCATTAAATAGCTCGAAACGTGCGATCTCGATGATTCTGTATACTTCTAACAGAAGTCTCACCAAGATTATCGCAGAAAATGCATATCTCTGCTTGAAACCCCACGAAAATCAAGATATCTACTGTTCTGCATATCCAACGAACTGTGGAGTGGTGACAACCCCAGAAAACGTGTTTCTCGCATTAAATAGCTCGAAAAGAGCGCTCTCGACGTTTCTGCATACTTCGGACAGATGTTTCACCAAGCTTATCGTAGAAAATGCATATCTCAGCTTGAAACCCGACGAAAACCAAAATATCTCCGGTTCTGCATATCCAACGAACTGTGGAGTGGTGAAAACACCAGATAACGTGTTTCGCGCACTAACTAGCTCGAAAAGAGCGATCCCGATGATTCAGCAAACTTCGGACAGAAGTCTCACCAAGATTATCGCAGAAAATGCATATCTCAGCGGGAAACACCACGAAAACCAAAATATCGCCGGTTCTGCATATCAAACCAGCTGTGGAGTGGTGAAAACACCAGATACCGTGTTTATCGCATTAAATAGCTCGAAACGAGCGATCTCGATGATTCTGCATAGTTGGAACAGAAGTCTCAACAAGATTATCGCAGAAAATGCATATCTCAGCTTGAAACCCCACGAAAACCAAGATATGTACTGTTCTGCATATCAAACGCACTGTGGAGTGGTGAAAACACCAGATAACGTGTTTATCGCATTAAATAGCTCGAAAAGAGCGATATCGATGATTCTGCATACTTCGGACAGAAGTCTCACCAATATTATCGCAGAAAATGCATATCTCAGCTTGAAACCTCACGAAAATCAAGATGACGCCGGTTCTGCATATCAAACGCACAGTGGAGTGGTGAAAACAACCAGATAACGTGTTTCTCGCATTAAATAGCTCGAAACGAGCGATCTAGGTGATTCTGCATACTTCTGACTGAAGTCTCACCAATATTATCGCAGAAAATGCATATCTCAGCTTGAAACCCGACGAAAACCACGATGCCGCCGGTTCTGCATATCAAACGCACTGTGGGGTGATGAAAACACCAGAAAACGTGTTTCTCGCATTAACTAGCTCGAAAAGAGCGATCTCGATGATTCTGCATACTTCTCATAGATGAAACACCAAGATTATCGCAGAAAATGCATATCTCATCTTGAAACCCCACGAAAACAAAGATATCGCCGGTTCTGCCTATCAAACGCACTGTGGAGTGGTGAAAACACCAGAAAACGAGTTTCTCGCATTAAATAGCTCGAAAAGAGCGCTCTTGATGTTTCTGCATACTTCGGTCAGATGTTTCACCAAGATTATCGTAGAAAATGCATATCTCAGCTTGAAACCCGACGAAAACAAAAATATCGCCGGTTCTGCATATCAAACCAACTGTGGAGTGGTGAAAACACCAGATAACGCGTTTCTCGCATTAAATAGCTCGAAACGAGCGATCTCGATGATTCGGCATACTTCGGGCAGAAGTCTCAACAAGATTATCGCAGAAAATGCATATCTCAGCTTGAAACCCCACGAAAACCAAGATATCTACTGTTCTGCATATCCAACGAACTGTGGAGTGGTGAAAACCCCAGAGAAACGTGTTTCTCGCATTAAATAGCTCGAAAAGAGCGCTCTCGACGTTTCTGCATACTTCGGACAGATGTTTCACCAAGCTTATCGTAGAAAATGCATATCTCAGCTTGAAACCCGACGAAAACCAAAATATCGCCGGTTCTGCATATCAAACGCACTGTGGAATGTTGAAAACATTAGAAAACTAGTTTCTTCGCATTAAATAGCTCGAAACGAGCGATCTGGATGATTCTGCAAACTTCTGACAGAAGTCTAACCAAGATTATCGTAGAAAATGCATATCTCTGCTTGAAACCCCACGAAAACCAAGATATCTACTGTTCTGCATATCCAACGAACTGTGGAGTGGTGAACACCCCAGAAAACGTGTTTCTCGCATTAAATAGCTCGAAAAGAGCGCTCTCGACGTTTCTGCATACTTCGGACAGATGTTTCACCAAGCTTATCGTAGAAAATGCATATCTCAGCTTGAAACCCGACGAAAACCAAAATATCTCCGGTTCTGCATATCCAACGAACTGTGGAGTGGTGAAAACCCCAAAAAACGAGTTTCTCGCATTAAATAGCTCGAAAAGAGCGCTCTCGATGTTTCTGCATACTTCGGACAAATGTTTCACCAAGATTATCGTAGAAAATGCATATCTCAGCTTGAAACCCGACCGAAACCAAGATATCTCCGGTTCTACATGTCAAACGTACTGTGGAGTGGTGAAAACACCAGAAAACGTGTTACGTGCATTAAATAGCTCGAAAAGAGCGATCTAGATGATTCTGCATACTTCTGACAAAAGACCAACCAAGATTATCGAAGAAAATGCATATCTCTGCTTAAACCCCACGAAAACGAAGATATCTACTGTTCTGCATATCCAAGGACCTGTGGAGTGGTGAAAACCCCAGAAAAGTGTTTCTCGCATTAAATAGCTCGAAAAGAGCGCTCTCGACGTTTCTGCATACTTCGGACAGATGTTTCACCAAGCTTATCGTAGAAAATGCATATCTCAGCTTGAAACCCGACGAAAACCAAAATATCGCCGGTTCTGCATATCAAACCAACTGTGGAGTGGTGAAAACACCAGATAACGTGTTTCTCGCATTAAATAGCTCGAAACGTGCGATCTCGATGATTCTGCATACTTCTAACAGAAGTCTCACCAAGATTATCGCAGAAAATGCATATCTCTGCTTGAAACCCCACGAAAACGAAGATATCTACTGTTCTGCATATCCAAGGACCTGTGGAGTGGTGAAAACCCCAGAAAAGTGTTTCTCGCATTAAATAGCTCGAAAAGAGCGCTCTCGACGTTTCTGCATACTTCGGACAGATGTTTCACCAAGCTTATCGTAGAAAATGCATATCTCAGCTTGAAACCCGACGAAAACCAAAATATCGCCGGTTCTGCATATCACACCAACTGTGGAGTGGTGAAAACACCAGATAACGTGTTTCTCGCATTAAATAGCTCGAAAAGCGCGATCCCTATGATTCAGCAAACTTCGGACAGAAGTCTCACCAAGATTATAGCAGGAAATGCATATCTCATCTGGAAACACCACGAAAATCAAGATATCGCCTGTTCTGCATATCAAACGCACTGTGGAGTGGTGAAAACAACCAGAGAACGAGTTTCTCGCACTAAATAGCTCGAAAAGAGCGCTCTTGATGTTTCTGCATACTTCGGACACATGTTTCACTAAGATTGTCGTAGAAATTGAATATCTCAGCTTGAAACCCGACGAAAACCAAAATATCGCCGGTTCTGCATATGAAACCAACTGTGGAGTGGTGAAAACACCAGATAACGTGTTTCTCGCATTATATAGCTCGAAAAGCGCTATCTAGATGATTCTGCATACTTCTGACAAAAGACCCACCAGGATTATCGCAGAAAATGCTTATCTCATCTGGAAACAGCACGAAAATCAAGATATCGCCTGTTCTGCATATCAAACGCACTGTGGAGTGGTGAAAACAACCAGAGAACGTGTTTCTCGCATTAAATAGCTCGAAAAGAGCGATCCCGATGATTCAGCAAACTTCGGACAGAAGTCTCACCAAGATTATCGCAGGAAATGCATATCTCACCTTGAAACCCCACGAAAACCAAGATATGTACTGTTCTGCATATCAAACGCACTGTGGAGTGGTGAAAACACCAGAAAACGTGTTTCTCGCATTAAATAGCTCGAAAAGAGCGCTCTCGACGTTTCTGCATACTTCGGACAGATGTTTCACCAAGCTTATCGTAGAAAATGCATATCTCAGCTTGAAACCCGACGAAAACCAAAATATCTCCGGTTCTGCATATCCAACGAACTGTGGAGTGGTGAAAACACCAGATAACGTGTTTCTCGCACTAACTAGCTCGAAAAGAGCGATCCCGATGATTCAGCAAACTTCGGACAGAAGTCTCAACAAGATTATCGCAGAAAATGCATATCTCTGCTTGAAACCCAACGAAAACCAAGATATCTACTGTTCTGCATATCCAACGAACTGTGGAGTGGTGAAAACACCAGATAACGTGTTTCAGGCACTAACTAGCTCGAAAAGAGCGATCTCGATGATTCAGCATACTTCGGACAGAAGTCTCACCTAGATTATCGCAGAAAATGCATATCTCATCTTGAAACCCCACGAAAACAAAGATATCTCCGGTTCTGCATATCAAACGCACTGTGGTGTGGTGAAAACACCAGAAAACGTGTTTCTCGCATTAAATAGCTCGAAAAGAGCGTTCTCGATGATTCTGCATACTTCTCATAGATGAAACACCAAGATTACCGCAGAAAATGCATATTTCAGCTGGAAACCCCACGAAAACCAAGTTATCGGCGGCTCTACATATCAAACGCACTGTGGAGTGGTCAAAACATCAGATAACGTGTTTATCGCATTAAATAGCTCGAAACGAGCGATCTCGATGATTCTGCATAGTTGGAACAGAAGTCTCAACAAGATTATCGCAGAAAATGCATATCTCAGCTTGAAACCCCACGAAAACCAAGATATGTACTGTTCTGCATATCAAAAGCACTGTGGAGTGGTGAAAACACCAGATAACGTGTTTCTCGCACTAACTAGCTCGAAAAGCGCGATCTAGATGATTCAGCATACTTCGGACAGAAGTCTCACCAAGATTATCGCAGAAAATGCATATCTCATCTTGAAACCCCACGAAAACAAAGATATCGCCGGTTCTGCATATCAAACGCACTGTGGAGTGGTGAAAACACCAGAAAACGAGTTTCTCGCATTAAATAGCTCGAAAAGAGCGCTCTTGATGTTTCTGCATACTTCGGTCAGATGTTTCACCAAGATTATCGTAGAAAATGCATATCTCAGCTTGATACCCGACGAAAGCAAAAATATCGCCGGTTCTGCATATCAAACCAACTGTGGAGTGGTGAAAACACCAGATAACGCGTTTCTCGCATTAAATAGCTCGAAACGAGCGATCTCGATGATTCGGCATACTTCGGACAGAAGTCTCAACAAGATTATCGCAGAAAATGCATATCTCAGCTTGAAACCCCACGAAAACCAAGATATGTACTGTTCTGCATATCAAACGCACTGTGGAGTGGTGAAAACAACCACTGAACGTGTTTCTCGCATTAAATAGCTCGCAAAGAGCGATCCCGATGATTTAGCAAACTTCGGACAGAAGTCTCACCAAGATTATCGCAGAAAATGCATATCTCTGCTTGAAACCCCACGAAAACCAAGATATCTACTGTTCTGCATATCCAACGAACTGTGGAGTGGTGAAATCCCCAGAGAAACGTGTTTCTCGCATTAAATAGCTCGAAAAGAGCGCTCTCGACGTTTCTGCATACTTCGGACAGATGTTTCACCAAGCTTATCGTAGAAAATGCATATCTCAGCTTGAAACCCGACGAAAACCAAAATATCGCCGGTTCTGCATATCAAACGCACTGTGGAATGTTGAAAACATTAGAAAACTAGTTTCTTCGCATTAAATAGCTCGAAACGAGCGATCTAGATGATTCTGCAAACTTCTGACAGAAGTCTAACCAAGATTATCGTAGAAAATGCATATCTCTGCTTGAAACCCCACGAAAACCAAGATATCTACTGTTCTGCATATCCAACGAACTGTGGAGTGGTGAACACCCCAGAAAACGTGTTTCTCGCATTAAATAGCTCGAAAAGAGCGCTCTCGACGTTTCTGAATACTTCGGACAGATGTTTCACCAAGCTTATCGTAGAAAATGCATATCTCAGCTTGAAACCCGACGAAAACCAAAATATCTCCGGTTCTGCATATCCAACGAACTGTGGAGTGGTGAAAACCCCAAAAAACGAGTTTCTCGCATTAAATAGCTCGAAAAGAGCGCTCTCGATGTTTCTGCATACTTCGGACAGATGTGTCACCAAGATTATCGTAGAAAATGCATATCTCAGCTTGAAACCCGACCGAAACCAAGATATCTCCGGTTCTGCATGTCAAACGTACTGTGGAGTGGTGAAAACACCAGAAAACGAGTTACGTGCATTAAGTAGCTCGAAAAGAGCGATCTAGATGATTCTGCATACTTCTGACAAAAGACCAACCAAGATTATCGAAGAAAATGCATATCTCTGCTTGAAACCCCACGAAAACGAAGATAACTACTGTTCTGCATATCCAAGGACCTGTGGAGTGGTGAAAACCCCAGAAAAGTGTTTCTCGCATTAAATAGCTCGAAAAGAGCGCTCTCGACGTTTCTGCATACTTCGGACAGATGTTTCACCAAGCTTATCGTAGAAAATGCATATCTCAGCTTGAAACCCGACGAAAACCAAAATATCGCCGGTTCTGCATATCAAACCAACTGTGGAGTGGTGAAAACACCAGATAACGTGTTTCTCGCATTAAATAGCTCGAAACGTGCGATCTCGATGATTCTGCATACTTCTAACAGAAGTCTCACCAAGATTATCGCAGAAAATGCATATCTCTGCTTGAAACCCGACGAAAACCAAAATATCGCCGGTTCTGCATATCAAACCAACTGTGGAGTGGTGAAAACACCAGATAACGTGTTTCTCGCATTAAATAGCTCGAAAAGCGCGATCCCTATGATTCAGCAAACTTCGGACAGAAGTCTCACCAAGATTATAGCAGGAAATGCATATCTCATCTGGAAACACCACGAAAATCAAGATATCGCCTGTTCTGCATATCAAACGCACTGTGGAGTGGTGAAAACACCAGAGAACGTGTTTCTCGCATTAAATAGCTCGAAAAGAGCGTTCTCGATGATTCTGCATACTTCTCATAGATGAAACACCAAGATTACCGCAGAAAATGCATATTTCAGCTGGAAACCCCACGAAAACCAAGTTATCGGCGGCTCTACATATCAAACGCACTGTGGAGTGGTCAAAACACCAGATAACGTGTTTATCGCATTAAATAGCTCGAAACGAGCGATCTCGATGATTCTGCCTAGTTGGAACAGAAGTCTCAACAAGATTATCGCAGAAAATGCATATCTCAGCTTGAAACCCCACGAAAACCAAGATATGTACTGTTCTGCATATCAAACGTACTGTGGAGTGGTGAAAACACCAGATAACGTGTTTCTCGCACTAACTAGCTCGAAAGGAGCGATCTCGATGATTCTGCATAGTTCGGACGGATGTTTCACCAAGATTATCGTAGAAAATGCATATCCCAGCTTGAAACCCGACGAAAACCAAAATATCGCCGGTTCTGCATATCAAACCAACTGTGGAGTGGCGAAAACACCAGATAACGTGTTTCTCGCATTAAATAGCTCGAAAAGCGCGATCTAGATGATTCTGCATACTTCTGACAAAAGACCCACCAAGATTATCGCAGAAAATGCATATCTCATCTGGAAACACCACGAAAATCAAGATATCGCCTGTTCTGCATATCAAACGCACTGTGGAGTGGTGAAAACAACCAGAGAACGTGTTTCTCGCATTAAATAGCTCGAAAAGAGCGATCCCGATGATTCAGCATACTTCGGACAGAAGTCTCACCAAGATTATCGCAGGAAATGCATATCTCAGCTTGAAACCCGACCGAAACCAAGATATCTCCGGTTCTGCATGTCAAACGTACTGTGGAGTGGTGAAAACACCAGAAAACGTGTTTCGTGCATTAAGTAGCTCGAAAAGAGCGATCTAGATGATTATGCATACTTCTGACTGAAGTCTCACCAATATTATCGCAGAAAATGCATATCTCAGCTCGAAACCTCACGAAAATCAAGATGTTGCCGGTTCTGCATATCAAACGCACTGTGGAGTGGTGAAAACAACCAGAGAACGTGTTTCTCGCATTAAATAGCTCGAATAGAACGATCTCGATGATTCTGCATACTTCGGACAGATGTTTCACCAAGATTATCGTAGAAAATGCATATCTCAGCTTGAAACCCGACGAAAACCAAAATATCGCCGGTTCTGCATATCAAGCAACTGTGGAGTGGTGAAAACACCAGATAACGTGTTTCTGGCATTAAATAGCTCGAAAAGCGCGATCTAGATGATTCTGCATACTTCTGACAAGAGACCCACCAAGATTATCGCAGAAAATGCATATCTCATCTGGAAACACCACGAAAATCAAGATATCGCCTGTTCTGCATATCAAACGCACTGTGGAGTGGTGAAAACACCAGATAACGTGTTTCTCGCATTAAATAGCTCGAAAAGCGCGATCTAGATGATTCTGCATCCTTCTGACAAAAGACCCACCAAGATTATCGCAGAAAATGCATATCTCATCTGGAAACACCACGAAAATCAAGATATCGCCTGTTCTGCATATCAAACGCACTGTGGAGTGGTGAAAACAACCGGGGAACGTGTTTCTCGCATTAAATAGCTCGAAAAGAGCGATCCCGATGATTCAGCATACTTCGGACAGAAGTCTCACCAAGATTATCGCAGGAAATGCATAACTCAGCTTGAAACCCGACCGAAACCAAGATATCTCCGGTTCTGCATGTCAAACGTACTGTGGAGTGGTGAAAACACCAGAAAACGTGTTTCGTGCATTAAGTAGCTCGAAAAGAGCGATCTAGATGATTATGCATACTTCTGACTGAAGTCTCACCAATATTATCGCAGAAAATGCATATCTCAGCTCGAAACCTCACGAAAATCAAGATGTTGCCGGTTCTGCATATCAAACGCACTGTGGAGTGGTGAAAACAACCAGAGAACGTGTTTCTCGCATTAAATAGCTCGAATAGAACGATCTCGATGATTCTGCATACTTCGGACAGATGTTTCACCAAGATTATCGTAGAAAATGCATATCTCAGCTTGAAACCCGACGAAAACCAAAATATCGCCGGTTCTGCATATCAAGCAACTGTGGAGTGGTGAAAACACCAGATAACGTGTTTCTCGCATTAAATAGCTCGAAAAGCGCGATCTAGATGATTCTGCATACTTCTGACAAAAGACCCACCAAGATTATCGCAGAAAATGCATATCTCTGCTTGAAACCCCACGAAAACCAAGATATGTACTGTTCCGCATATCAAACGCACTGTGGAGTGGTGAAAACAGCAGATAACGTGTTTCTCGCACTAACTAGCTCGAAAAGAGCGATCTCGATGATTCAGCATACTTCGGACAGAAGTCTCACCAAGATTATCGCAGAAAATGCATATCTCTGCTTGAAACCCCACGAAAACGAAGATATCTACTGTTCTGCACATCCAAGGAACTGTGGAGTGGTGAAAACCCCAGAAAACGTGTTTCTCGCATTAAATAGCTCGAAAAGAGCGCTCTCGACGTTTCTGCACACTTGGGACAGATGTTTCACCAAGCTTATCGTAGAAAATGCATATCTCAGCTTGAAACCCGACGAAAACCAAAATATCTCCGGTTCTGCATATCCAACGCACTGTGGAGTGGTGAAAACACCAGATAACGTGTTTCTCGCATTAAATAGCTCGAAACGAGCGATCTCGATCATTCTACATACTTCGGACAGAAGTCTCAACAAGATTATCGCAGAAAATGCATATCTCAGCTTGAAACCCCACGAAAACCAAGATATGTACTGTTCTGCATATCAAACGCACTGTGGAGTGGTGAAAACACCAGATAACGTGTTTCTCGCACTAACTAGCTCGAAAAGTGCGATCTCGATGATTCAGCATACTTCGGACAGAAGTCTCACCAAGATTATCGCAGAAAATGCATATCTCTGCTTGAAACCCCACGAAAACGAAGATATCTACTGTTCTGCACATCCAAGGAACTGTGGAGTGGTGAAAACCCCAGAAAACGTGTTTCTCGCATTAAATAGCTCGAAAAGTGCGCTCTCGACGTTTCTGCATACTTCGGACAGATGTTTCACCAAGCTTATCGTAGAAAATGCATATCTCAGCTTGAAACCCCACGACAACCACGATATGTACTGTTCTGCATATCAAACGCACTGTGGAGTAGTGAAAACAACCAGAGAACGTGTTTCTCGCATTAAATAGCTCGAAAAGAGCGATCCCGATGATTCAGCAAACTTCGGACAGAAGTCTCACCAAGATTATCGTAAAAAATGCATATCTCAGCTTGAAACCTCACGAAAACCAAGATATCGCTGGTACTGCATATCAAACGCACTGTGGAGTGGTGAAAACAACCAAATAACGTGTTTCTCGCATTAAATAGCTCGAAACGAGCGATCTAGGTTATTCTGCATACTTCAGACTGAAGTCTCACCAAGATTATCGCAGAAAATGCATATCTCAGCTGGTAACACCACGAAAATCAAGATATCGCCGGTTCTGCATATCAGACGCACTGTGGAGTGCTGAAAACATCAGAAAACGTGTTTCTCGCATTAACTGGCTCGAAAAGAACGTTCTCGATGATTCTGCATACTTCTCATAGATGAAACACCAAGATTATCGCAGAAAATGCATATTTCAGCTGGAAACCCCACGAAAACCAAGTTATCGGCGGCTCTACATATCAAACGGACTGTGGAGTGGTCAAAACACCAGATAACGTGTTTCTCGCATTAAATAGCTCGAAAAGAGCGATATCGATGATTCTGCATACTTCTGACTGAAGTCTCACCAATATTATCGCAGAAAATGCATATCTCAGCTTGAAACCCGACGAAAACCAAGATGGCGCCGGTTCTACATATCAAACGCACTGTGGGGTGGTGAATACACCAGAAAACGTGTTACTCGCATTAAATAGCTCGAAAAGAGCGATCTAGATGACTGTGCATACTTCTGACAGAAGATTCACCAAGATTATCGCAGAAAGTGCATATCTCAGCTTGCAACCTCACGAAAACGAAGATATCTCCGGTTCTGCACATCAAACGTACTGTGGAGTGGTGAAAACACCAGAAAACGTGTTTCTCGCATTAAGTAGCTCGAAAAGAGCGTTCTCGAAGATTCTGCATACTTCTGACTGAGGTCTCACCAATATTATCGTAGAAAATGCATATCGCATCTTGAAACTCGACCGAAACCAAAATATCTCCGGTTCTGCATGTCTAACGTACAGTGGAGTGGTGAATACACCAGATAACGTGTTTCTCGCATTAAATATCTCGAAAAGAGCGATCTCGATGATTCTGCATACTTCTGACAGAAGTCGCACCAAGATTATCGTTGAAAATGCATATCTCAGTTGGAAACCCTACGAAAACCAAGATATCGCCGGTTCTCCATATCAGACGCACTGTGGAGTGGTGAAAACACCAGATAACGTGTTTCTCGCATTAAATATCTCGAAAAGAGCGATCTCGATGATTCTGCATACTTCTGACAGAAGTCGCACCAAGATTATCGCAGAAAATGCATATCTCAGCTTGAAACCCGACGAAAATCAAGATATGGCTTGTTCTGCACATCAAACGCACTGTGGAGTGGTGAAAACAACCAGAGAACGTGTTTCTCGCATTAAATAGCTCGAAAAGAGCGATCCCGATGATTCAGCATACTTCGGACGGAAGTCTCACCAAGATTATCGCAGGAAATGCATATCTCAGCTTGAAACCCAACGAAAACCAAAATATCGCCGGTTCTGCATATCAAACGCACTGTGGATTGGTGAAAACAACCAGAGAACGTGTTTCTCGCATTAAATATCTCGAGAAGAGCGATCCCGATGATTCAGCAAACTTCGGACAGAAGTCTCACCAAGATTATCGCACAGAAATGCATACCTCATCTTGAAACCCCACGAAAACCAAGATATCTCCGGTTCTGCATATCCAACGAACTGTGGAGTGGTGAAAACCCCAGAAAACGAGTTTCTCGCATTAAATAGCTCGAAAACAGCGCTCTTGATATTGCTGCATACTTCTGACAAAAGACCCACCAAGATTATCGCAGAAAATGCATATCTCATCTGGAAACACCACGAAAATCAAGATATCGCATGTTCTGCATATCAAACGCACTGTGGAGTGGTGAAAACCCCAGAAAACGAGTTTCTCGCATTAAATAGCTCGAAAAGAGCGCTCTTGATGTTTCTGCATACTTCGGACACATGTTTCACCAAGATTATCGCAGAAAATGCATATCTCTGCTTGAAACCCCACGAAAACGAAGGTATCTACTGTTCTGCATATCCAAGGAACTGTGGAGTGGTGAAAAGCACAGAAAACGTGTTTCTCGCATTAAATAGCTCGAAAAGAGCGCTGTCGACGTTTCTGCATACTTCGGAGAGATGTTTCACCAAGCTTATCGTAGAAAATGCATATCTCAGCTTGAAACCCGACGAAAACCAAAATATCGCCGGTTCTGCATATCAAACCAACTGTGGAGTGGCGAAAACACCAGATAACGTGTTTCTCGCATTAAATAGCTCGAAAAGCGCGATCTAGATGATTCTGCATACTTCTGACAAAAGACCCACCAAGATTATCGCAGAAAATGCATATCTCATCTGGAAACACCACGAAAATCAAGATATCGCCTGTTCTGCATATCAAACGCACTGTGGAGTGGTGAAAACAACCAGAGAACGTGTTTCTCGCATTAAACAGCTCGAAAAGAGCGATCCCGATGATTCAGCATACTTCTGACTGAAGTCTCACCAATATTATCGCAGAAAATGCATATCTCAGCTCGAAACCTCACGAAAATCAAGATGTTGCCGGTTCTGCATATCAAACGCACTGTGGAGTGGTGAAAACAACCAGATAACGTGTTTCTCGCATTAAATAGCTCGAAAAGCGCGATCTCGATGATTCTGCATACTTCGGACAGATGTTTCACCAAGATTATCGTAGAAAATGCATATCTCAGCTTGAAACCCGACGAAAACCAAAATATCTCCGGTTCTGCATATCCAACGCACTGTGGAGTGGTGAAAACACCAGATAACGTGTTTCTCGCATTAAATAGCTCGAAACGAGCGATCTCGATGATTCTACATACTTCGGACAGAAGTCTCAACAAGTATATCGCAGAAAATGCATATCTCAGCTTGAAACCCCACGAAAACCAAGATATGTACTGTTCTGCATATCAAACGCACTGTGGAGTGGTGAAAACACCAGATAACGTGTTTCTCGCACTAACTAGCTCGAAAAGAGCGATCTCGATGATTCAGCATACTTCGGACAGAAGTCTCACCAAGATTATCGCAGAAAATGCATATCTCTGCTTGAAACCCCACGAAAACGAAGATATCTACTGTTCTGCACATCCAAGGAACTGTGGAGTGGTGAAAACCCCAGAAAACGTGTTTCTCGCATTAAATAGCTCGAAAAGAGCGCTCTCGACGTTTCTGCATACTTGGGACAGATGTTTCACCAAGCTTATCGTAGAAAATGCATATCTCAGCTTGAAACCCGACGAAAACCAAAATATCTCCGGTTCTGCATATCCAACGCACTGTGGAGTGGTGAAAACACCAGATAACGTGTTTCTGGCATTAAATAGCTCGAAAAGCGCGATCTAGATGATTCTGCATACTTCTGACAAAAGACCCACCAAGATTATCGCAGAAAATGCATATCTCATCTGGAAACACCACGAAAATCAAGATATCGCCTGTTCTGCATATCAAACGCACTGTGGAGTGGTGAAAACACCAGATAACGTGTTTCTCGCATTAAATAGCTCGAAAAGCGCGATCTAGATGATTCTGCATACTTCTGACAAAAGACCCACCAAGATTATCGCAGAAAATGCATATCTCATCTGGAAACACCACGAAAATCAAGATATCGCCTGTTCTGCATATCAAACGCACTGTGGAGTGGTGAAAACAACCAGAGAACGTGTTTCTCGCATTAAATAGCTCGAAAAGAGCGATCCCGATGATTCAGCATACTTCGGACAGAAGTCTCACCAAGATTATCGCAGGAAATGCATATCTCAGCTTGAAACCCGACCGAAACCAAGATATCTCCGGTTCTGCATGTCAAACGTACTGTGGAGTGGTGAAAACACCAGAAAACGTGTTTCGTGCATTAAGTAGCTCGAAAAGAGCGATCTAGATGATTATGCATACTTCTGACTGAAGTCTCACCAATATTATCGCAGAAAATGCATATCTCAGCTCGAAACCTCACGAAAATCAAGATGTTGCCGGTTCTGCATATCAAACGCACTGTGGAGTGGTGAAAACAACCAGAGAACGTGTTTCTCGCATTAAATAGCTCGAAAAGAGCGCTCTCGACGTTTCTGCATACTTCGGACAGATGTTTCACCAAGCTTATCGTAGAAAATGCATATCTCAGCTTGAAACCCGACGAAAACGAAAATATCTCCGGTTCTGCATATCCAACGCACTGTGGAGTGGTGAAAACACCAGATAACGTGTTTCTCGCATTAAATAGCTCGAAACGAGCGATCTCGATGATTCTACATACTTCGGACAGAAGTCTCAAAAAGATTATCGCAGAAAATGCATATCTCAGCTTGAAACCCCACGAAAACCAAGATATGTACTGTTCTGCATATCAAACGCACTGTGGAGTGGTGAAAACACCAGATAACGTGTTTCTCGCACTAACTAGCTCGAAAAGAGCGATCTCGATGATTCAGCATACTTCGGACAGAAGTCTCACCAAGATTATCGCAGAAAATGCATATCTCTGCTTGAAACCCCACGAAAACGAAGATATCTACTGTTCTGCACATCCAAGGAACTGTGGAGTGGTGAAAACCCCAGAAAACGTGTTTCTCGCATTAAATAGCTCGAAAAGAGCGCTCTCCACGTTTCTGCATACTTGGGACAGATGTTTCACCAAGCTTATCGTAGAAAATGCATATCTCAGCTTGAAACCCGACGAAAACCAAAATATCTCCGGTTCTGCATATCCAACGCACTGTGGAGTGGTGAAAACACCAGATAACGTGTTTCTCGCATTAAATAGCTCGAAAAGAGCGATCTAGATGATTATGCATACTTCTGACTGAAGTCTCACCAATATTATCGCAGAAAATGCATATCTCAGCTCGAAACCTCACGAAAATCAAGATGTTGCCGGTTCTGCATATCAAACGCACTGTGGAGTGGTGAAAACAACCAGAGAACGTGTTTCTCGCATTAAATAGCTCGAATAGAACGATCTCGATGATTCTGCATACTTCGGACAGATGTTTCACCAAGATTATCGTAGAAAATGCATATCTCAGCTTGAAACCCGACGAAAACCAAAATATCGCCGGTTCTGCATATCAAGCAACTGTGGAGTGGTGAAAACACCAGATAACGTGTTTCTCGCATTAAATAGCTCGAAAAGCGCGATCTAGATGATTCTGCATACTTCTGACAAAAGACCCACCAAGATTATCGCAGAAAATGCATATCTCATCTGGAAACACCACGAAAATCAAGATATCGCCTGTTCTGCATATCAAACGCACTGTGGAGTGGCGAAAACACCAGATAACGTGTTTCTCGCATTAAATAGCTCGAAAAGCGCGATCTAGATGATTCTGCATACTTCTGACAAAAGACCCACCAAGATTATCGCAGAAAATGCATATCTCATCTGGAAACACCACGAAAATCAAGATATCGCCTGTTCTGCATATCAAACGTACTGTGGAGTGGTGAAAACAACCAGAGAACGTGTTTCTCGCATTAAATAGCTCGAATAGAACGATCTCGATGATTCTGCATACTTCGGACAGATGTTTCACCAAGATTATCGTAGAAAATGCATATCTCAGCTTGAAACCCGACGAAAACCAAAATATCGCCGGTTCTGCATATCAAGCAACTGTGGAGTGGTGAAAACACCAGATAACGTGTTTCTCGCATTAAATAGCTCGAAAAGCGCGATCTAGATGATTCTGCATACTTCTGACAAAAGACCCACCAAGATTATCGCAGAAAATGCATATCTCATCTGGAAACACCACGAAAATCAAGATATCGCCTGTTCTGCATATCAAACGCACTGTGGAGTGGTGAAAACAACCAGAGAACGTGTATCGTGCATTCAGTAGCTCGAAAAGAGCGCTCTCGACGTTTCTGCATACTTCGGACAGATGTTTCACCAAGCTTATCGTAGAAAATGCATATCTCAGCTTGAAACCCGACGAAAACGAAAATATCTCCGGTTCTGCATATCCAACGCACTGTGGAGTGGTGAAAACACCAGATAACGTGTTTCTCGCATTAAATAGCTCGAAACGAGCGATCTCGATGATTCTACATACTTCGGACAGAAGTCTCAAAAAGATTATCGCAGAAAATGCATATCTCTGCTTGAAACCCCACGAAAACGAAGATATCTACTGTTCTGCATATCCAAGGAACTGTGGAGTGGTGAAAACCCCAGAAAACGTGTTTCTCGCATTAAATAGCTCGAAAAGAGCGCTGTCGACGTTTCTGCATACTTCGGAGAGATGTTTCACCAAGCTTATCGTAGAAAATGCATATCTCAGCTTGAAACCCGACGAAAACCAAAATATCGCCGGTTCTGCATATCAAACCAACTGTGGAGTGGCGAAAACACCAGATAACGTGTTTCTCGCATTAAATAGCTCGAAAAGCGCGATCTAGATGATTCTGCATACTTCTGACTGAAGTCTCACCAATATTATCGCAGAAAATGCATATCTCAGCTCGAAACCTCACGAAAATCAAGATGTTGCCGGTTCTGCATATCAAACGCACTGTGGAGTGGTGAAAACAACCAGAGAACGTGTTTCTCGCATTAAATAGCTCGAATAGAGCGATCTCGATGATTCTGCATACTTCGGACAGATGTTTCACCAAGATTATCGTAGAAAATGCATATCTCAGCTTGAAACCCGACGAAAACCAAAATATCGCCGGTTCTGCATATCAAACCAACTGTGGAGTGGCGAAAACACCAGATAACGTGTTTCTCGCATTAAATAGCTCGAAAAGCGCGATCTAGATGATTCTGCATACTTCTGACTGAAGTCTCACCAATATTATCGCAGAAAATGCATATCTCAGCTCGAAACCTCACGAAAATCAAGATGTTGCCGGTTCTGCATATCAAACGCACTGTGGAGTGGTGAAAACAACCAGAGAACGTGTTTCTCGCATTAAATAGCTCGAATAGAGCGATCTCGATGATTCTGCATACTTCGGACAGATGTTTCACCAAGATTATCGTAGAAAATGCATATCTCAGCTTGAAACCCGACGAAAACCAAAATATCGCCGGTTCTGCATATCAAACCAACTGTGGAGTGGCGAAAACACCAGATAACGTGTTTCTCGCATTAAATAGCTCGAAAAGCGCGATCTAGATGATTCTGCATACTTCTGACAAAAGACCCACCAAGATTATCGCAGAAAATGCATATCTCATCTGGAAACACCACGAAAATCAAGATATCGCCTGTTCTGCATATCAAACGCACTGTGGAGTGGTGAAAACAACCAGAGAACGTGTTTCTCGCATTAAATAGCTCGAAAAGAGCGATCCCGATGATTCAGCATACTTCGGACAGAAGTCTCACCAAGATTATCGCAGGAAATGCATATCTCAGCTTGAAACCCGACCGAAACCAAGATATCTCCGGTTCTGCATGTCAAACGTACTGTGGAGTGGTGAAAACACCAGAAAACGTGTTTCGTGCATTAAGTAGCTCGAAAAGAGCGATCTAGATGATTATGCATACTTCTGACTGAAGTCTCACCAATATTATCGCAGAAAATGCATATCTCAGCTCGAAACCTCACGAAAATCAAGATGTTGCCGGTTCTGCATATCAAACGCACTGTGGAGTGGTGAAAACAACCAGAGAACGTGTTTCTCGCATTAAATAGCTCGAATAGAGCGATCTCGATGATTCTGCATACTTCGGACAGAGGTTTCACCAAGATTATCGTAGAAAATGCATATCTCAGCTTGAAACCCGACGAAAACCAAAATATCGCCGGTTCTGCATATCAAGCAACTGTGGAGTGGTGAAAACACCAGATAACGTGTTTCTCGCATTAAATAGCTCGAAAAGCGCGATCTAGATGATTCTGCATACTTCTGACAAAAGACCCACCAAGATTATCGCAGAAAATGCATATCTCATCTGGAAACACCACGAAAATCAAGATATCGCCTGTTCTGCATATCAAACGCACTGTGGAGTGGTGAAAACAACCAGAGAACGTGTTTCGTGCATTAAGTAGCTCGAAAAGAGCGCTCTCGACGTTTCTGCATACTTCGGACAGATGTTTCACCAAGCTTATCGTAGAAAATGCATATCTCAGCTTGAAACCCGACGAAAACCAAAATATCTCCGGTTCTGCATATCCAACGCACTGTGGAGTGGTGAAAACACCAGATAACGTGTTTCTCGCATTAAATAGCTCGAAACGAGCGATCTCGATGATTCTACATACTTCGGACAGAAGTCTCAACAAGTATATCGCAGAAAATGCATATCTCAGCTTGAAACCCCACGAAAACCAAGATATGTACTGTTCTGCATATCAAACGCACTGTGGAGTGGTGAAAACACCAGATAACGTGTTTCTCGCACTAACTAGCTCGAAAAGAGCGATCTCGATGATTCAGCATACTTCGGACAGAAGTCTCACCAAGATTATCGCAGAAAATGCATATCTCTGCTTGAAACCCCACGAAAACGAAGATATCTACTGTTCTGCACATCCAAGGAACTGTGGAGTGGTGAAAACCCCAGAAAACGTGTTTCTCGCATTAAATAGCTCGAAAAGAGCGCTCTCGACGTTTCTGCATACTTGGGACAGATGTTTCACCAAGCTTATCGTAGAAAATGCATATCTCAGCTTGAAACCCGACGAAAACCAAAATATCTCCGGTTCTGCATATCCAACGCACTGTGGAGTGGTGAAAACACCAGATAACGTGTTTCTCGCATTAAATAGCTCGAAACGAGCGATCTCGATGATTCTACATACTTCGGACAGAAGTCTCAACAAGTATATCGCAGAAAATGCATATCTCAGCTTGAAACCCCACGAAAACCAAGATATGTACTGTTCTGCATATCAAACGCACTGTGGAGTGGTGAAAACACCAGATAACGTGTTTCTCGCACTAACTAGCTCCAAAAGTGCGATCTCGATGATTCAGCATACTTCGGACAGAAGTCTCACCAAGATTATCGCAGAAAATGCATGTCTCTGCTTGAAACCCCACGAAAATCAAGATGTTGCCGGTTCTGCATATCAAACGCACTGTGGAGTGGTGAAAACACCAGATAACGTGTTTCTCGCATTCAATAGCTCGAAAAGAGCGATCTAGATGATTCAGCATACTTCGGACAGAAGTCTCACCAAGCTTATCGTAGAAAATGCATATCTCAGCTTGAACCCCGACGAAATCTAAGATGTCGCCGGTTCTGCATATCAAACGCACTGTGGAGTGGTGAAAACAAAGTCTTAAAAAAATAATCCTGGTCGCATACAATATAAATTTGATTGATTAATACGTCCAGGAACAGCATCAACTTTAATTCCAACTGATTGAATAGCTCATGAATGAATTACATCAGTTGATGATAATAATAATCGAATCGGAAAATTTATTGGAATGACCATACGATTATCAACATCTAATAAACGAAAACTATTCATAACCCTATCAGATAATATATAAGAATCAAATTCCAAATCTTTAAATTCTGAATATTCATAAGACCAAAATCACTGATGACCTATAACTTTAATTGTAAAATAAGGATTTAAAATTTCATCAATATAATATAAAATCTTTAAAGAAGGAAAACAAATTGTTATTAAAATAAAAATTGGAATAATAGTTCAAATAATTTCCAATAAATGAATCTTCAATAAATACCGATTAACATACTTATTAGTAATAATATCTAAAATAATTAATATTGAAAATACAATAATAACTAACATTAATATTATAACTAAATTATGAAAAGAAATTAAATTGTCAGAATAAGGTGAATTAGAATCTTGAAATCTATATATAAATCATGTTGCAATTTTTAATAAAAAATAATATATTTTTATAAATAAATCTTAAATCTATCGCACTTATCTGCCATATTAAATAAAATAAAATATTAAAAATAAAAAGTAAATCAATAATTAAAACTCAACATTATTAAATATTCAAAAATAATTCCTTTTTATTATTTAACACAATAGGTACTTCTAAATATACATGATCTAAAGGAGGTATAAAACCAATTCATTCTAATGAACTATTAAATTTAAAAACTACTAACCGTATTGAAATAAATCTTTCTAAAATTAAAAACATTAATAAAATTAATCTATTTAAAGAAATTAATGAACCAATTGAAGAAAATAAATTCCAACAATAATATGCATCAGGATAATCTGAATATCGTCGAGGTATACCCATTAATCCTAAAAAATGTTGAGGAAAAAAAGTTATATTAACACCAATAAACATTATATAAAACTGAATTTTCAATCAATTCTGATGTATAACAACACCAAAAATTAAAGGAAATCAATGAATAAATCTTCCAACAATTGCAAAAACTGCTCCTATAGATAAAACATAATGAAAATGACCAACAACATAATAAGTATCATGTAAAATAATATCAATAGAAGAATTTGATAATACAATACCCGTCAATCCACCAATAATAAATATTATAACAAACCCTAATGATCATAATATTGAAGTATTATAACCTAATTTAGCTCCATGATAAGTAGCTAATCAACTAAAAACTTTAATTCCTGTAGGAACTGCAATAACTATAGTTGCTGAAGTAAAATAAGCTCGAGTATCTACATCTAACCCAACTGTAAATATAGGATGAGCTCATACAATAAATCATAGAAATCCAATTCCTAATATAGCATAAATCATTCCTAAATTACCAAATACCTCTTTTTTACCACTCTCATTTATAATAATATGTGAAATCAAACCAAACCCCGGTAAAATTAAAATATAAACTTCAGGATGCCCAAAAAATCAAAATAAATGTTGATATAAAATTGGATCACCTCCCCCTAAAGGATCAAAAAACGAAGTATTAATATTTCGATCAAAAATTAATATTGTAATTGCTCCAGCTAAAACTGGCAATGATAATAATAATAAAATAGCTGTAATAAACACTGATCAAGGAAATAAAGCTATTTGATCATAATTTAAAGATAAATTTTTTATTATTATAATAGTTACTATAAAATTTATTGCCCCAATAATTGAAGAAATTCCTGATAAATGTAAAGAAAAAATAGTAATATCAACAGAAGGAGAAGAATGAAATAAATATGAAGATAAAGGAGGATAAACCGTTCAACCAGTCCCTGGTCTAACTTGAAATAAATTTCTTAAAAGTAATAATATTAATGATGGCGGTAATAATCAAAATCTAATATTATTTATACGAGGAAACGCCATATCTGGAGATCCTAATATTAATGGAACTAATCAATTACCAAATCCACCAATTATAAATGGTATTACTATAAAAAAAATTATTAAAAATGCATGAACAGTAACAATTGAATTATAAACTTGATCATTATTAATTCATATACCTGGGGTACTTAACTCCATACGAATAATTATTCTCATAGAAGTTCCAATTATCCCTGATCATAAAGCAAACACAAAATAAATTATACCAATATTTTTATGATTAGTAGAATAAAATCATTTATCAAACATAAATAAAACATAATTATATAATATTTAAATATTAATAAATATATTTATATATTATAAGATTTATAATAAATCAATATATATATATATTTAACTTTGAAAATTAAAAGTTTATTTTAACTTAATATCTTCAAATCAAAAAAAGTATCATGTCTGATAAAAGAATTAAATTGTAAATTTAAACATGTAAGAAAAACTTACTGATACTAATTTTCTATAGTTTAAAAAAAACTTAAAATTGCAAATTTTAAAATATAAATAATTATTAGAAAATATTAATCATAAATATCTCACACTATATTAAATTTAACAAATTGATCAATACTTAAATTATATTAAATTAAAACCTTTAAGTAACATAAACATTAACCAATAAAAACCTAAAAAAAAATAACATAATAATAAATAAAACAATATAAGACTTAAATATATAACTCTTACAAAAATATTTTTTAGCTCTAGTATAATTCCTACTAATATATAATAATAATCTAAAATAATTTCAAATAATTATAACTGATGCTAATATCATAATAAATAATAAAACATAAAAATTAACATAATCCTCTAAAAAATAATAATTCAAAATTCACTTTAACACTAAAGACAAAAATGGAGGTAAAGAAGAATAAATTAAAACTATAATAATAAAATATACCTTCAAATATTTATCAACTAATAAAAACCCCAAATCATTAAAAGTTACCACATCAAATTTTTCAAAAAAATATAACAATATATAAAAAATAACTGCATAAAAAGAAAAATATACCAAATAAATTTTTACATTTACATATATAATTATTAATAAAAAAGTTGATTGAATAATAGAAGAACATCTAATAAATATTTTTATAGAATTATAAACTTTCATAATAATAGGAATAAAAATTAAATTTAATAAAATTCAACCTATAAAAAAAAAATTTATACCACTCACATTAGCTAAAAAATATATAGGTACTATTTTTATAACTGTTGAAAATATAAAAATTCTTGTTCAACACATATATCTATGAATATAAATAGATCATTGATGAAAAGGAAATATTCCTAATTTTACTAACATAATTAATTGAATAAAAATTTCAAAAAAAACTCTTACTTCTTTCATAGATACATAAACATACAATCTTATAATAAAAACTAACCTTCTTACTACTGATACTATATAATAAAAAACACTAGCATATTTTGAATCTCTAGTTAAATTTATATAAATAATTAAAACTAATGTTATAACTTCATAAATTAATCACATAAAAAATAAATCTCTTACAAAAAGAATGATTAAATAATTAATAATAATATATCTAAGACATATTACATTTTTAAATATTATTTTCTTCACAAAAAACCAATTCAAAATTATCTTTTAATTAAAAATTAAATAGTTTATAATACTAAAATTTTTACCTATTATATTTTAGTGTCAAAGCACATAAATTTTTGAAATTTAAAGTATTAATAAAATTAATAAATATAAAAAAATCAATTAGTAACAATAAATATAAAATTTATTTAAGTATCTTATCAAAATAATCCTTTAATCAGGCATATTACTTTAATACATATACATATATATATAAAATATATAAAAGATACATATTATCTATAACTAGGGTATGAACCTAACAGCTTTAAACTTAGCTTATTTATATAGATATATTTAAAAATTACTTTTAATTGCAAATTAAATATTATAAATTAAAATTAACTAATATCCATTTAAAGATATATATATATTTATATTCATCCTTAAGGAAAGAGTGAAGCCATTGAAATAAACTAAAGCTAAAGTAAATTCGAAAGGTTAATATCCAAAAATCCTCTACTTGCAAGGAACAAATGAGGCTATTTAAATAAATTCAAGCTAAAGTAGAATTGAAAGGTTTATTTCAATATATTCATCCTTAGGGAAAGAGTGAAGCCATTCAAATAAACTAAAGCTAAAGTAAATTCGAAAGGTTAATAACCAAATCCTCTACTTGCAAGGGACAAATGAGGCTATTTAAATAAATTCAAGCTAAAGTAGAATTGAAAGGTTTATTTCAATATATTCATCCTTAGGGAAAGAATGAAGCCATTGTAATAAACTAAAGCTAATATAAATTCGAAAGGTTAATATCCAAAAATCCTCTACTTGCAAGGGACAAATGAGGCTATTTAAATAAATTCAAGCTAAAGTAGAATTGAAAGGTTTATTTCAATATATTCATCCTTAGGGAAAGAATGAAGCCATTGAAATAAACTAAAGCTAATGTAAATTCGAAAGGTTAATATCCAAATCCTCTACTTGCAAGGAACAAATGAGGCTATTTAAATAAATTCAAGCTAAAGTAGAATTGAAAGGTTTATTTCAATATCTTCATCCTTAGGGAAAGAGTGAAGCCATTCAAATAAACTAAAGCTAAAGTAAATTCGAAAGGTTAATATCCAAAAATCCTCTACTTGCAAGGGACAAATGAGGCTATTTAAATAAATTCAAGCTAAAGTAGAATTGAAAGGTTTATTTCAATATATTCATCCTTAGGGAAAGAATGAAGCCATTGAAATAAACTAAAGCTAATGTAAATTCGAAAGGTTAATATCCAAATCCTCTACTTGCAAGGAACAAATGAGGCTATTTAAATAAATTCAAGCTAAAGTAGAATTGAAAGGTTTATTTCAATATCTTCATCCTTAGGGAAAGAGTGAAGCCATTCAAATAAACTAAAGCTAAAGTAAATTCGAAAGGTTAATATCCAAAAATCCTCTACTTGCAAGGGACAAATGAGGCTATTTAAATAAATTCAAGCTAAAGTAGAATTGAAAGGTTTATTTCAATATATTCATCCTTAGGAAAAGAGTGAAGCCATTGAAATAAACTAAAGCTAAAGTAAATTCGAAAGGTTAATATCCAAAAATCCTCTACTTGCAAGGGACAAATGAGGCTATTTAAATAAATTCAAGCTAAAGTAGAATTGAAAGGTTTATTTCAATATATTCATCCTTAGGGAAAGAATGAAGCCATTGAAATAAACTAAAATCGACTATTAATAATAAATTTATTTATTAATTAAATTCTCTACTTATAAAAACAAATAAAACTATTTAAATAAATTCAAACTAAAGTAGAATTGAAAGGTTTATTTCAATATATTCATCTTTAAGGGAAAAATAAAGCCATTGAGATAAACTAAAATCGACTATTAATAATAAGTTTATTTATTAATTAAATTCTCTACTTATGAAAACAAATAAAACTATTTAAATAAATTCAAACTAAAGTAGAATTGAAAGGTTTATTTCAATATATTCATCTTTAAGGGAAAAATAAAGCCATTGAAACAAACTAAAATCGACTATTAATAATAAGTTTATTTATTAATTAAATTCTCTACTTATGAAAACAAATAAAACTATTTAAATAAATTCAAACTAAAGTAGAATTGAAAGGTTTATTTCAATATATTCATCTTTCAGGGAAAAATAAAGCCATTGAAATAAACTAAAATCGACTATTAATAATAAATTTATTTATTAATTAAATTCTCTAAGATACAAATTTAATTATAAATTATATATAAATTATATATAAATACCCCCCCCAATAATTAATAATTTTATTTAATTCATAAATAAAAATTTTTAATTTTTTTTTGTTATTAAGTAACGCTATAATCTTATTAATAATATTAAACTATAATTTTATTACATAATAAATTTAAATATAAGTAAATAAAATTAATTTTTAATTTGAAAAAATTTTATTAATACATATATATATATTAATATTGAAATGTATATATATATATATATAAATAATTTATTAACCAATATATTTATATATATATAAATCATAGATGGGTTCCAAAATTTATAAAAGATTATATTAACCTTTATATATTAATATTAATATTAATTAATTAAATATTTATATATTTATATATATTATTTTATATCTATAATATATGTAAATTATATTATGAATACATTAGATTATAATAAATTATTGAAAAGAAAAGAAATATAAATATAAATATAAATATTATTTATTAATTAATAAATATTTATATATATATATATATATAAATATATATATATAAATCTATATAATCTATAATATTTAATAAATCTATATATATACATATATATATATTTATTAAATATTAATCAATTTATTAAATATAGTGCATTTATAAGTTATTAAATAATTTATAAATTATATGAAAGCATAAATAATCATAATTTAATCCTACCTTAGGATATATTTATAAATGTATATATATTCTCAGATTTATATATTGTAATATTTATATATATATCTTGTTATATATAAAATGTATATATATTTATCAGTTGGCCTCCATCTATCTATAATAATATATAAATATATATATATATATAAATAATTTATTAATTAATAGATATATATTATATATATAAATATTAAGATGTATATATATATATAAATAATTTATTAATTAATATATATATATATATATATACTACTACTATAATAAGTTTTTATTATTAAAAATTTTGTATTAAAATTTTAATCTAATATAATTAATAATATTTTAGGGCTATTTAATAACAATTTATTTCTATATAATTTTTTTTATATAAAAATTAATTTTTTTATTATTTATAATTTTCTATAGAAAAATCAAAGCTTTAAATAGTTAATTAAGGGGTTAACTATTATAAAGATTAGATTTACCTATAGATAGATTAATCTTTGTATATTTAATTAAAAAATTAATTACATTATAGAAATTGATACCTTCTATAGAAAAATCAAAGCTTTAAATAGTTAATTGGGGGGTTAACTATTATAAAGATTAGATTTACCTATAGATAAATTAATCTTTGTATATTTAATTAAAAAATTAATTACATTATAGAAATTGATACCTTCTATAGAAAAATCAAAGCTTTAAATAGTTAATTGGGGGGTTAACTATTATAAAGATTAGATGTACCTATAGGTAGATTAATCTTTGTATATTTAATTAAAAAATTAATTACATTATAGAAATTGATACCTTCTATAGAAAAATCAAAGCTTTAAATAGTTAATTGGGGGGTTAACTATTATAAAGATTAGATTTACCTATAGATAGATTAATCTTTGTATATTTAATTAAAAAATTAATTACATTATAGAAATTGGTACCTTCTATAGAAAAATCAAAGCTTTAAATAGTTAATTGGGGGGTTAACTATTATAAAGATTAGATTTACCTATAGATAGATTAATCTTTGTATATTTAATTAAAAAATTAATTACATTATAGAAATTGATACCTTCTATAGAAAAATCAAAGCTTTAATTTATTTAAAATTTTTAAATAAATTTAAGTCAATAAAATTGAATTTAAGTTACAAATTAATTAAGTTTATTTTATATATATAATTAAATTAAAAAATAATTTTTTATTAATAATAAAATCTGCAACACTAAATAAAAATTTTATTCGGAAATAAATTTTAATAATGGTAAATTTCGGTGCCAGCAACAGCGGTTAAACCAATTTTATAAATTAATTATTCATAATATTTTAATTACTTAAAAATTAATATATTATAATTAAAAAATTAAATTTTTAGTGAAATATACAATTTAGTTCAAATAATTAAAATTTATTATTAAATTAGTTGTTAATTTTATAAAAATACTAGGATTAGATACCCTACTATAAAATTAAATAAAAAATTTACTATTAAATGTAAATCATTAAAATTAATAAATATGGCGGCTTATTAATTCCATTAGAGGAACTTATAATTTAATCGATATTCCACGATAAGACTCACTTAAATTACATTTATATATAGCTGTTTACAAATTTTTTTTAATTGATAATGTTAATAAATTTTAATAAATTAAAATTCAAGTAAATATGTAGTGCATTTAAGATATTAAGAGTTATAATATAATATTATATTTTGAATAAATAATTTTAAAATTATTTTGAAAGAAAATTTAAAAGTAAATTTACTTTAATTAATTAAATTGAACTATATGCTAATAAGCGTACAAATCGCCCGTCAATTTCACCAAAATGAAATAAGTCGTAACATAGTAATTGTACTGGAAAGTGTAATTAGGAACTAAAAATTTTAGTTTAAACTGAAATAAAATTTTTCATTTACACTGAAAAGATTAATTTAATTAAAATTTTATTTTAATTAAAATAATAAAAAATATTATAAATTAATCAATTTTATATAAATAAAATTTTATCAAATAACAATTATTTCAGTAATTATTTATTAAAAAATAATTTTTTTAAAAGTTAAAAGTAATGTAAATGAACTTATTTAAATTTAAAAAATTTTAAATAAATTTAGTACCTTTTGTATCAGGGTTAATCAAATTAAATTATTTATATATATTAATCCCGAAATAAAAAGAACTAAATATATATAATTTTTTTTGTTACAAAAAAACTATAAATATATATTTAGAAATTAGATGTTATACGATTTTTAAAATATCTGGTTTTTTTAGAAATGAATTTAATTCATAATTAAATAAAAATTTATTAAAATTTTAAAATTTTATAAATTTATTTAATTAAAAAATTTAAGGGATAACCTTTAAATTTAAATTATTATTAATTTTAAAATCCAACTATTATTATATTCTTAAAATTTGAAATTATAATAAAATATTTTATAATTTCAAAATATTACTTAAAAATTTAAAATATTAATATAAAAATAATTATAAAAAAAACTAATTAAATAAATAAATTAATTTTATAATGATTAAATAAATAGTAAAAATTGTAAAAATTATTAAAGAAATAATATATAAATTTAAGGAATTAGGCAAATTAAAATAATATATTCAACTGTTTAACAAAAACATTGTCTATAGAAATAATAATTTTAGATAAATCTGCCCAATGATTCTTATTAAATGGCTGCAGTATACCTGACTGTACAAAGGTAGCATAATAAATTGTCTTCTAATTAAAGACTTGTATGAAAGAATTAATGAAATATATACTGTCTCAATATTATTTTATGAAATTAAGTTTTAAGTTAAAATTCTTAAATTTTTTTATGGGACGATAAGACCCTATAGAATTTCATATTTATAATTATTATAAATTTAAATTTTATTCTGAATAATAATAATTATAACATATTTAACTGGGAGGGTTATTAAATTTAAAACACTTTAATTTAAAAAATCTTAAATTATAGAAAATTTAAAAGATCTTTTATTAAAAATTAAAAAAATAAATTACCTTAGGGATGACAACGTAATATCTTTTGAAAGACCAAATTTATAAAGATGATTACGACCTCGATGTTGAACTAAGATATAATTTTAATGCAGGAGTTTAAAAATTAAGTCTGTTCGACTTTTAAAATCTTACATGATTTGAGTTCAGATCGACGTAGGTCAGATCGGTTTCTATCTATAAAAAACCTATAATTTTTTGTACGAAAGGACTAAAATTATTTATATAAATATAATCATTTAATTAAATTAATATTTATTAAAAATTATCTTGGCAGAAAAGTGCATTAAAGTTAGAATTTAATAATATATATACATATAATAAATTATATATAGGTAATAATCTTTGTAATTATTATAATTTTAACTATAATTTGTATATTACTTAGAGTAGCTTTTTTAACCTTATTAGAACGAAAAATCTTAAGATATATTCAAACACGAAAAGGACCTAATAAAGTAGGATATAAAGGAATGCTTCAACCTTTTTCAGATGCTATTAAATTAATCTCTAAAGAATGACTATTTTTAAATTTAAATTATTTAATTTATATATTAAGACCAATATTTATATTTATATTTGCCATATTATTATGAATTTTATATCCTTGAACTAATTTAATAATAACAAATTACAATTTAATATTCTTTATCACTTTATTAGGTCTTAATACTTATCCAATTATTTTAATTGGGTGAATTTCAAATAATAATTATTCTATATTAGGGGCTATTCGATCTTTAGCACAAATAATTTCATTTGAAATTAGTCTTTTTTTAATATTTTTTTTAATTATAATTTTAACTGAAGGTTATTCATTAAATCAATTATATTAATATCAAGAATATATAAAATTTAGAATTTTATTAACACCAATTTATATAATCTTTTTTATTAGTATATTAATTGAATTAAACCGAACCCCTTTTGACCTAATTGAAGGAGAATCTGAATTAGTTTCAGGATTTAATGTAGAATACTATAGAAGATTTTTTGTATTAATTTTTTTATCAGAATATTCAAATATTTTATTTATAAGATTTATTATAACTTTAATATTTATAGGTTTTAAAATACCTAGAATAAAATTTTTAATTTTTATAAATATTCATATGATTTTAATTTTATGATTACGAGGTGTATTACCACGAATCCGTTATGATAATTTAATATACATATGTTGAACTGATTTTTTAATTTTAGTATTAATTTATAATATATTTGTATATATAACAAAAGTAATTTTTATATATATTTAAAATAAAATTAAAAAGTTAATAGAAAATGCTATTTCTATGATATATTTTCAAAATATAAACTTATTCAAGTTCATTAACTATTTATTAATTTAATAAATAATATTATCTCAATAATAATATAATCCAGGAGAAACAATAAAGAAAAAAAAATATATAATTGTAAATATATTATTCAATTGAATATAAGGATATTCAATTAACTGACCACCTAATCAAGTTAATATAATAAATCTATTAATAAAAAATCAATAAAATAATTGACTTAATGGATAAAATTTATTTGTTTTAATATTATTTTTATATAAAGGTATAAAATATAAAATTAAAATAGATAATAATAATATAAATACCCCCCCCCAATTTATTAGGAATTGCCCGTAAAATTGAATAAGCAAATAAAAAATATCACTCTGGTTTAATATGAACTGGTGTCCTTATTCTATTAGCAATTTTAAAATTATCAGGATCTCCTAAAAAATAAGGTAATTGACAAATTAATAATATAAAAATTATTAGAATTCAAATCAATATAAAAACATCTTTAATAACAAAATAAGGATGAAAAGGAACTTTATATAAATTTCTAGAAAATCCTAAAGGATTAGTAGAACCTGTTAAATGTAAAAAAAAAATATGTAAAACTACTATTAATAAAATAATTAAAGGTAAAATAAAATGAATAGAAAAAAATCGATTTAATGTAGCATTATTAATAGAATAACCCCCCCAAATTCATTCAACTAATAATTGCCCAATATAAGGAATAGCAGATATTAAATTAGTAATGACAGTTGCTCCTAGTTGCTCCAATTGCTATTGACAAAAATAAAATTCTAACTCCAATTAATCATACATGAACTAATTTAAAAGATTGATAATAAATATTTCGTCTAATATGAATATATATTATAATAAAATAAAAAGATGCTCCATTTATATGAATTAAACGAATTAATCAACCAGAATTAACATCTTTTATAATATGAATAATTCTATTAAAAGCATAATCAATATTAGGACAATAATGTATTGATAAAAATAATCCAGACAGAATTTGAATTACCAAAAATACCCCTAATATTGATCCAAAATTTCATCAAATATTAATATTAAAGGGAGTAGGTAATATCAATAATGAATAAAAAAATATATTAAGAATTTTATCTTTATTTAATAAACTTAAAAATTTTATTGACATTAAAATTAAATAAAACAAATTAAGAATAAAATTAAGTAAAATAAATTAACAGGATAAAGTTTAAAACTTATATTTTTTATATAACTCTTCTAAAAATTTAGATTTAGATTGATAAGCTTTTTTTTTAGGATATCTTATTTTATATCTTATAATTAAAACAAAAAATAAAAATAAAATTATAAAAAATAATAAAAACAAATTTGAATATTGATAAATAAAAGATAAATTAATATTTTTATCCCGATATAGATTTATTGAATAAATTATTCTATCAAAATTTTCAATTAAATAATTAGAAAAAAAATATATAATATTAATTATTAATAAACCAATAATAAAAAAATTTATATATTTAAAATAATTCATCATAGATTGATTATTTAATATAACAAAATAAGCAAATAAAATTAATAATCCTCTAATAAAAATAATTATAATTATATAAATAAATAAAGATTTAAATTTAAATAAATATAAAATTAAACATAAAATAACTATATATAATAAAAAATATATTAAATTCTTTATAGGATGAATTTTATCCCCAGTAATTAAAATAAAAAAAATCAAATATAAAGATAAAAAATATAAAAATATTAAAAAAAACTTTAATATATAATTTAGAAATTCTATGGACATTTTATATAATTTTTAATTTTTGATTTATTTATTTAATAAAACTAACCAAAAACATTTTTTTGAGGCTTAATTCTCGTCTAACATAAAAATTTTATTTTATAAATATATATATATATATATATATATATATATATATATATATATATATATATATATATATATTATCATATTATAAATAAAATAAAATTATAATTAATAAAACAATATTTCTGGGAATTATAAAAAATTTATATTAATTTTCTTTGAAATTTAAACTTTATTATAGAATATTCACAATTCATTAATAATTTACAAAATTATTATTTTAACTTAAATTATATAATATTTTAAATTTAGTTGCATAATTATTTTATTAGTTATTATCACCTTAATTCTTTGAAAATCTAGAAAACAATTTATTTATTTTTTAATTACTTTAGAATATTTTATTTTAACTTTAATTATTATTATCCTATTAAATAATTTAAATAGATGAATTTTTATTATCTATATTATTTTCGCAGTATGTGAATCTATTGTAGGATTAGCTTTACTAATTAGAATAAATTATACACATGGCCATCAAAACATTAATTTAATAAATTTATGTTCGAAATAATTATATTCATTACTTATATAATAATACAATTTAATATAAATAAATGTTTATATCTATTAAGAAATAATTCTTATATATTAACATTTATTATATTATTTAAACTAAATTTAATAAATTGATGAATAATCTCTAATAATTTAAGATTTAATATATATTCTTATAATTTAATTATTTTAACTTTATGAATTTTCAGAATAATTATAATAAATATAAAGTACGAAAATAATATAAATATATACACCAAGTTAACTATAATAATATTAATATCCTTAATCTTAAATTTCATAGCTATATATTTTTTTATTTTTTATTTAATATTTGAAATAAATTTATTATTAATTTTCTTTATAGTCATTTTCTGAGGATATGGTTTATTTCGAATATTAGCAAGTTATTATTTGATATTTTATACTTTAGTTTTGTGGCGACCCTTCTGTCTACCACCGCTAGAGGGACAGAGACACAGGAGACCATTCTCGCTAGCGCTCCCGAGAGGTCCTGTTTGTATATATACACCTTCCAACCTAACTCCTTCAGTCCCCCGCGTCTAAGGCACGGGTCTCCTAGAATGCCTTACTGACGAGTCCACTAGGAGGCCCAGGACGAAACGCAACCTTTCCTTTTCCTACGATCCTCTCTATCATTCCTCCGCCTTCTATCCTCCGTCACCATAACAGCCCACAGTTTTATCATTACCTTTATTAATAATTATATTTTACATTAACACATTGACACATTCTACATTTTATATTAAAATATAGAAAAAATTTATCTTTTCCTTATATAGAAATTAAAAAACTTAAATTATCTATATATATTTTAATTTATTTACTAATATCTTTTATAGTAAAAATTCCTATATTTACACTTCACAATTGATTATTAAAAGCCCATGTAGAAGCCTCATATATTGGATCTATAATTTTAGCTTCTATCATATTAAAACTTGGAAGATATGGCTTATTACGAATAATTATAATTTTAAAAAATTTAAATAAATTAAGAATTTATTTAATTTACTTAAGAATAATTGGAAGATTAATTTTAAGACTTTCATGTTTACGACAAATTGATATAAAAATCATTGTTGCTATATCTTCAATTATTCATATAGCTTTAATAATTAGAGGAATAATAACATTATCTTATATTGGAATAAAAGGAGGTATTTATATAATAATTGCTCATGGTTTATGTTCATCAGGACTTTTTTATCTAATTAATATTATCTATAAACAAACTAATAGACGATTAATAATTTTAAATAAAGGTATAATAATTCTTATACCTTCTATAGCTTTAATATGATTCTTATTAAGATCATCAAATATAGCTGCTCCTATATCTTTAAATTTAATTAGTGAAATCACTTTACTAATCAGATTATTTAATTGATGTAAATATTTAATTTATATTATAATTATCTATTGTTTAATAAGATTTATTTATACTTTATATTTATATAGATATATTCAACATGGATTTACTAATATATTAAATTTTTATACTATCAAAATTAATAAATTAATTAATTTTCTTACTTTAATATTACATTGAATTCCAATCAATCTAATAATTATAAATTTAAATATTATTTATTTAAATAATTTAAATAAAATATTGATTTGTGATATCAAAAATGTATATATATATATATTACTTTAAATTATTATCAAAATAATAATTTTTAGAATCATTTTGACAATATGAAGAATCTTATCTTTTATAACTGCTTGTTATTTAATTATAATTAATAAAATTATTATTATTGAATGATTAATCTTAAATTTTAATTCAATAAAATTTAATTTATTTATTTTAATTGATAATAAAACATTATTTTTTATTATAATAGTCAGATTAATTACAGCAATAGTTCTAATTTATAGAACTGAATATATAAAATTAAATAACAATCTTATAAATAAATTTTTATACTTAACTTTATTATTTTATTTATCAATAGTATTTATAATTTTAAGACCTAATATATTAACTATTTTATTAGGATGAGATGGTTTAGGATTAATCTCTTATTGTTTAATTATTTATTATAATAACAATAAAGCTTATAGAGCAGGATTATTAACTATTATTTTAAATCGAATTGGAGATATTTGTCTTTTAATATTAATTTGCTTTATAATAAAATTTAATTCATGAAACTTAATACTTTATGATTTAAATTTACCAATATTTATTCTTATTGTAATTATAACCTTTACAAAAAGAGCACAAATTCCTTTTAGAAATTGATTACCTGCTGCTACAATAGCTCCCACTCCTGTATCTTCTTTAGTTCATTCATCTACATTAGTAACTGCCGGAGTATATATCTTAATTCGATACAATACTTTAATTATAAATACAAATTTAAATAAATATTTATTAATTATTTCAAGATTAACTATACTAATTGCCGGATTAATAGCTATATTTGAAATAGATTTTAAAAAAATTATTGCTTTATCTACCTTAAGACAACTAGGATTTATAATAAGAATTTTATTTCTAGGTTTAGAAAACTTAGCCTTTTTTCATTTAATCATTCATGCAATATTTAAATCTTTAATATTTCTATGTTCAGGAAGATTTATTCATTATATAAATAGAAGTCAAGATATACGTGATTATAAAGGAATATTTATAATCTACCCATTTAAAAGATTAATTATAATATTTTCTATTTTATCTCTATGTGGATTCCCATTTTTAGGTGGATTTTGCTCCAAAGACTTAATTATAGAATTTTTTTTTTATAATAAATTAAATTTTATAAGATTATTAAATTTAATACTTGGAACTATCTTTACAGTTGCATATTCAACACGTTTAATTTTAACTTTACTACCCCAAAATTTACCTTTCTACAATAATTTAAATTTAAAAGAAAATAATATAATAAATTTTAGAATATTAATTATATTTGTTATATCACTATTTTTTAGTAAAATTTATCTAAATATAATTTACTTAGATTATAATATTAATCTACCTAAAGTATATAAATTAATAATTATTAAATTATTAATTATTGGTATAATTATTGGCTATCAAATCTTTAAATCAAATAAAAAAAATTATCTATTAATTAATTTAACTGAAAGAATAATACTTATAAATATCTTCTATACCCATATTTATAAAATACCAGTAAAAATCATTTTAAACTATGAAAAATTTATTGAAAAAAGATTATTTGAAATACTTATAGGAAAATTAATAAAAAATATTCTATATTATTTAACAATTATTAAATTTAGTATATTTAACTTCAACTATATAATTTCCTCTCTTTTTCTATTTATATTATTAATATTATTTATCTATTAAATTTAAATAGCTTATATAAGAGCATAATATTGAAAATATTAAAGAAATAATTTATTATTTTTAAATATATATATATATATATATATCTTTATACATTTATTTATAAATAAATATGTATATTAATATTTTTATACTGAAAATATAAAGTTTTAATTAAACTATATAAACCTATTAAAAGAAATATGATAAATTAATATCTCTACAGAATTAGAAATTCTATTTTCAATTATTTCTTTAATTAGAATAAATTATTCAATAATCTTATTAACAATAAAATGCCTCTATTTGGCTTTAATTAAAATTTATATTAAATTATATAAATTAAATAATATATGAAGTAAAAAATTACAATTTAATTTCGACTTAAATATTGATTAACTAATAATCCATATATTCAAATTAAAATATTCACAATAAATAATTTATACATCATTCATAAACTAAAGAAAAAAGTATAATAAAAAAAAATAATAAAAAAATAATAAATATGTAACTAAAACCTATATACTTAACTAATAAAATAAATGGAACAATTAAAATAATTTCAATATCAAATACTAAAAATATTAAAGCTATTAAATAAAAAGGTACTGAAAATGGAATAAAAGCCTTAGTAATTGAATTAAACCCACATTCATAAGAACTTTTCTTTTCCTTATCAGAAATCTTAAAAATAGAAGAAAACACATTTAATAAATAAATTAAAATTATAATTAAAAAAATTAATCTAATATAAGATAACACCATTAACATCACTATATATATTACTAAAATAGAAATTTGTTAATTGGAAGTTAACTGTATTAAATTATACTATATATATAATATATTCATCAATAAATAAAAATATATAAAAATAATCAAATAACATCAACAAAATGTCAATATCATAAAGAACCTTCAAAATTAAAATGATGAATTTTTCTAAAATGATTTATATTCAATCGAAATAAAGAAAATATCAATATTAAAGTTCCTACAATAACATGAAGACCATGAAATCCAGTCCTTATATAAAAAATAGAACCAAAAATTCCATCATTAATTCTAAAAGAAGATTCTAAATATTCAATAAATTGAATTAAAGTAAAATAAATACCTAAAATAACTGTAAAAAATAATCTTAAATTAACTATATTAAAATTATTATTTAACAATCTATAATGACTTCAAGATACTGATAATCCTGAAGAAATTAAAATAACAGAATTTAATAAAGGAATATCATAAGGATTAAATTGACTAATTATTTTAGGAGGTCAAATATATCCTAATTCAATTCTTAAAGAAATACATCTATGAAAATAAGTTCAAAAAAAAGAAATAAAAAAAAATATTTCTGAAATAATAAATAAAATTATCCTAAATTTTAAAAACCCATAAACTATAAAAGTATGAAATCCCTGATATAAACTCTCTCGAATAATATCTCGTCATCATTGATATATAATTAATAAATTAATAAATAAATTAAAAAAAATAAATTCAAAATCATTTAAATAAAATCAATTAATAAAACCTAATATTGAATTTATTAATCTCATAGATATCAAAAAAGGTCATGGTCTAACTGTTACTAAATGAAAAGGAAAATTTCTTATTATCATTTTATTTATTTAAATTCTGAAAATACAATACTCTTAAAGTTGAAAATACATAAGCTTGAATAAATGATATACACAATTCTAAAATTACTAACATATTTTGAATTAAAACAAATAAAATTATTAAAATCAATCCTATTTTAGAAATAAATCTACTTAATAAAATTATTACGTGTTTCTCGCATTAAATAGCTCGAAAAGTGCGATCCCGATGATTCTGCATACTTCTAACAGAAGTCTCACCAAGATTATCGCAGAAAATGCATATCTCTGCTTGAAACCCCACGCAAACAAAGATATCTACTGTTCTGCACATCAAACGCACTGTGGAGTGGTGAAAACCAGAGAAAACGTGTTTCTCGCATTAAATAGCTCGAAAAGAGCGCTCTCGACGTTTCTGCATACTTCGGACAGATGTTTCACCAAGCTTATCGTAGAAAATGCATATCTCAGCTTGAAACCCGACGAAAACCAAAATATCTCCGGTTCTGCATATCCAACGAACTGTGGAGTGGTGAAAACACCAGATAACGTGTTTCTCGCACTAACTAGCTCGAAAAGAGCGATCCCGATGATTCAGCAAACTTCGGACAGAAGTCTCACCAAGATTATCGCAGGAAATGCATATCTCATCTTGAAACCCCACGAAAACCAAGATATCTCCGGTTCTGCATATCCAACGAACTGTGGAGTGGTGAAAACACCAGATAACGTGTTTCTCGCATTAAATAGCTCGAAAAGCGCGATCTAGATGATTCTGCATACTTCTGACACATGTTTCACCAAGATTATCGTAGAAAATGCATATCTCAGCTTGAAACCCGACGAAAACCAAAATATCGCCGGTTCTGCATATCAAACCAACTGTGGAGTGGTGAAAACACCAGATAACGTGTTTATCGCATTAAATAGCTCGAAACGAGCGATCTCGATGATTCTGCATACTTGGAACAGAAGTCTCAACAAGATTATCGCAGAAAATGCATATCTCAGCTTGAAACCCCACGAAAACCAAGATATGTACTGTTCTGCATATCAAACGCACTGTGGAGTGGTGAAAACACCAGATAACGTGTTTCTCGCACTAACTAGCTCGAAAAGAGCGATCTCGATGATTCTGCATACTTCGGACAGATGTTTCACCAAGATTATCGTAGAAAATGCATATCTCAGCTTGAAACCCGACGAAAACCAAAATATCGCCGGTTCTGCATATCAAACCAACTGTGGAGTGGTGAAAACACCAGATAACGTGTTTCTCGCATTAAATAGCTCGAAAAGCGCGATCTAGATGATTCTGCATACTTCTGACAAAAGACCCACCAAGATTATCGCAGAAAATGCTTATCTCATCTGGAAACACCACGAAAATCAAGATATCGCCTGTTCTGCATATCAAACGCACTGTGGCGTGGTGAAAACACCAGATAACGTGTTTATCGCATTAAATAGCTCGAAACGAGCGATCTCGATGATTCAGCAAACTTCGGACAGAAGTCTCACCAAGATTATCGCAGGAAATGCATATCTCATCTTGAAACCCCACGAAAACCAAGATATCTCCGGTTCTGCATATCCAACGAACTGTGGAGTGGTGAAAACCCCAGAAAACGAGTTTCTCGCATTAAATAGCTCGAAAAGAGTGCTCTTGATGTTTCTGCATACTTCGGACACATGTTTCACCAAGATTATCGTAGAAAATGCATATCTCAGCTTGAAACCCGACGAAAACCAAAATATCGCCGGTTCTGCATATCAAACCAACTGTGGAGTGGTGAAAACACCAGATAACGTGTTTATCGCATTAAATAGCTCGAAACGAGCGTTCTCGATGATTCAGCAAACTTCGGACAGAAGTCTCACCAAGATTATCGCAGGAAATGCATATCTCATCTGGAAACACCACGAAAATCAAGATATCTACTGTTCTGCATATCAATCGCACTGTGGAGTGGTGAAAACACCATATAACGTGTTTCTCGCATTAAATAGCTCGAAAAGAGCGTTCTAGATGATTCAGCATACTTCGGACAGAAGTCTCACCAAGATTATCGCAGGAAATGCATATCCCAGCTTGAATCCCCACGAAAACCAAGATATCTCCGGTTCTGCATATCCAACGAACTGTGGAGTGGTGAAAACACCAGATAACGTGTTTATCGCATTAAATAGCTCGAAACGAGCGATCTCGATGATTCTGCATAGTTCGAACAGAAGTCTCAACAAGATTATCGCAGAAAATGCATATCTCTGCTTGAAACCCAACGAAAACCAAGATATCTACTGTTCTGCATATCAAACGCACTCTGGAGTGGTGAAAACACCAGATAACGTGTTTCTCGCACTAACTAGCACGAAAAGAGCGATCTCGATGATTCTGCATACTTCGGACAGATGTTTCACCAAGATTATCGTAGAAAATGCATATCTCAGCTTGAAACCCGACGAAAACCAAAATATCGCCGGTTCTGCATATCAAACCAACTGTGGAGTGGTGAAAACACCAGATAACGTGTTTCTCGCATTAAATAGCTCGAAACGAGCGATCTCGATGATTCTGCATACTTGGAACAGAAGTCTCAACAAGATTATCGCAGAAAATGCATATCTCAGCTTGAAACCCCACGAAAACCAAGATATGTACTGTTCTGCATATCAAACGCACTGTGGAGTGGTGAAAACACCAGATAACGTGTTTCTCGCATTAAATAGCTCGAAAAGCGCGATCTAGATGATTCTGCATACTTCTGACAAAAGACCCACCAAGATTATCGCAGAAAATGCTTATCTCATCTGGAAACACCACGAAAATCAAGATATCGCCTGTTCTGCATATCAAACGCACTGTGGCGTGGTGAAAACACCAGATAACGTGTTTATCGCATTAAATAGCTCGAAACGAGCGATCTCGATGATTCAGCAAACTTCGGACAGAAGTCTCACCAAGATTATCGCAGGAAATGCATATCTCATCTTGAAACCCCACGAAAACCAAGATATCTCCGGTTCTGCATATCCAACGAACTGTGGAGTGGTGAAAACCCCAGAAAACGAGTTTCTCGCATTAAATAGCTCGAAAAGAGTGCTCTTGATGTTTCTGCATACTTCGGACACATGGTTCACCAAGATTATCGTAGAAAATGCATATCTCATCTGGAAACACCACGAAAATCAAGATATCGCCTGTTCTGCATATCAAACGCACTGTGGCGTGGTGAAAACACCAGATAACGTGTTTATCGCATTAAATAGCTCGAAACGAGCGATCTCGATGATTCAGCAAACTTCGGACAGAAGTCTCACCAAGATTATCGCAGGAAATGCATATCTCATCTTGAAACCCCACGAAAACCAAGATATCTACTGTTCTGCATATCAATCGCACTGTGGAGTGGTGAAAACACCATATAACGTGTTTCTCGCATTAAATAGCTCGAAAAGAGCGTTCTAGATGATTCAGCATACTTCGGACAGAAGTCTCACCAAGATTATCGCAGGAAATGCATATCCCAGCTTGAATCCCCACGAAAACCAAGATATCTCCGGTTCTGCATATCCAACGAACTGTGGAGTGGTGAAAACACCAGATAACGTGTTTATCGCATTAAATAGCTCGAAACGAGCGATCTCGATGATTCTGCATAGTTCGAACAGAAGTCTCAACAAGATTATCGCAGAAAATGCATATCTCTGCTTGAAACCCAACGAAAACCAAGATATCTACTGTTCTGCATATCCAACGAACTGTGGAGTGGTGAAAACCCCAGAAAACGAGTTTCTCGCATTAAATAGCTAGAAAAGAGCGCTCTCGATGTTTCTGCATACTTCGGACAGACGTTTCACCAAGATTATCGTAGAAAATGCATATCTCAGCTTGAAACCCGACCGAAACCAAGATATCTCCGGTTCTGCATGTCAAACGTACTGTGGAGTGGTGAAAACACCAGAAAACGTGTTACGTGCATTAAGTAGCTCGAAAAGAGCGATCTAGATGATTATGCATACTTCTGACAAAAGACCAACCAAGATTATCGCAGAAAATGCATATCTCAGCTGGAAACACCACGAAAATCAAGATATCGCCTGTTCTGCACATCAAACGCACTGTGGAGTGGTGAAATCAACCAGAGAACGTGTTTCCCGCATTAAATAGCTCGAAAAGAGCGATCCCGATGATTCAGCAAACTTCGGACAGAAGTCTCACCAAGATTATCGCAGGAAATGCATATCTCATCTGGAAACACCACGAAAATCAAGATATCGCCTGTTCTGCATATCAAACGCACTGTGGCGTGGTGAAAACACCAGATAACGTGTTTATCGCATTAAATAGCTCGAAACGAGCGATCTCGATGATTCAGCAAACTTCGGACAGAAGTCTCACCAAGATTATCGCAGGAAATGCATATCTCATCTTGAAACCCCACGAAAACCAAGATATCTCCGGTTCTGCATATCCAACGAACTGTGGAGTGGTGAAAACCCCAGAAAACGAGTTTCTCGCATTAAATAGCTCGAAAAGAGTGCTATTGATGTTTCTGCATACTTCGGACACATGTTTCACCAAGATTATCGTAGAAAATGCATATCTCAGCTTGAAACCCGACGAAAACCAAAATATCGCCGGTTCTGCATATCAAACCAACTGTGGAGTGGTGAAAACACCAGATAACGTGTTTATCGCATTAAATAGCTCGAAACGAGCGATCTCGATGATTCTGCATAGTTCGAACAGAAGTCTCAACAAGATTATCGCAGAAAATGCATATCTCTGCTTGAAACCCAACGAAAACCAAGATATCTACTGTTCTGCATATCCAACGAACTGTGGAGTGGTGAAAACACCAGATAACGTGTTTCAGGCACTAACTAGCTCGAAAAGAGCGATCTCGATGATTCAGCATACTTCGGACAGAAGTCTCACCAAGATTATCGCAGAAAATGCATATCTCATCTTGAAACCCCACGAAAACAAAGATATCGCCGGTTCTGCATATCAAACGCACTGTGGAGTGGTGAAAACACCAGAAAACGAGTTTCTCGCATTAAATAGCTCGAAAAGAGCGCTCTTGATGTTTCTGCATACTTCGGTCAGATGTTTCACCAAGATTATCGTAGAAAATGCATATCTCAGCTTGAAACCCGACGAAAACAAAAATATCGCCGGTTCTGCATATTAAACCAACTGTGGAGTGGTGAAAACCCCAGAAAACGTGTTTCTCGCATTAAATAGCTCGAAAAGAGCGCTCTCGACGTTTCTGCATACTTCGGACAGATGTTTCACCAAGCTTATCGTAGAAAATGCATATCTCAGCTTGAAACCCGACGCAAAACAAAATATCTCCGGTTCTGCATATCCAACGAACTGTGGAGTGGTGAAAACACCAGAAAACGAGTTTCTCGCATTAAATAGCTAGAAAAGAGCGCTCTCGATGTTTCTGCATACTTCGGACAGACGTTTCACCAAGATTATCGTAGAAAATGCATATCTCAGATTGAAACCCGACGAAAACCAAAATATCGCCGGTTCTGCATATCAAACCAACTGTGGAGTGGTGAAAACACCAGATAACGCGTTTCTCGCATTAGATAGCTCGAAAAGCGCGATCTAGATGATTCTGCATACTTCTGACAAAAGACCCACCAAGATTATCGCAGAAAATGCATATCTCATCTGGAAACACCACGAAAATCAAGATGTCTCCGGTTCTGCATATCAAACGCACTGTGGAGTGGTCAAAACACCACAAAACGTGTTTCTCGCATTAACTAGCTAGAAAAGAGCGTTCTCGATGATTCGGCAAACTTCTGACAGAAGTCTCACCAAGATTATCGTAGAAAATGCTTATCTCAGCTTGAAACCCGACGAAAACCAAGATGTCTCCGGTTCTGCATATCAAACGCACTGTGGAGTGGTCAAAACACCAGATAACGTGTTTCTCGCATTACATAGCTCGAAAAGAGCGATCTCGATGATTCTGCACACTTCGGACAGAAGTCTCAGCAAAATTATCGCAGATAATGCAAATCTCAGCTTGAAACCCCACGAAAACCAAGATATCGCCAGTTCTGCATATCATACGCACTGTGGAGTTGTGAAAACACCAGATAACGTGTTTCTCGCATTAAATATGTCCAAACGAGCGATCTCGATGATTAAGCATACTTCGGATAGAAGTCTCATCAAGATTATCGTAAAAAATGCATATCTCAGCTTGAAACCCCAAGAAAACCCAGATATCGCTGGTTCTGCATATCAAACGCACTGTGGAGTGCTGAAAACACCTGATAACGTGTTTCTCGCATTAAATATGTCCAAACGAGCGATCTCGATGATTAAGCATACTTCGGATAGAAGTCTCATCAAGATTATCGTAAAAAATGCATATCTCAGCTTGAAACCCCAAGAAAACCCAGATATCGCTGGTTCTGCATATCAAACGCACTGTGGAGTGGTGCAAACACCAGATAACTTGTTTCTCGCATTAAATAGCTCGAAAAGAGCGATCTCGATGATTCTGCACACTTCGGACAGAAGTCTCACCAAAATTATCGCAGATAATGCAAATCTCAGCTTGAAACCCCACGAAAACCAAGATATCGCCAGTTCTGCATATCATACGCACTGTGGAGTTGTGAAAACACCAGATAACGTGTTTCTCGCATTAAATATGTCCAAACGAGCGATCTCGATGATTAAGCATACTTCGGATAGAACACTCACCAAGATTATCGCAGAAAATACATATCTCAACTGGAAACCCTACGAAAACCGAGATATCGCAGGTTCTCCATATCAGACACACTGTGGAGTGGTGAAAACACCAGAAAACGTGTTACTCGCATTAACAAGCTCGAAAAGAGCGTTCGGGATGATTCTGCATACTTGTGAATGAAGTCTCACCAATATTATCGCAGAAAATGCATATCTCAGCTTGAAGCCCTACGAAAACCAAGATGTCGCAGGTTCTGCGTATCAAACGCATTGTGGTGTGGAGAAAACACAAGAAAACATGTTTCTCGCATTAAATAGCTCGAAAAGAGCGATCTGGATGATTCTGCATACTTCGGACAGAAGTCTCACCAAGATTATCGCAGAAAATACATATCTGAGCTTGAAACCCCACGAAAACCAAGATATCGCTGGTTCTGCATATCAAACGCACTGTGGAGTGGTGCAAACACCAGATAACTTGTTTCTGCATTAAATAGCTGGAAAAGAGAGATCTCGATGATTCTGCACACTTCGGACAGAAGTCTCACCAAAATTATCGCAGATAATGCAAATCTCAGCTTGAAACCCCACGAAAACCAAGATATCGCCAGTTCTGCATATCATACGCACTGTGCAGTTGTGAAAACACCAGATAACGTGTTTCTCGCATTATATATGTTCAAACGAGCGATCTCGATGATTAAGCATACTTCGGATAGAAGTCTCATCAAGATTATCGTAAAAAATGCATATCTCAGCTTGAAACCCCAAGAAAACCCAGATATCGCTGGTTCTGCATATCAAACGCACTGTGGATTGCTGAAAACACCAGATAACGTGTTTCTCGCATTAAATAGCTCGAAAAGTGCGATCTCGAGTATTCTGCATACTTCGGACAGAAGTCTCACCATGATTATGGTAAAAAATGCATATCTCAGCTTGAAACCCCACGAAAACCAAGATTTCGCTGGTTCTGCATATCAAACGCACTGTGGAGTGGTGAAAACACCAGACAACGTGTTTCTCGCATTAAATAGGTCGAAAAGAGCGATCTCGATGTTTCTGCATACTTCGGACAGAGGTCTCACCAAGATTATCGCAGCAATTGCATATCTCAGCTTGAATCCCCACAAAAACCAAGATGTCGCTGGTTCTGCATATCAAACGCACTGTGGAGTGCTGAAACCACCAATTAACGTGTTTCTCGCATTAAATAGCTCGAAAAGAGCGATCTCGATGATTAAGCATACTTCGGACAGAAGCCTCACCAAGATTATCGTAAAAAATGCATATCTCAGATTGAAACCCCACAAAAACCAAGATATCGCCGGTTCTGCATTTCAAACGCACTGTGGAGTGGTGGAAACACCAGATAACGTGTTTCTCGCATTAAATAGCTCGAAAAGTGCGATCTGGATGATTCTGCATACTTCGGACAGAAGTCTCACCAAGATTATCGCAGAAAATGCATATCTCAGCTTGAAACCCCACAAAAACCAAGATATCGCCGGTTCTGCATATCAAACGCACTGTGGAGTGGTGAAAACACCAGATAACGTGTTTCTCGCATTAAATAGCTCGAAACGAGCGCTCTTGATGTTTCTGCATACTTCGGACAGATGTTTCACCAAGATTATCGTAGAAAATGCATATCTCAACTTGAAACCCTACGAAAACCAAACATCGCCGGTTCTGCATATCAAACCAACTGTGGAGTGGTGAAAACACCAGACAACGTGTTTCTCGCATTAAATAGCTCGAAAAGAGCGATCTCGATGATTCTGCACACTTCGGACAGAAGTCTCACCAAGATTATCGCAGAAAATGCATATCTGAGCTTGAAACCCCACAAAAACCAAGATATCGCCGGTTCTGCATTTCAAACGAACTGTGGAGTGGTGAAAACACCAGATAACGTGTTTCTCGCATTAAATAGGTCCAAACGAGCGATCTCGATGATTAAGCATACTTCGGACAGAAGTCTCATCAAGATTATCGTAAAAAATGCATATCTCAGCTTGAAACCCCAAGAAAACCCAGATATCGCTGGTTCTGCATATCAAACGCACTGTGGAGTGGTGAAAACACCAGATAACGTGTTTCTCGCATTAAATAGGTCGAAAAGAGCGATCTCGATGTTTCTGCATACTTCGGACAGAGGTCACACCAAGATTATCGCAGAAAATGCATATCTCAGCTTGAAACCCCACGAAAACCAAACATCGCCGGTTCTGCATATCAAACCAACTGTGGAGTGGTGAAAACACCAGACAACGTGTTTCTCGCATTAAATAGATCGAAAAGTGCGATCTCGATGATTCTGCATACTTCTAACAGAAGTCTCACTATGATTATCGCAGAAAATGCATATCTCTGCTAGAAACCCACGAAAACCAAGATATCTCCTGTTCTGCATATTCAACGAACAGTGGAGTGGTGAAAACCCCAGAAAACGTGTTTCTCGCATTAAATAGGTCGAAAAGAGCGATCTCGATGTTTCTGCATACTTCGGACAGAGGTCTCACCAAGATTATCGCAGAAAATGCATATCTCAGCTTGAAACCCCACGAAAACCAAGATATCTCCGGTTCTGCACATCCAGCGAACTGTGGTGTGGTGAAAACCCCAGAAAACGTGTTTCTCGCATTAAATAGCTCGAAAAGAGCGCTCTTGATGTTTCTGCATACTTCGGACAGATGTTTCACCAAGATTATCGCAGAAAATGCATATTTCAGCTTGAAACCCGACGAAAACCAAACATCGCCGGTTCTGCATATCAAACCAACTGTGGAGTGGTGAAAACACCAGACAACGTGTTTCTCGCATTAAATAGATCGAAAAGTGCGATCTCGATGATTCTGCATACTTCTAACAGAAGTCTCACCATGATTATAGCAGAAAATGCATATCTCTGCTAGAAACCCCACGAAAACCAAGATATCGCTGGTTCTGCATATCAAACGCACTGTGGAGTGCTGAAACCACCAGATAACGTGTTTCTCGCATTAAATAGCTCGAATAGAGCGATCTCGATGATTAAGCACACTTCGGACAGAAGTCTCACCAATATTATCGCAGTAAATGCATATCTCAGCTAGAAACCTCACGAAAATCAAGATGTCGCCGGTTCTGCATATCAAACGCACTATGGAGTGGTGAAAACAACCAGATAACGTGTTTCTCGCATTAAATAGCTCGAAACGAGCGATCTAGATGATTCTGCATACTTCTGACTGAAGTCTCACCAAGATTATCGCAGAAAATGCAACTCTCAGCTGGAAACACCACGAAAACCAAGATATCTCCGGTTCTGCACATCAAACGTACTGTGGAGTGGTGAAAACACCAGAAAACGTGTTTATCGCATTAAATAGCTCGAAACGAGCGATCTAGATGATTCTGCATACTTCTGACTGAAGTCTCACCAAGATTATCGCAGAAAATGCATACCTCAGCTTGAAGCCTCACGAAAACCAAGATATCTCCGGTTCTGCACATCAAACGTACTGTGGAGTGGTGAAAACACCAGAAAACGTGTTTATCGCATTAAGTAGCTCGAAAAGAGCGTGCTAGATGATTCTGCATACTTCTGGCAGAAGACTCACCAAGCTTATCGCAGAAAATGCATATCTCAGCTGGAAACACCACGAAAATCAATATATCGCCGGTTCCGCATATCAGACGCACTGTGGAGTGGTGAAAACAGCAGAAAACGTGTTTCTCGCATTAACTAGCTCGAAAAGAGCGTTCTCGATGATTCTGCATACTTCTCATAGATGAAGCACCAAGATTATCGCAGAAAATGCAATTTTCAACTGGAAACCCCACGAAAACGAAGTTATCGGCGGCTCTACATATCAAACGCACTGTGGAGTGGTGAAAACACCAGATAACGTGTTTCTCGCATTAAGTAGCTCAAAACGAGCAATCTCGATGATTCAGCATACATCGGACAGAAGTCTCACCAAGATTATCGCAGAAAATGCATATCTCAGCTTGAAACCCCACGAAAACCAAGATATCGCCGGTTCTGCATATCATACGCACTGTGGAGTGGTGAAAACACCAGATAACGTGTTTCTCGCATTAAATAGCTCGAAACGAGCGATCTCGACGTTTCTGCATACTTCTGACAAAAGACCCACCAAGATTATCGCAAGAAATTCCTTATCTCAGCTGGAAACACCACGAAAACCGAGTTTTCTCCGGTTCTGCACATCAAACGTACCGTGGAGTGGTGAAAACACCAGAAAACGAGTTTCTCGCATTAAATAGCTCGAAAAGAGCGCTCTCGATGTTTCTGCATACTTCGGACAGATGGTTCACCAAGATTATCGTAGAAAATGCATATCTCAGCTTGAAACCCGACCGAAACCAAGATATCTCCGGTTCTGCATATCAAACGTGCTGTGGAGTGGTGAAAACACCAGAAAACGTGTTTCGTGCATTAAGTAGCTCGAAAAGAGCGCTCTCGATGTTTCTGCATACTTCGGACAGATGATTCACCAAGATTATCGTAGAAAATGCATATCTCAGCTTGAAACCCGACCGAAACCAAGATATCTCCGGTTCTGCATGTCAAACGTACTGTGGAGTGGTGAATACACCAGAAAACGTGTTTCGTGCATTAAGAAGCTCGAAAAGAGAGATCTAGATGATTCTGCATACTTCTGACAAAAGACCCACCAAGCTTATCGTAGAAAATGCATATCTCAGCTTGAAACCCGACGAAAACCAAAATATCACCGGTTCTGCATATCAAACGCACTGTGGAGTGGTGAAAACACCAGATAACGTGTTGCTCGCATTAAATAGCTCGAAAAGAGCGATCTAGATGATTCTGCATACTTCTGACAAAAGCCCCACCAAGATTATCGCAGAAAATGCATATCTCAACTTGAAACCCGACGAAAACCGAGTTATCTCCTGTTCTGCACATCAAACGTACCGTGGAGTGGTGAAAACACCAGAAAACGTGTTTCGCGCATTAAGTATCTCGAAAATAGCGATCTCGAAGATTCTGCATACTTCTGACAGAAGTCTCACCAGGATTATCGTAGAAAATGCATATCTCAGCTTGAAACCCGGCCGAAACCAAGATATCTCCGGTTCTGCATGTCAAAATTACTGTGGAGTGCTGAAAACACAAGAAAACGTGTTTCGTGCATTAAGTAGCTCGAAAAGAACGATCTAGATGATTCTGCATACTTCTTACAAAAGACCCACCAAGATTATCGTAGAAAATGCATATCTCCACTTGAACCCCGACGAAATCAAAGATGTCGCCGGTTCTGCATATCAAACGCACTGTGGAGTGGTGAAAACAACCAGAGAACGTGTTTCTCGCATTAAATAGCTCGAAAAGAGCGATCTCGATGATTCTTCATACTTCGGACAGAAGTCTCACCAAGATTATCGTACAAAATGCATATCTCAGCCTGAAACCCCACGAAAGCCGAGATATTGCTGGTTCTGCATATCAAACGCACTGTGGAGTGGTGAAAACACCGGATAAGGTTTTTCTCGCATTAAATAGCTCCAAACGAGCGATCTCGATGATTCTGCATACTTCGGACAGAAGTCTCAACAAGATTATCGCAGGAAATGCATATCTCAGCTTGAAACCCCACGAAAACCAAGATATCTACTATTCTGCATATCAAACGCACTGTGGAGCGGTTAAAACACCAGATAACGTGTTTCTCGCATTAAATAGCTCGAAAAGAGCGCTCTCGATGTTTCTGCATACTTCTAACAGAAGTCTCACCAAGATTATCGCAGAAAATGCATATCTCAGCTTGAAACCCCACGAAAGCCAAGATATCGCTGTTTCTGCATATCAAACGCACTGTGGAGTGGTGAAAACACCGGATAAGGTTTTTCTCGCATTAACTAGCTCGAAAAGAGCGATCTCGATGTTTCAGCATACTTCGGACAGAAGTCTCACCAAGATTATCGCAGAAACTGCATATCTCAGCTTGAAACCCCACGAAAACCAAGATTTCCCCGGTTCTGCATATCATACGCACTGAGGAGTGGTAAAAACACTAGATATCGTGTTTCTCGCATTAAATAGCTCGAAACGAGCGATCTCGATGATTAAGCATACTTCGGACAGAAGTCTCACCAAGATTATCGTACAAAATGCATATCTCAGCCTGAAACCCCACGAAAGCCGAGATATCGCTGGTTCTGCATATCAAACGCACTGTGGAGTGGTGAAAACACCGGATAAGGTTTTTCTCGCATTAACTAGCTCGAAAAGAGCGATCTCGATGTTTCAGCATACTTCGGAAAGAAGTCTCACCAAGATTAACGCAGAAAATGCATATCTCAGCTTGAAACCCCACGAAAACCAAGATGTCGCTGGTACTGCATATCCAACGCACTGTGGAGTGGTGAAAACACCAGATAACGTGCTTCTCGCATTAAATAGCTCGAAACGAGCGATCTCGATGATTCTGCATACTTCGGACAGAAGTCTCAACAAGATTATCGCAGGAAATGCATATCTCAGCTTGAAACCCCACGAAAACCAAGATATCTACTATTCTGCATATCAAACGCACTGTGGAGTGGTTAAAACACCAGATAACGTGTTTCTCGCATTAAATAGCTCGAAAAGAGCGCTCTCGATGTTTCTGCATACTTCTAATAGAAGTCTCACCAAGATTATCGCAGAAAATGCATATCTCAGCTTGAAACCCCACGAAAGCCAAGATATCGCTGTTTCTGCATATCAAACGCACTGTGGAGTGGTGAAAACACCGGATAAGGTTTTTCTCGCATTAACTAGCTCGAAAAGAGCGATCTCGATGTTTCAGCATACTTCGGACAGAAGTCTCACCAATATTATCGCAGAAACTGCATATCTCAGCTTGAAACCCCACGAAAACCAAGATTTCGCCGGTTCTGCATATCATACGCACTGAGGAGTGGTAAAAACACTAGATATCGTGTTTCTCGCATTAAATAGCTCGAAACGAGCGATCTCGATGATTAAGCATACTTCGGACAGAAGTCTCACCAAGATTATCGTACAAAATGCATATCTCAGCCTGAAACCCCACGAAAGCCGAGATATCGCTGGTTCTGCATATCAAACGCACTGTGGAGTGGTGAAAACACCGGATAAGGTTTTTCTCGCATTAACTAGCTCGAAAAGAGCGATCTCGATGTTTCAGCATACTTCGGAAAGAAGTCTCACCAAGATTATCGCAGAAAATGCATCTCTCAGCTGGAAACACCACGAAAACCAAGATATCTCCGGTTCTGCACATCAAACGTACTGTGGAGTGGTGAAAACACCAGAAAACGTGTTTATCGCATTAAATAGCTCGAAACGAGCGATCTAGATGATTCTGCATACTTCTGACTGAAGTCTCACCAAGATTATCGCAGAAAATGCATACCTCAGCTTGAAGCCTCACGAAAACCAAGATATCTCCGGTTCTGCACATCAAACGTACTGTGGAGTGGTGAAAACACCAGAAAACGTGTTTATCGCATTAAGTAGCTCGAAAAGAGCGTGCTAGATGATTCTGCATACTTCTGGCAGAAGACTCACCAAGCTTATCGCAGAAAATGCATATCTCAGCTGGAAACACCACGAAAATCAATATATCGCCGGTTCCGCATATCAGACGCACTGTGGAGTGGTGAAAACACCAGAAAACGTGTTTCTCGCATTTAATAGCTCGAAACGAGCGATCTAGATGATTCTGCATACTTCTGACTGAAGTCTTACCAACCTTATCGCAGAAAATGCATATCTCAGCTTGAAATGCGACCGAAACGAAGATATCACCGGTTCTGCATGTCTAACGTACTGTGGAGTGGTGAAAACACCAGATAACGTGTTTCTCGCATTAAATAGCTCGAAACGAGCGATCTCGACGTTTCTGCATACTTCTGACAAAAGACCCACCAAGATTATCGCAAGAAATTCCTTATCTCAGCTGGAAACACCACGAAAACCGAGTTTTCTCCGGTTCTGCACATCAAACGTACCGTGGAGTGGTGAAAACACCAGAAAACGAGTTTCTCGCATTAAATAGCTCGAAAAGAGCGCTCTCGATGTTTCTGCATACTTCGGACAGATGTTTCACCAAGATTATCGTAGAAAATGCATATCTCAGCTTGAAACCCGACCGAAACCAAGATATCTCCGGTTCTGCATATCAAACGTGCTGTGGAGTGGTGAAAACACCAGAAAACGTGTTTCGTGCATTAAGTAGCTCGAAAAGAGCGCTCTCGATGTTTCTGCATACTTCGGACAGATGATTCACCAAGATTATCGTAGAAAATGCATATCTCAGCTTGAAACCCGACCGAAACCAAGATATCTCCGGTTCTGCATGTCAAACGTACTGTGGAGTGGTGAATACACCAGAAAACGTGTTTCGTGCGTTAAGTAGCTCGAAAAGAGCGATCTAGATGATTCTGCATACTTCTGACAAAAGACCCACCAAGCTTATCGTAGAAAATGCATATCTCAGCTTGAAACCCGACGAAAACCAAAATATCACCGGTTCTGCATATCAAACGCACTGTGGAGTGGTGAAAACACCAGATAACGTGTTGCTCGCATTCAATAGCTCGAAAAGAGCGATCTAGATGATTCTGCATACTTCTGACAAAAGCCCCACCAAGATTATCGCAGAAAATGCATATCTCAACTTGAAACCCGACGAAAACCGAGTTATCTCCTGTTCTGCACATCAAACGTAGCGTGGAGTGGTGAAAACACCAGAAAACGTGTTTCGCGCATTAAGTATCTCGAAAAGAGCGATCTCGAAGATTCTGCATACTTCTGACAGAAGTCTCACCAGGATTATCGTAGAAAATGCATATCTCAGCTTGAAACCCGGCCGAAACCAAGATATCTCCGGTTCTGCATGTCAAAATTACTGTGGAGTGCTGAAAACACAAGAAAACGTGTTTCGTGCATTAAGTAGCTCGAAAAGAGCGATCTAGATGATTCTGCATACTTCTTACAAAAGACCCACCAAGATTATCGTAGAAAATGCATATCTCCACTTGAACCTCGACGAAATCAAAGATGTCGCCGGTTCTGCTTATCAAACGCACTGTGGAGTGGTGAAAACAACCAGAGAACGTGTTTCTCGCATTAAATAGCTCGAAAAGAGCGATCTCGAAGGTCCTGCATACTTCTGACAGAAGTCTCACCAAGATAATCGTAGAAAATGCATATCTCAGCTTGAAACCCGTCCGAAACCAAGATATCTCCGGTTCTGCATGTCAAACGTACTGTGGAGTGGTGAAACCACCAGAAAACGTGTTTCCTGCATTAAGTAGCTCGAAAAGAGCGATCTAGATGATTCTGCATACTTCTGACTGATGTCTCACCAATATTATCGCAGAAAATGCATATCTCAGCTCGAAACCTCACGAAAATCAAGTTGTTGCCGGTTCTGCATATCAAACGCACTGTGGAGGGGTGAAAACAACCAGAGAACGTGTTTTTCGCGTTAAATATCTCGAAAAGGCCGATCACGATGATTCTGCATACTTCTGACAGAAGTCTCACCAAGATTATCGTAGAAAATGCATATCTCAACTTGAACCCCGACGAAATCAAAGATGTCGCCGGTTCTGCATATCAAACGCACTGTGGAGTGGTGAAAACACCAGATAACGTGTTTCTCGCATTAAATAGCTCGAAAAGAGCGCTCTCGATGTTTCTGCATACTTCGGACAGATGTTTCACCAAGGTTATCGTAGAAAATGCATATCTCAGCTTGAAACCCGACGAAAACCAAAATATCGTCGGTTCTGCATATCAAACCAACTGTGGAGTGGTGAAAACACCAGAGAACGTGTTTCTAACAATAAATAGCTCGAAACGAGCGATCTAGGTGATTCTGCATACTTCTGACTGAAGTCTCACCAATATTATCGCAGAAAATGCATATCTCAGCTTGAAACCCGACGAAAACCAAGATATCGTCGGTTCTGCATACCAGACGCACTGTGGAATGTTGAAAACACCAGAAAACGTGTTTCTCGCATTCACTATCTCGAAAAGAGCGTTCTCGATGATTCTGCATACTTCTCATAGACGAAACACCAAGATTATCGCAGAAAATGCATATTTCAGCTGGAAACCCCACGAAAACCAAGTTATCGGCGGCTCTACATATCAAACGCACTGTGGAGTGGTCAAAACACCAGAAAACGTGTTTCTCGCATTAAATAGCTCGAATAGAGCGATCTCGATGATTCTTCATACTTCGGGCAGAAGTCTCACCAAGATTATCGTAAAAAATGCATATCTCCGCATGAATCCCCACGAAAACCAAGATATCGCTGGTACTGCATATCAAACGCACTGTGGAGTGGTGAAAACACCAGATAACGTGTTGCTCGCATTAAATAGCTCGAAAAGAGCGCTCTCGATGTTTCTGCATACATCGGACAGAAGTCTCACCAAGATTATCGCAGAAAATGCATATCTCAGCTTGACACCCCACGAAAACCAAGTTGTCGCCGGTTCTGTATATCAAACGCACTGTGGAGTGGTGAAAACACCGGATAAGGTTTTTCTCGCATTAAATAGCTCGAAAAGAGCGCTCTCGATGTTTCTGCATACATCGGACAGAAGTCTCACCAAGATTATCGCAGAAAATGCATATCTCAGCTTGACACCCCACGAAAACCAAGATGTCGCCGGTTCTGTATATCAAACGCACTGTGGAGTGGTGAAAACACCAGAAAACCTGTTTCTCGCATTAAGTAGCTCGAAAAGAGCGTTCTCGAAGATCCTGCATACTTCTGACAGAAGTGTCACCAAGATTATCGTAGAAAATGCTTATCTCAGCTTGAAACCCGACCGAAACCGAGTTATCTCCGGTTCTGCACATCAAACGTACCGTCGAGTGGTGAAAACACCAGAAAACGTGTTTCGTGCATGAAGTAGCTCGAAAAGAGCGTTCTAGATGATTCTGCATACTTCCGACTGAAGTCTCACCAATATTACCGCAGAAAATGCATATCTCAGCTTGAAACCCCCGAAAACCAGGATATCGCTGGTTCTGCATATCAAACGCACTGTGGAGTGGTGAAAACACCAGATAACGTGTTTCTCGCATTAAATAGCTCGAAAAGAGCGATCTAGATGATTCAGCATACTTCGGACAGAAGTCTCACCAAGATTATCGCAGGAAATGCATATCTCAGCTTGAAACCCCACGAAAACCAAGATATCTCCGGTTCTGCATATCCAACGAACTGTGGAGTGGTGAAAACCCCAGAAAACGTGTTTCTCGCATTAAGAATCTCGAAAAGAGCGCTCTCGATGTTTCTGCATACTTTGGACAGATGTTTCACCAAGCTTATCGTAGAAAATGCATATCTCAGCTTGAAACCCGACGAAAACCAAGATGTCGCCGGTTCTGCATATCAAACGCACTGTGGAGTGGTTAAAACACCAGGAAACGTGTTTCTCGCATTAAGTAGCTCGATAAGAGCGATCTCGATGATTCTGCATTCTTCTGACAGAACGCTCACCAAGATTATCGCAGAAAATTCATATCTCAGCTGGAAACACCACGAAAACCAAGTTATCGGCGGCTCTACATAACAAACGCACTGTGGAGTGGTGAAAACACCAGATAACGTGCTTCTCGCATTAAATAGCTCGAAAAGAGCGATCTCGATGATTCTGCATACTTCTGACAGAACACTCACCAAGATTATCGCAGAAAATGCATATCTCAGCTGGAAACCCCACGAAAACCAAGATATCGCCGTTTCTGCTTATCAGACGCACAGTGGAGTGGTGAAAACACCAGAAAACGTGTTTCTCGCATTAACTAGCTCGAAAACAGCGTTCTCGATGATTCTGCATACTTTTCATAGTTGAAACACCAAGATTATCGCAGAAAATGCATATCTCAGCTGGATACCCCACGAAAACAAAGTTATCGGCGGCTCTACATATCAAACGCACTGTGGAATGGTCAAAACACCAAATAACGTGTTTCTCGCATTAAATAGCTCGAAAAGAGCGATATCGATAATTCTGCATACTTCGGACAGAAGTCTCACCAATATTATCGCAGAAAATGCATATCTCATCTTGAAACCTCACGAAAATCAAGATGACGCCGGTTCTGCATATCAAACGCACTGTGGAGTGGTGAAAACAACCAGATAACGTGTTTCTCGCATTAAATAGCTCGAAACGAGCGATCTAGGTGATTCTGCATACTTCTCATAGACGAAACACCAAGATTATCGCAGAAAATGCATATTTCAGCTGGAAACCCCACGAAAACCAAGTTATCGGCGGCTCTACATATCAAACGCACTGTGGAGTGGTCAAAACACCAGAAAACGTGTTTCTCGCATTAAATAGCTCGAATAGAGCGATCTCGATGATTCTTCATACTTCGGGCAGAAGTCTCAACAAGATTATCGTAAAAAATGCATATCTCAGCGAGAAACCCCACGAAAACCCAGATATCGCTGGTTCTGCATATCAAACGCACTGTGGAGTGGTGAAAACACCGGATAAGGTTTTTCTCGCATTAACTAGCTCGAAAAGAGCGATCTCGATGTTTCAGCATACTTCGGACAGAAGTCTCACCAAGATTATCGTAAAAAATGCATATCTCCGCATGAATCCCCACGAAAACCAAGATATCGCTGGTACTGCATATCAAACGCACTGTGGAGTGGTGAAAACACCAGATAACGTGTTTCTCGCATTAAATAGCTCGAAAAGAGCGCTCTCGATGTTTCTGCATACATCGGACAGAAGTCTCACCAAGATTATCGCAGAAAATGCATATCTCAGCTTGACACCCCACGAAAACCAAGATGTCGCCGGTTCTGTATATCAAACGCACTGTGGAGTGGTGAAAACACCAGAAAACGTGTTTCTCGCATTAAGTAGCTCGAAAAGAGCGTTCTCGAAGATCCTGCATACTTCTGACAGAAGTGTCACCAAGATTATCGTAGAAAATGCTTATCTCAGCATGAAACCCGACCGAAACCGAGTTATCTCCGGTTCTGGACATCAAACGTACCGTCGAGTGGTGAAAACACCAGAAAACGTGTTTCGTGCATGAAGTAGCTCGAAAAGAGCGTTCTAGATGATTCTGCATACTTCCGACTGAAGTCTCACCAATATTACCGCAGAAAATGCATATCTCAGCTTGAAACCCCCGAAAACCAGGATATCGCTGGTTCTGCATATCAAACGCACTGTGGAGTGGTGAAAACACCAGATAACGTGTTTCTCGCATTAAATAGCTCGAAAAGAGCGATCTAGATGATTCAGCATACTTCGGACAGAAGTCTCACCAAGATTATCGCAGGAAATGCATATCTCAGCTTGAAACCCCACGAAAACCAAGATATCTCCGGTTCTGCATATCCAACGAACTGTGGAGTGGTGAAAACCCCAGAAAACGTGTTTCTCGCATTAAGAATCTCGAAAAGAGCGCTCTCGATGTTTCTGCATACTTTGAACAGATGTTTCACCAAGCTTATCGTAGAAAATGCATATCTCAGCTTGAAACCCGACGAAAACCAAGATGTCGCCGGTTCTGCATATCAAACGCACTGTGGAGTGGTTAAAACACCAGGAAACGTGTTTCTCGCATTAAGTAGCTCGAAAAGAGCGTTCTCGAAGATCCTGCATACTTCTGACAGAAGTCTCACCCAGATTATCGTAGAAAATGCATATCTCAGCTTGAAACCCGACCGAAACTGAGTTATCTCCGGATCTGCACATCAAACGCACCGTGGATTGGTGAAAACACCAGAAAACGGGTTTCGTGCATTAAGTAGCTCGAAAAGAGCGATCTAGATGATTCTGCATACTTCTGACTGAAGTCTCACCAATATTATCGCAGAAAATGCATATTTCAGCTGGAAACCCCACGAAAACCAAGTTATCGGCGGCTCTACATATCAAACGCACTGTGGAGTGGTCAAAACACCAGAAAACTTGTTTTTTCGCATTAAATAGCTCGAAACGAGCGATCTAGATGATTCTGCATACTTCTGACTGAAGTCTCACCAATATTATCGCAGAAAATGCATATCTCAGCTAGAAACATAACGAAAATCAAGATGTCGCCGGTTCTGCACATCAAACGCACTGTGGAGTGGTGAAAACAACCGGATAACGTGTTTCTCACATTAAATAGCTCGAATAGAGCGATTTCTGTGATTCTGCAAACGTCTCACAGAAGAATATCCAAGATTATCGTAGAAAATGCATATCTCATCTGGAAACCCAATGAATCCGAAGATATCGCAGTTTCCGCATATCAAACGCACTGTGGAGTGGTAAAAACACCAGATAACGTGTTTCTCGCATTAAATAGCTCGAAAAGAGCGATCTAGATGATTCAGCATACTTCGGACAGAAGTCTCACCAAGATTATCGCAGGAAATGCATATCTCAGCTTGAAACCCCACGAAAACCAAGATATCTCCGGTTCTGCATATCCAACGAACTGTGGAGTGGTGAAAACCCCTGAAAACGTGTTTCTCGCATTAAGTAGCTCGAAAAGAGCGCTCTCGATGTTTCTGCATACTTTGGACAGATGTTTCACCAAGCTTATCGTAGAAAATGCATATCTCAGCTTGAAACCCGACGAAAACCAAGATGTCGCCGGTTCTGCATATCAAACGCACTGTGGAGTGGTCAAAACACCAGAGAACGTGTTTCTCGCATTAAATAGCTCGAAAAGAGCGATCTAGATGATTCTGCATACTTCTGACTGAAGTCTCACCAATATTATCGCAGAAAATGCATATCTCAGCTCGAAACCTCACGAATATCAAGATGTTGCCGGTTCTGCATATCAAACGCACTGTGGAGTGGTGAAAACAACCAGAGAACGTGTTTCTCGCATTAAATAGCTCGAATAGAGCGATCTAGATGACTCTGCATACTTCTGACAAAAGACCCACCAAGATTATCGCAGGAAATGCACATCTCAGCTTGAAACCCGACGAAAACCAAAATATCGCCGGTTCTGCATATCAAACCAACTGTGGAGTGGTGAAAACACCAGATAACGTGTTTCTCGCATTAACTAGCTCGAAACGAGCGATCTCGATGATTCTGCATACTTCGGACAGAAGTCTCAACAAGATTATCGCAGAAAAAGCATATCTCATCTTGAAACCCAACGAAAACCAAAATATCTCCGGTTCTGCATATCCAACGAACTGTGGAGTGGTGAAAACCCCAGAAAACGAGTTTCTCGCATTAAATAGCTCGAAAAGAGCGCTCTCGATGTTTCTGCATACTTCGGACAGATGTTTCACCAAGATTATCGTAGAAAATGCATATCTCACCTTGAAACCCGTACGAAACCAAGATATCTCCGGTTCTGCATGTCAAACGTACTGTGGAGTGGTGAAAACACCAGAAAACGTGTTTCGTGCATTAAGTAGCTCGAAAAGAGCGATCTAGATGATTCTGCATACTTCTGACAAAAGACCCACCAAGATTATCGCAGAAAATGCATATCTCAGCTGGAAACACCACGAAAATCAAGATATCGCCTGTTCTGCACATCAAACGCACTGTGGAGTGGTGAAAACCCCAGAAAACGAGTTTCTCGCATTAAATAGCTCGAAAAGCGCGGTCTAGATGATTCTGCATACTTCTGACAAAAGACCCACCAAGATTATCGCAGAAAATGCATATCTCAGCTGGAAACCCCACGAAAACCAAGATATCGCCGGTTCTGCATATCAGGCACCCTGTGGAGTGGTCAAAACACCAGATAACGTGTTTCTCGCATTAAATAGCTCGAAGAGACCGATCTAGATGTTTCTGCATACTTCTGACTGAAGTCTCACCAATATTATCGCAGAAAATGCATATCTCAGCTTGAAGCCCGACGAAAACCAAGATGTCGCCGGTTCTGCATATCAAACGCACTGTGGTGTGGTGAAAACACAAGAAAACGTGTTTCTCGCATTAAATAGCTCGAAAAGAGCGATCTAGATGATTCTGCATACTTCTGACAGAAGACTCACCAAGATTATCGCAGAAAATGCATATCTCAGCTGGAAACACCACGAAAATCAAGATATCGCCGGTTCTCCATATCAAACACACTGTGGAGTGGTGAAAACGCCAGCAAACGAGTTGCTCGCATTGACTAGCTCGAAAAGAGCGTTCTCGATGATTCTGCATACTTCTCATAGTTGAAACACCAAGATTATCGCAGAAAATGCATATTTCAGCTGAAAAACCCACGAAAACCAAGTTATCGGCGGCTCTACATATCAAACGCACTGTGGAGTGGTGAAAACACCAGATAACATGTTTCTCGCATTAAATAGCTCGAAAAGAGCGATCTCGATGATTCTGCATTCTTCTGACGGAACACTCACCAAGATTATCGCAGAAAATGCATATCTCTGCTTGAAACCCGACCGAAACGAAGATATCTCCGGTTCTGCATGTCTAACGTACTGTGGAGTGGTGAATACACCAGAAAACGTGTTTCTCGCATTAAATAGCTCGAAACGAGCGATCTAGATGTTTCTGCATTCTTCTGACTGAAGTCTCACCAATATTATCGCAGAAAATGCATATCTCAGCTGGAAACCTCACGAAAATCAAGATGTCGCCGGTTCTGCATATCAAACGCACTATGGAGTCGTGAAAACAACCAGATAACGTGTTTCTCGCATTAAATAGCTCGAAAAGAGCGATCTAGATGATTCTGCATCCTCCTGACAAAAGACCCACCAAGATTATCGCAGAAAATGCATATCTCAGCTGGAAACACCACGAAAATGAAGATATCTACTGTTCTGCATATCAAACGAACTGTGGATTTGTGAAAACAACCAGAGAACGTGTTTCTCGCAATAAATAGCTCAAAAAGAGCGCTCTCGATGTTTCTGCATACTTCGGACAGATGTTTCACCAAGCTTATCGTAGAAAATGCATATCTCAGCTTGAAACCCGACGAAAACCAAAATATCGCCGGTTCTGCATATCCAACGCACTGTGGAGTGGTGAAAACACCAGATAACGTGTTTCTCGCATTAAGAAGCACGAAACGAGCGATCTCGATAATTCTGCATACTTCGGACAGACGTCTCACCAATATTATCGCAGAAAATGCAAATCTCAGATTGAAACCCCACGAAAACCAAGATATCGCTTATTCTGCATATCAAACGCACTGTGGAGTGGTGAAAACACCAGATAACGTGTTTCTCGCATTAAATAGCTCGAAAAGAGCGAATACCTGATGTTTCAGCATACTTCGGACAGAAGTCTCACCAAGATTATCGCAGAAAATGCATATCTCAGCTTGAAACCACACGAAAAGCAAGATATCTCCGGTTCTGCATATCCAACGAACTGTGGAGTGGTGAAAACCCCAGAAAACGAGTTTCTCGCATTAACTAGCTCGAAAAGAGCGTTCTCGATGATTCTGCATACTTCTCATAGATGAAACACCAAGATTATCGCAGAAAGTGCATATCTCAGCTTGAAACCTCACGAAAACCAAGATATCTCCGGTTCTGCATGTCAAACGTACAGTGGAGTGGTGAATACACCAGAAAACGTGTTTCTCGCAATAAATAGCTCGAAAAGAGCGATCTAGGTGATTCTGCATACTTCAGACTGAAGTCTCACCAATATTATCGCAGAAAATGCATATCTCAGCTTGAAACACGACGAAAACCACGATGACGCCGGTTCTGCATATCAAACGCACTGTGGGGGGGTGAAATCACCAGAAAACGTGTTTCTCGCATTAAATAGCTCGAAACGAGCGATCTAGATGATTCTGGAAACTTCTGACTGAAGTCTCACCAATATTATCGCAGAAAATGCATATCTCAGCTAGAAACCTCACGAAATTCAAGATGTCGCCGGTTCTGCATATCAAACGCACTATGGAGTGGTGAAAACAACCAGATAACGCGTTTCTCGCATTAACAAGCTCGAAAAGAGCGTTCTCGATGATTCTGCATACTTCTCATAGATGAAACACTAAGATTATCGCAGAAAATGCATATTTCAGCTGGAAACCCCACGAAAACCAAGTTATCGGCGGCTCTACATATCAAACGCAATGTGGAGTGGTCAATACACCAGATAACGTGTTTCTCGCATTAAATAGCTCGAAAAGAGCGATATCGAAGATACTGCATACTTCTGACAGAGGTCTCCCCAGGATTATCGTAGAAAATGCATATCTCCGCTTGAAACCCGACCGAAACCAAGATATCTCCGGTTCTGCATGTCAAACTAACTGTGGAGTGGTGAAAACACCAGAAAACGAGTTTCGTGCATTAAGTAGCTCGAAAAGAGCGATCTCGATGATTCAGCATACTTCGGACAGAAGTCTCACCAAGATTATCGCAGGAAATGCATATCTCAGCTTGAAATGCCACGAAAACCAAGATATCGCTGGTTCTGCATATCAAACGCACTGTGGAGTGGTGAAAACACCAGATAACGTGTTTCTCGCATTAAATAGCTCGAAAAGAGCGCTCTCGATGTTTCTGCGTACTTGGGACCGAAGTCTCACCAAGATTATCGTAAAAAATGCATATCTCAGCTTGAAACCCCACGAAAACCAAGATATCGCTGTTACTGCATATCAAACGCACTGTGGAGTGGTGAAAACACCAGATAACGTGTTTCTCGTATTAAATAGCTCGGAAAGAGCGGTCTCGAAGATCCTGCATACTTCTGACAGAAGTCTCACCAAGATTATCGTAGAAAATACATATCTCAGCTTGAAACCCGACGAAAACCGAGTTATCTCCGGTTCTGCACATCAAACGTACCGTGGAGTGGTGAAAACACCAGAAAACGTGTTTCGCGCATTAAGTAGCTCGAAAAGAGCGATCTAGATGATTCTGCATACTTCTGACTGAAGTCTGACCAATATTATCGCAGAAAATGCATATCTCAGCTCGAAACCTCACGAAAATCAAGATGTTGCCGGTTCTGCATATCAAACGCACTGTGGAGTGGTGAAAACAACCAGAGAACGTGTTTCTCGCGTTAAATAGCTCGAAAAGGCCGATCACGATGATTCTGCATACTTCTGACAGAAGTCTCACCAAGATTATCGTAGAAAATGCATATCTCAACTTGAACCCCGACGAAATCAAAGATGTCGCCGGTTCTGCATATCAAACGCACTGTGGAGTGGTGAAAACAACCAGAGAACGTGTTTCTCGCATTAAATAGCTCGAAACGAGCGATCTCGAAGAACCTGCATACTTCTGACCGAAGTCTCACCAAGATTATCGTAGAAAATGCATATCTCAGTTTGAAACCCGACGAAAACCGAGTTATCTCCGGTTCTGCACATCAAACGTACCGTGGAGTGGTGAAAACACCAGAAAACGTGTTTCGCGCAGTAAGTAACTCGAAAAGAGCGTTCTCGAAGATCCTGCATACTTCTGACAGAAGTCCACCAGGATTATCGTAGAAAATGCATATCTCATCTTGAAACCCCACGAAAACAAAGATATCGCTGGTTCTGCATATCAAACGCACTGTGGAGTGGTGAAAACACCAGAAAACGTGTTTCTCGCATTAAGTAGCTCGAAAAGAGCGTTCTCGAAGATCCTGCATACTTCTGACAGAAGTCTCACCAAGATTATCGTAGAAAATGCATATCTCAGCTTGAAACCCGACGAAAACCGATATATCTCCGGTTCTGCACATCAAACGTACCGTGGAGTGGTTAAAACACCAGAAAACGTGTTTCGCGCATTAAGTAGCTCGAAAAGAGCGTTCTCGAAGATTCTGCATAATTCTGACAGAAGTCTCACCAGGATTATCGTAGAAAATGCATATCTCAGCTTGAATCCCGACCGAAACCAAGATATCTCCGGTTCTTCATGTCAAACGTACTGTGGATTGGTGAAAACACAAGAAAACGTGTTTCGTGCATTAAGGAGCTCGAAAAGAGCGATCTAGATGATTCTGCATACTTCTGACTGAAGTCTCACCAATATTATCGCAGAAAATGCATATCTCAGCTTGAAACACCACGAAAACCAAGATATCTACTGTTCTGCATATCCAAGGGACTGTGGAGTGGTGAAAACCCCAGAAAACGTGTTTCTCGCATTAAATAGCTCGAAAAGAGCGCTCTCGAAGATCCTGCATACTTCTGACAGAAGTCTCACCAAGATTATCTTAGAAAATGCATATCTCAGCTTGAAACCCGACGAAAACCAAAATATCGCCGGTTGTGCATATCAAACCAACTGTGGAGTGGTGAAAACACCAGATAACGTGTTTCTCGCATTAAATAGCTCGAAAAGTGCGATCTCGATGATTCTGCATACTTCTAACAGAAGTCTCACCAAGATTATCGCAGAATATGCATATCTCTGCTTGAAACCCCATGAATGCCAAGATATCGCTGGTTCTGCATATCAAACAAACTGTGGAGTGGTGACAACCCCAGAAAACGTGTTTCTCGCATTAAATAGCTCGAATAGAGCGATCTCGATGATTCTTCATACTTCGGACAGGAGTCTCACCAAGATTATCGCAGGAAATGCATATCTCAGCTTGAAACCCCACGAAAACCAAAATGTCGCCGGTACTGCATATCAAACGCACTGTGGAGTGGTGAAAACACCAGAAAACGTGTTTCTCGCATTAAGTAGCTCGAAAAGAGCGTTCTCGAAGATCCTGAATACTTCTGACAGAAGTCTCACCAAGATTATCTTAGAAAATGCATATCTCAGCTTGAAACCCGACGAAAACCGAGTTATCTCCGGTTCTGCACATCAAACGTACCGTAGAGTGGTGAAAACACCAGAAAACGTGTTTCGCGCATTAAGTAGCTCGAAAAGAGCGTTCTCGAAGATTCTGCATACTTCTGACAGAAGTCCACCAGGATTATCGTAGAAAATGCATATCTCATCTTGAAACCCCACGAAAACAAAGATATCGCTGGTTCTGCATATCAAACGCACTGTGGAGTGGTGAAAACACCAGAAAACGTGTTTCTCGCATTAAGTAGCTCGAAAAGTGCGATCTCGATGATTCTGCATACTTCTAACAGAAGTCTCACCAAGATTATCGCAGAATATGCATATCTCTGCTTGAAACCCCACGAAAACCAAGATATCTACTGTTCTGCATATCCAAGGAACTGTGGAGTGGTGAAAACCCCAGAAAACGTGTTTCTCGCATTAAATAGCTCGAAAAGAGCGCTCTCGACGTATCTGCATACTTCGGACAGATGTTTCACCCAGCTTATCGTAGAAAATGCATATCTCAGCTTGAAACCCCACGAAAGCCAAGATATCGCTGTGTGCAGCATATCAAACGAACTGTGGAGTGGTGACAACCCCAGAAAACGTGTTTCTCGCATTAAATAGCTCGAATAGAGCGATCTCGATGATTCTTCATCCTTCGGACAGAAGTCTCACCAAGATTATCGTAAAAAATGCATATCTCAGCTTGAAACCCCACGAAAGCCAAGATATCGCTGGTTCTGCATATCAAGCGCACTGTGGAGTGGTGAAAACAGCGGATAAGTTTTTTCTCGCATTAACTAGCTCGAAAAGAGCGATCTCGATGTTTCAGCATACTTCGGACAGAAGTCTCACCAAGATTATCGCCGAAAATGCATATCTCAGCTTGAAACCCCACGAAAACCAAGATATCGCCGTTTCTGCATATCATACTCACTGTGGAGTGGTGAAAACACCAGATAACGTGTTTCTCGCTTTAAATAGCTCGAAACGAGCATTCTCGATGACTAAGCATACTTCGGACCGAAGTCTCACCAAGATTATCGTAAAAAATGCATATCTCAGCTTGAAACCCCACGAAAACCAAGATATCGCTGGTTCTGCATATCAAACGCACTGTGGAGTGCTGAAAACACCAGATAACGTGTTTGTCGCATTAAATAGCTCGAAAAGAGCGATCTCGATGATTCTGCATACTTCGGACAGAAGTCTCACCAAGATTATCGCAGAAAATGCATCTCTCAGCTTGAAACCCCACGAAAACCAAAATGTCGCCGGTACTGCATATCAAACGCACTGTGGAGTGGTGAAAACACCAGAAAACGTGTTTCTCGCATTAAGTAGCTCGAAAAGAGCGTTCTCGAAGATCCTGCATACTTCTGACAGGAGTCTCACCAAGATTATCTTAGAAAATGCATATCTCAGCTTGAAACCCGACGAAAACCGAGTTATCTGCGGTTCTGCACATCAAACGTACCGTAGAGTGGTGAATACACCAGAAAACGTGTTTCTCGCATTAAATAGCTCGAGTAGAGCGATCTCGATGATTCTTCATACTTCGGACAGAAGTCTCACCAAGATTATCGTAAAAAATGCATATCTCAGCTTGAAACCCCACGAAAACCAAGATATCGCTGTGTTCAGCGTATCAAACGAACTGTGGAGTGGTGAAAACCCCAGAAAATGTATTTCTCGCATTAAATAGCTCGAATAGAGCGATCTCGATGATTCTTCATACTTCGGACAGAAGTCTCACCAAGATTATCGTAGAAAATGCATATCTCAGCTTGAAACCCGAAGAACACCGAGTTATCTCCTGTTCTGCACATCAAAGGTACCGTGGAGTGGCCAAAACCCCAGAAAACGTGTTTCGCGCTTTAAGTAGCTCGAAAAGAGCGTTCTCGAAGATTCTGCATACTTCTGACAGAAGTCCACCAGGATTATCGTAGAAAATGCATATCTCAGCTTGAAACCCGACCGAAACCAAGATATCTCCGGTTCTGCATGTCAGACGTACTGTAGAGTGGTGAAAACACCAGAAAACGTGTTTCGTGCATTACGTAGCTGCAAAAGAGCGATCTAGATGATTCTGCATACTTCTGACTGAAGTCTCACCAATATTATCGCAGAAAATGCATATCTCAGCTGGAAACACCACGAAAATCAAGATATCGCCGGTTCTGCATATCAAACGCACTGTGGAGTGGTGAAAACAACCAGCGAACGTGTTTCTCGCACTAAATAGCTCGAAAAGAGCGATCTCGATGATTCTGCATACTTCGGACAGAAGTCTCAACAAGATTATCGCAGAAAATGCATATCTCAGCTTGAAACCCCACGAAAGCAAGATATCTACTGTTCTGCATATCAAACGCACTGTGGAGTGGTGAAAACACCAGAAAACGTGTTTCGCGCATTAAGTAGCTCGAAGAGAGCGTTCTCGAAGATTCTGCATAATTCTGACAGAAGTCTCACCAAGATTATCGCAGAATATGCATATCTCTGCTTGAAACCCCATGAAAGCCAAGATATCGCTGGTTCTGCATATCAAACAAACTGTGGAGTGGTGACAACCCCAGAAAACGTGTTTCTCGCATTAAATAGCTCGAATAGAGCGATCTCGATGATTCTTCATACTTCGGACAGGAGTCTCACCAAGATTATCGCAGGAAATGCATATCTCAGCTTGAAACCCCACGAAAACCAAAATGTCGCCGGTACTGCATATCAAACGCACTGTGGAGTGGTGAAAACACCAGAAAACGTGTTTCTCGCATTAAGTAGCTCGAAAAGAGCGTTCTCGAAGATCCTGAATACTTCTGACAGAAGTCTCACCAAGATTATCTTAGAAAATGCATATCTCAGCTTGAAACCCGACGAAAACCGAGTTATCTCCGGTTCTGCACATCAAACGTACCGTAGAGTGGTGAAAACACCAGAAAACGTGTTTCGCGCATTAAGTAGCTCGAAAAGAGCGTTCTCGAAGATTCTGCATACTTCTGACAGAAGTCCACCAGGATTATCGTAGAAAATGCATATCTCATCTTGAAACCCCACGAAAACAAAGATATCGCTGGTTCTGCATATCAAACGCACTGTGGAGTGGTGAAAACACCAGAAAACGTGTTTCTCGCATTAAGTAGCTCGAAAAGAGCGTTCTCGAAGATCCTGCATACTTCTGACAGATGTTTCACCAAGCTTATCGTAGAAAATGCATATCTCAGCTTGAAACCCGACGAAAACCAAAATATCGCCGGTTGTGCATATCAAACCAACTGTGGAGTGGTGAAAACACCAGATAACGTGTTTCTCGCATTAAATAGCTCGAAAAGTGCGATCTCGATGATTCTGCATACTTCTAACAGAAGTCTCACCAAGATTATCGCAGAATATGCATATCTCTGCTTGAAACCCCACGAAAACCAAGATATCTACTGTTCTGCATATCCAAGGAACTGTGGAGTGGTGAAAACCCCAGAAAACGTGTTTCTCGCATTAAATAGCTCGAAAAGAGCGCTCTCGACGTATCTGCATACTTCGGACAGATGTTTCACCCAGCTTATCGTAGAAAATGCATATCTCAGCTTGAAACCCCACGAAAGCCAAGATATCGCTGTGTGCAGCATATCAAACGAACTGTGGAGTGGTGACAACCCCAGAAAACGTGTTTCTCGCAATAAATAGCTCGAATAGAGCGATCTCGATGATTCTTCATCCTTCGGACAGAAGTCTCACCAAGATTATCGTAAAAAATGCATATCTCAGCTTGAAACCCCACGAAAGCCAAGATATCGCTGGTTCTGCATATCAAGCGCACTGTGGAGTGGTGAAAACAGCGGATAAGTTTTTTCTCGCATTAACTAGCTCGAAAAGAGCGATCTCGATGTTTCAGCATACTTCGGACAGAAGTCTCACCAAGATTATCGCCGAAAATGCATATCTCAGCTTGAAACCCCACGAAAACCAAGATATCGCCGTTTCTGCATATCATACTCACTGTGGAGTGGTGAAAACACCAGATAACGTGTTTCTCGCTTTAAATAGCTCGAAACGAGCATTCTCGATGACTAAGCATACTTCGGACCGAAGTCTCACCAAGATTATCGTAAAAAATGCATATCTCAGCTTGAAACCCCACGAAAACCAAGATATCGCTGGTTCTGCATATCAAACGCACTGTGGAGTGCTGAAAACACCAGATAACGTGTTTGTCGCATTAAATAGCTCGAAAAGAGCGATCTCGATGATTCTGCATACTTCGGACAGAAGTCTCACCAAGATTATCGCAGAAAATGCATCTCTCAGCTTGAAACCCCACGAAAACCAAAATGTCGCCGGTACTGCATATCAAACGCACTGTGGAGTGGTGAAAACACCAGAAAACGTGTTTCTCGCATTAAGTAGCTCGAAAAGAGCGTTCTCGAAGATCCTGCATACTTCTGACAGAAGTCTCACCAAGATTATCTTAGAAAATGCATATCTCAGCTTGAAACCCGACGAAAACCGAGTTATCTCCGGTTCTGCACATCAAACGTACCGTAGAGTGGTGAAAACACCAGAAAACGTGTTTCGCGCATTAAGTAGCTCGAAAAGAGCGTTCTCGAAGATCCTGCATACTTCTGACAGAAGTCTCACCAAGATTATCTTAGAAAATGCATATCTCAGCTTGAAACCCGACGAAAACCGAGTTATCTCCGGTTCTGCACATCAAACGTACCGTGGAGTGGTGAAAACACCAGAAAACGTGTTTCTCGCATTAAATAGCTCGGAACGAGCGATCTCGATGATTCTGCATACTTCGGACAGAAGTCTCACCAAAATTATAGTAAAAAATGCATATCTCAGCTTGAAACCCCACGAAAACCAAGATATCGCTGTGTTCAGCGTATCAAACGAACTGTGGAGTGGTGAAAACCCCAGAAAATGTATTTCTCGCATTAAATAGCTCGAATAGAGCGATCTCGATGATTCTTCATACTTCGGACAGAAGTCTCACCAAGATTATCGTAGAAAATGCATATCTCAGCTTGAAACCCGAAGAACACCGAGTTATCTCCTGTTCTGCACATCAAAGGTACCGTGGAGTGGCCAAAACCCCAGAAAACGTGTTTCGCGCTTTAAGTAGCTCGAAAAGAGCGTTCTCGAAGATTCTGCATACTTCTGACAGAAGTCCACCAGGATTATCGTAGAAAATGCATATCTCAGCTTGAAACCCGACCGAAACCAAGATATCTCCGGTTCTGCATGTCAGACGTACTGTAGAGTGGTGAAAACACCAGAAAACGTGTTTCGTGCATTAGGTAGCTGCAAAAGAGCGATCTAGATGATTCTGCATACTTCTGACTGAAGTCTCACCAATATTATCGCAGAAAATGCATATCTCAGCTGGAAACACCACGAAAATCAAGATATCGCCGGTTCTGCATATCAAACGCACTGTGGAGTGGTGAAAACAACCAGCGAACGTGTTTCTCGCACTAAATAGCTCGAAAAGAGCGATCTCGATGATTCTGCATACTTCGGACAGAAGTCTCAACAAGATTATCGCAGAAAATGCATATCTCAGCTTGAAACCCCACGAAAGCAAGATATCTACTGTTCTGCATATCAAACGCACTGTGGAGTGGTGAAAACACCAGAAAACGTGTTTCGCGCATTTAGTAGCTCGAAGAGAGCGTTCTCGAAGATTCTGCATAATTCTGACAGAAGTCTCACCAAGATTATCGCAGAAAATGCATATCTCAGCTTGAAACCCCACGAAAACCAAGATATCTACTGTTCTGCATATCCAACGAACTGTGGAGTGGTGGAACCCCCAGAAAACGTGTTTCTCGCATTAAATAGCTCGAGTAGAGCGATCTCGATGATTCTTCATACTTCGGACAGATGTTTTACCAAGCTTATCGTAGAAAATGCATATCTCAGCTTGAAACCCCACGAAAGCCAAGATATCTCTGGTTCTGCATATCAAAAGCACTGTGGAGTGGTGAAAACACCAGATAACGTGTTTCTCGCATTAAATAGCTCGAAAAGAGCGGTCTCGATGATTCTGCATACTTCGGACAGAAGTCTCACCAAGATTATCGCAGAAAATGCATCTCTCAGCTTGAAACCCCACGAAAACCAAAATGTCGCCGGTACTGCATATCAAACGCACTGTGGAGTGGTGAAAAAACCAGAAAACGTGTTTCTCGCATTAAGTAGCTCGAAAAGAGCGTTCTCGAAGATCCTGCATACTTCTGACAGAAGTCTCACCAAGATTATCTTAGAAAATGCATATCTCAGCTTGAAACCCGACGAAAACCGAGTTATCTCCGGTTCTGCACATCAAACGTACCGTAGAGTGGTGAAAACACCAGAAAACGTGTTTCGCGCATTAAGTAGCTCGAAAAGAGCGTTCTCGAAGATCCTGCATACTTCTGACAGAAGTCTCACCAAGATTATCTTAGAAAATGCATATCTCAGCTGGAAACACCACGTAAATCAAGATATCGCCGGTTCTGCATATCAAACGCACTGTGGAGTGGTGAAAACAACCAGAGAACGTGTTTCTCGCATTAAATAGCTCGAAAAGAGCGATCTCGATGATTCTGCATACTTCGGACAGAAGTCTCAACAAGATTATCGCAGAAAATGCATATCTCTGCTTGAAACCCCACGAAAGCAAGATATCTCCTGTTCTGCATATCAAACGCACTGTGGAGTGGTGAAAACACCAGAAAACGTGTTTCGCGCATTAAGTAGCTCGAAGAGAGCGTTCTCGAAGATTCTGCATAATTCTGACAGAAGTCTCACCAAGATTATCGCAGAAAATGCATATCTCTGCTTGAAACCCCACGAAAACCAAGATATCTACTGTTCTGCATATCCAACGAACTGTGGAGTGGTGAAACCCCCAGAAAACGTGTTTCTCGCATTAAATAGCTCGAAAAGAGCGCTCTCGATGTTTCTGCATACTTCGGACAGATGTTTTACCAAGCTTATCGTAGAAAATGCATATCTCAGCTTGAAACCCGACGAAAACCAAAATATCTCCGGTTCTGCATATCCAACGCACTGTGGAGTGGTGAAAACACCAGATAACGTGTTTCTCGCATTCAGTAGCTCGAAACGAGCGATGTCGATGATTCTGCATACTTCGGACAGAAGTCTCCACAAGATTATCGCAGAAACTGCATATCTCAGCTTGAAACCCCACGAAAACCAAGGTATCTACTGTTCTGCATATCAAACGCACTGTGGAGTGGTGAAAACACCAGATAACGTGTTTCTCGCACTAGCTCGCTCGAAAAGAGCGACCTCGATGATTCAGCATACTTCGGACAGAAGTCTCACCAAGATTATCGCAGAAAATGCATATCTCTGCTTGAAACCCCACGAAAACCAAGATATCTACTGTTCTGCATATCCAACGAACTGTGGAGTGGTGAAACCCCCAGAAAACGTGTTTCTCGCATTAAATAGCTCGAAAAGAGCGCTCTCGATGTTTCTGCATACTTCGGACAGATGTTTTACCAAGCTTATCGTAGAAAATGCATATCTCAGCTTGAAACCCGACGAAAACCAAAATATCTCCGGTTCTGCATATCCAACGCACTGTGGAGTGGTGAAAACACCAGATAACGTGTTTCTCGCATTCAGTAGCTCGAAACGAGCGATGTCGATGATTCTGCATACTTCGGACAGAAGTCTCCACAAGATTATCGCAGAAACTGCATATCTCAGCTTGAAACCCCACGAAAACCAAGGTATCTACTGTTCTGCATATCCAACGAACTGTGGAGTGGTGAAACCCCCAGAAAACGTGTTTCTCGCATTAAGTAGCTCGAAAAGAGCGTTCTCGAAGATCCTGCATACTTCTGACAGAAGGCTCACCAAGTTTATCTTAGAAAATGCATATCTCAGCTTGAAACCCGACGAAAACCGAGTTATCTCCGGTTCTGCACATCAAACGTACCGTGGAGTGGTGAAAACACCAGAAAACGTGTTTCGCGCATTAAGTAGCTCGAAAAGAGCGTTCTCGAAGATTCTGCATACTTCTGACAGAAGTCCACCAGGATTATCGTAGAAAATGCATATCTCAGCTTGAAATCCGACCGAAACCAAGATATCTCCGGTTCAGCATTCCAAACGTACTGTGGAGTGGTGAAAACACCGGAAAACGTGTTTCGTGCATTAAGTAGCTCGAAAAGAGCGATCTAGACGATTCTGCATACTGCTGACAAAAGACCCACCAAGATTATCGGTGAAAATGCATATCTCAACTTGAACCCCGACGAAATCAAAGATGTCGCCGGTTCTGCATATCAAACGCACTGTGGAGTGGTGAAAACAACCAGAGAACGGGTTTCTCGCATTAAATAGCTCGAAAAGGTCGATCTCGAAGATAGTGCAAACTTCTGACAGAAGTCTCACCAAGATTATCGTTGAAAATGCATACCTCAGCTTGAAACCCGTCGAAAACCGAGTTATCTCCGGTTCTGCACATCAAACGTACCGTGGAGTGGTGAATACACCAGAAAACGTGTTTCTCGCATTAAATAGCTCGAGTAGAGCGATCTCGATGATTCTTCATACTTCGGACAGAAGTCTCACCAAGATTATCGTAAAAAATGCATATCTCAGCTTGAAACCCCACGAAAACCAAGATATCGCTGTGTTCTGCATATCAAACGCACTGTGGAGTGGTGAAAACCCCAGAAAACGTGTTTCTCGCATTAAATAGCTCGAGCAGAGCGATCTCGATGATTCTTCATACTTCGGACACAAGTCTCACCAAGATTATCGTAAAAAATGCATATCTCAGCTTGAAACCCCACGAAAGCCAAGATATCGCTGGTTCTGCATATCAAACGCACTGTGGAGTGGTGAAAACACCAGATAACGTGTTTCTCGCATTAAATAGCTCGAGAAGAGCGATCTCGATGATTCTGCATACTTCGGACAGAAGTCTCACCAAGATTATCGCAGAAAATGCATATCTCAGCTTGAAACCCCACGAAAACCAAGATGTCGCCGGTTCTGCATATCAAACGCACTGTGGAGTGGTGAAAACACCAGAAAACGTGTTTCTCGCATTAAATAGCTCGAAAAGAGCGTTCTCGAAGATACTGCATACTTCTGACAGAAGTCTCACCAAGTTTATCTTAGAAAATGCATATCTCAGCTTGAAACCCGACGAAAACCGAGTTATCTCCGGTTCTGCACATCAAACGTACCGTGGAGTGGTGAAAACACCAGAAAACGTGTTTCGCGCATTAAGTAGCTCGAAAAGAGCGTTCTCGAAGATTCTGCATACTTCTGACAGAAGTCTCACCAGGATTATCGTAAAAAATGCATATCTCAGCTTGAAACCCCACGAAAACCAAGATATCGCTGTGTTCTGCATATCAAACGCACTGTGGAGTGGTGAAAACCCCAGAAAACGTGTTTCTCGCTTTAAATAGCTGGAGTAGAGCGATCTCGATGATTCTTCATACTTCGGACAGAAGTCTCACCAAGATTATCGTAGAAAATGCATATCTCAGCTTGAAACCCCACGAAAACCAAGATATCGCTGTGTTCTGCATATCAAACGCACTGTGGAGTGGTGGAAACCCCAGAAAACGTGTTTCTCGCATTAAATAGCTCGAGTAGAGCGATCTCGATGATTCTTCATACTTCGGACAGAAGTCTCACCAAGATTATCGTAAAAAATGCATATCTCAGCTTGAAACCCCACGAAAGCCAAGATATCGCTGGTTCTGCATATCAAACGCACTGTGGAGTGGTGAAAACACCAGTTAACGTGTTTCTCGCATTAAATAGCTCGGAACGAGCGATCTCGATGATTCTGCATACTTCGGACAGAAGTCTCACCAAGATTATCGTAGAAAATGCATATCTCAGCTTGAACCCCGACGAAATCAAAGACGTCGCCGGTTCTGCATATCAAACGCACTGTGGAGTGGTGAAAACACCAGAAAACGAGTTTCTCGCATTAAATAGCTCGAAAAGTGCGATCTCGATGATTCTGCATACTTCTAACAGAAGTCTCACCAAGATTATCGCAGAATATGCATATCTCTGCTTGAAACCCCACGAAACCCAAGATATCTACTGTTCTGTATATCCAACGAACTGTGGAGTGTAGAAAACCCCAGAAAACGAGTTTCTCGCATTAAATAGCACGAAAAGTGCGCTCTCGATGTTTCTGCATACTTCGGACAGATGTTTCACCAAGATTATCGTAGGAAATGCATATCTCAGCTTGAAACCCGACGAAAACCAAAATATCGCCGGTTCTGCATATCAAACCAACTGTGGAGTGGTGAAAACACCAGATAACGTGTTTCACGCATTAAATAGCTCGAAAAGAGCGCTCTCGATGTTTCTGCATACTTCGGACAGATGTTTCACCAAGATTATCGTAGAAAATGCATATCTCACCTTGAAACCCGTACGAAACCAAGATATCTCCGGTTCTGCATGTCAAACGTACTGTGGAGTGGTGAAAACACCAGAAAACGTGTTTCGTGCATTAAGTAGCTCGAAAAGAGCGATCTAGATGATTCTGCATACTTCTGACAAAAGACCCACCAAGATTATCGCAGAAAATGCATATCTCAGCTGGAAACACCACGAAAATCAAGATATCGCCTGTTCTGCACATCAAACGCACTGTGGAGTGGTGAAAACCCCAGAAAACGAGTTTCTCGCATTAAATAGCTCGAAAAGCGCGGTCTAGATGATTCTGCATACTTCTGACAAAAGACCCACCAAGATTATCGCAGAAAATGCATATCTCAGCTGGAAACCCCACGAAAACCAAGATATCGCCGGTTCTGCATATCAGGCACCCTGTGGAGTGGTCAAAACACCAGATAACGTGTTTCTCGCATTAAATAGCTCGAAGAGACCGATCTAGATGTTTCTGCATACTTCTGACTGAAGTCTCACCAATATTATCGCAGAAAATGCATATCTCAGCTTGAAGCCCGACGAAAACCAAGATGTCGCCGGTTCTGCATATCAAACGCACTGTGGTGTGGTGAAAACACAAGAAAACGTGTTTCTCGCATTAAATAGCTCGAAAAGAGCGATCTAGATGATTCTGCATACTTCTGACAGAAGACTCACCAAGATTATCGCAGAAAATGCATATCTCAGCTGGAAACACCACGAAAATCAAGATATCGCCGGTTCTCCATATCAAACACACTGTGGAGTGGTGAAAACGCCAGAAAACGAGTTGCTCGCATTGACTAGCTCGAAAAGAGCGTTCTCGATGATTCTGCATACTTCTCATAGTTGAAACACCAAGATTATCGCAGCAAATGCATATTTCAGCTGAAAAACCCACGAAAACCAAGTTATCGGCGGCTCTACATATCAAACGCACTGTGGAGTGGTCAAAACACCAGAAAACTTGTTTTTTCGCATTAAATAGCTCGAAAAGAGAGTTCTCGATGATTCTGCATACTTCTCATAGATGAAACACCAAGATTATCGCAGAAAATGCATATTTCAGCTGGAAACCCCACGAAAACCAAGTTATCGGCGGCTCTACATATCAAACGCACTGTGGAGTGGTGAAAACACCAGATAACATGTTTCTCGCATTAAATAGCTCGAAAAGAGCGATCTCGATGATTCTGCATTCTTCTGACGGAACACTCACCAAGATTATCGCAGAAAATGCATATCTCTGCTTGAAACCCGACCGAAACGAAGATATCTCCGGTTCTGCATGTCTAACGTACTGTGGAGTGGTGAATACACCAGAAAACGTGTTTCTCGCATTAAATAGCTCGAAACGAGCGATCTAGATGTTTCTGCATTCTTCTGACTGAAGTCTCACCAATATTATCGCAGAAAATGCATATCTCAGCTGGAAACCTCACGAAAATCAAGATGTCGCCAGTTCTGCATATCAAACGCACTATGGAGTCGTGAAAACAACCAGATAACGTGTTTCTCGCATTAAATAGCTCGAAAAGAGCGATCTAGATGATTCTGCATCCTCCTGACAAAAGACCCACCAAGATTATCGCAGAAAATGCATATCTCAGCTGGAAACACCACGAAAATGAAGATATCTACTGTTCTGCATATCAAACGAACTGTGGATTTGTGAAAACAACCAGAGAACGTGTTTCTCGCAATAAATAGCTCAAAAAGAGCGCTCTCGATGTTTCTGCATACTTCGGACAGATGTTTCACCAAGCTTATCGTAGAAAATGCATATCTCAGCTTGAAACCCGACGAAAACCAAAATATCGCCGGTTCTGCATATCCAACGCACTGTGGAGTGGTGAAAACACCAGATAACGTGTTTCTCGCATTAAGAAGCTCGAAACGAGCGATCTCGATAATTCTGCATACTTCGGACAGAAGTCTCACCAATATTATCGCAGAAAATGCAAATCTCAGATTGAAACCCCACGAAAACCAAGATATCGCTTATTCTGCATATCAAACGCACTGTGGAGTGGTGAAAACACCAGATAACGTGTTTCTCGCATTAAATAGCTCGAAAAGAGCGAATACCTGATGTTTCAGCATACTTCGGACAGAAGTCTCACCAAGATTATCGCAGAAAATGCATATCTCAGCTTGAAACCACACGAAAAGCAAGATATCTCCGGTTCTGCATATCCAACGAACTGTGGAGTGGTGAAAACCCCAGAAAACGAGTTTCTCGCATTAACTAGCTCGAAAAGAGCGTTCTCGATGATTCTGCATACTTCTCATAGATGAAACACCAAGATTATCGCAGAAAGTGCATATCTCAGCTTGAAACTTCACGAAAACCAAGATATCTCCGGTTCTGCATGTCAAACGTACAGTGGAGTGGTGAATACACCAGAAAACGTGTTTCTCGCATTAAATAGCTCGAAAAGAGCGATCTAGGTGATTCTGCATACTTCAGACTGAAGTCTCACCAATATTATCGCAGAAAATGCATATCTCAGCTTGAAACACGACGAAAACCACGATGTCGCCGGTTCTGCATATCAAACGCACTGTGGGGGGGTGAAATCACCAGAAAACGTGTTTCTCGCATTAAATAGCTCGAAACGAGCGATCTAGATGATTCTGGAAACTTCTGACTGAAGTCTCACCAATATTATCGCAGAAAATGCATATCTCAGCTAGAAACCTCACGAAAATCAAGATGTCGCCGGTTCTGCATATCAAACGCACTATGGAGTGGTGAAAACAACCAGATAACGTATTTCTCGCATTAAATAGCTCGAAACGAACGATCTAGATGATTCTGCACACTTCTGACTGAAGTCTCACCAAGATTATCGCAGAAAATGCATATCTCAGCTGGAAACACCACGAAAATCAAGATATCGCCGGTTCTGCATATCAAACGCACTGTGGAGTGGTGAAAACACCAGATAACGTGTTTCTCGCATTAAATAGCTCGAAAAGAGCGATATCGAAGATACTGCATACTTCTGACAGAGGTCTCCCCAGGATTATCGTAGAAAATGCATATCTCAGCTTGAAACCCGACCGAAACCAAGATATCTCCGGTTCTGCATATCAAACGCACTGTGGAGTGGTGAAAACAACCAGAGAACGTGTTTCTCGCGTTAAATAGCTCGAAAAGGCCGATCACGATGATTCTGCATACTTCTGACAGAAGTCTCACCAAGATTATCGTAGAAAATGCATATCTCAACTTGAACCCCGACGAAATCAAAGATGTCGCCGGTTCTGCATATCAAACGCACTGTGGAGTGGTGAAAACACCAGATAACGTGTTTCTCGCATTAAATAGCTCGAAAAGAGCGATCTAGATGATTCTGCATACTTCTGACTAAAGACCCACCAAGATTATCGTAGAAAATGCATATCTCAACTTGAACCCCGACGAAATCAAAGATGTCGCCGGTTCTGCATATCAAACGCACTGTGGAGTGGTGAAAACAACCAGAGAACGTGTTTCTCGCATTAAATAGCTCGAAACGAGCGATCTCGAAGATCCTGCATACTTCTGACCGAAGTCTCACCAAGATTATCGTAGAAAATGCATATCTCAGTTTGAAACCCGACGAAAACCGAGTTATCTCCGGTTCTGCACATCAAACGTACCGTGGAGTGGTGAAAACACCAGAAAACGTGTTTCGCGCAGTAAGTAACTCGAAAAGAGCGTTCTCGAAGATCCTGCATACTTCTGACAGAAGTCTCACCAGGATTATCGTAGAAAATGCATATCTCAGCTGGAAACACCACGAAAATCAAGATATCGCCTGTTCTGCATATCAAACGCACTGTGGAGTGGTGAAAACAACCAGAGAACGTGGTTCTCGCATTAAATAGCTCGAAAAGAGCGATCTCGATGATTCAGCATATTTCGGACAGGAGTCTCACCAAGATTATCGCAGGAAATGCATATCTCAGCTTGAAACCCCACGAAAACCAAAATGTCGCCGGTACTGCATATCAAACGCACTGTGGAGTGGTGAAAACACCAGAAAACGTGTTTCTCGCATTAAGTAGCTCGAAAAGAGCGTTCTCGAAGATCCTGCATACTTCTGACAGAAGTCTCACCAAGATTATCTTAGAAAATGCATATCTCAGCTTGAAACCCGACGAAAACCGAGTTATCTCCGGTTCTGCACATCAAACGTACCGTAGAGTGGTGAAAACACCAGAAAACGTGTTTCGCGCATTAAGTAGCTCGAAAAGAGCGTTCTCTAAGATTCTGCATACTTCTGACAGAAGTCCACCAGGATTATCGTAGAAAATGCATATCTCATCTTGAAACCCCACGAAAACAAAGATATCGCTGGTTCTGCATATCAAACGCACTGTGGAGTGGTGAAAACACCAGAAAACGTGTTTCTCGCATTAAGTAGCTCGAAAAGAGCGTTCTCGAAGATTCTGCATAATTCTGACAGAAGTCTCACCAGGATTATCGTAGAAAATGCATATCTCAGCTTGAATCCCGACCGAAACCAAGATATCTCCGGTTCTTCATGTCAAACGTACTGTGGAGTGGTGAAAACACAAGAAAACGTGTTTCGTGCATTAAGGAGCTCGAAAAGAGCGATCTAGATGATTCTGCATACTTCTGACTGAAGTCTCACCAATATTATCGCAGAAAATGCATATCTCAGCTTGAAACACCACGAAAACCAAGATATCTACTGTTCTGCATATCCAAGGAACTGTGGAGTGGTGAAAACCCCAGAAAACGTGTTTCTCGCATTAAATAGCTCGAAAAGAGCGCTCTCGAAGATCCTGCATACTTCTGACAGAAGTCTTACCAAGATTACCTTAGAAAATGCATATCTCAGCTTGAAACCCGACGAAAACCAAAATATCGCCGGTTGTGCATATCATACCAACTGTGGAGTGGTGAAAACACCAGATAACGTGTTTCTCGCATTAAATAGCTCGAAAAGTGCGATCTCGATGATTCTGCATACTTCTAACAGAAGTCTCACCAAGATTATCGCAGAATATGCATATCTCTGCTTGAAACCCCACGAAAACCAAGATATCTACTGTTCTGCATATCCAAGGAACTGTGGAGTGGTGAAAACCCCAGAAAACGTGTTTCTCGCATTAAATAGCTCGAAAAGAGCGCTCTCGAAGATTCTGCATACTTCTGACAGAAGTCCACCAGGATTATCGTAGAAAATGCATATCTCAGCTTGAAACCCGACGAAAACCGAGTTATCTCCGGTTCTGCACATCAAACGTACCGTAGAGTGGTGAAAACACCAGAAAACGTGTTTCGCGCATTAAGTAGCTCGAAAAGAGCGTTCTCGAAGATTCTGCATACTTCGGACAGATGTTTCACCCAGCTTATCGTAGAAAATGCATATCTCAGCTTGAAACCCCACGAAAGCCAAGATATCGCTGGTTCTGCATATCAAACAAACTGTGGAGTGGTGACAACCCCAGAAAACGTGTTTCTCGCATTAAATAGCTCGAATAGAGCGATCTCGATGATTCTTCATCCTTCGGACAGAAGTCTCACAATGATTATCGTAAAAAATGCATATCTCAGCTTGAAACCCCACGAAAGCCAAGATATCGCTGGTTCTGCATATCAAGCGCACTGTGGAGTGGTGAAAACAGCGGATAAGTTTTTTCTCGCATTAACTAGCTCGAAAAGAGCGATCTCGATGTTTCAGCATACTTCGGACAGAAGTCTCACCAAGATTATCGCCGAAAATGCATATCTCAGCTTGAAACCCCACGAAAACCAAGATATCGCCGTTTCTGCATATCATACTCACTGTGGAGTGGTGAAAACACCAGATAACGTGTTTCTCGCTTTAAATAGCTCGAAACGAGCATTCTCGATGACTAAGCATACTTCGGACCGAAGTCTCACCAAGATTATCGTAAAAAATGCATATCTCAGCTTGAAACCCCACGAAAACCAAGATATCGCTGGTTCTGCATATCAAACGCACTGTGGAGTGCTGAAAACACCAGATAACGTGTTTGTCGCATTAAATAGCTCGAAAAGAGCGATCTCGATGATTCTGCATACTTCGGACAGAAGTCTCACCAAGATTATCGCAGAAAATGCATCTCTCAGCTTGAAACCCCACGAAAACCAAAATGTCGCCGGTACTGCATATCAAACGCACTGTGGAGTGGTGAAAACACCAGAAAACGTGTTTCTCGCATTAAGTAGCTCGAAAAGAGCGTTCTCGAAGATCCTGCATACTTCTGACAGAAGTCTCACCAAGATTATCTTAGAAAATGCATATCTCAGCTTGAAACCCGACGAAAACCGAGTTATCTCCGGTTCTGCACATCAAACGTACCGTAGAGTGGTGAAAACACCAGAAAACGTGTTTCGCGCATTAAGTAGCTCGAAAAGAGCGTTCTCGAAGATCCTGCATACTTCTGACAGAAGTCTCACCAAGATTATCTTAGAAAATGCATATCTCAGCTTGAAACCCGACGAAAACCGAGTTATCTCCGGTTCTGCACATCAAACGTACCGTGGAGTGGTGAAAACACCAGAAAACGTGTTTCTCGCATTAAATAGCTCGGAACGAGCGATCTCGATGATTCTGCATACTTCGGACAGAAGTCTCACCAAAATTATAGTAAAAAATGCATATCTCAGCTTGAAACCCCACGAAAACCAAGATATCGCTGTGTTCAGCGTATCAAACGAACTGTGGAGTGGTGAAAACCCCAGAAAATGTGTTTCTCGCATTAAATAGCTCGAATAGAGCGATCTCGATGATTCTTCATACTTCGGACAGAAGTCTCACCAAGATTATCGTAGAAAATGCATATCTCAGCTTGAAACCCGAAGAACACCGAGTTATCTCCTGTTCTGCACATCAAAGGTACCGTGGAGTGGCCAAAACCCCAGAAAACGTGTTTCGCGCTTTAAGTAGCTCGAAAAGAGCGTTCTCGAAGATTCTGCATACTTCTGACAGAAGTCCACCAGGATTATCGTAGAAAATGCATATCTCAGCTTGAAACCCGACCGAAACCAAGATATCTCCGGTTCTGCATGTCAGACGTACTGTAGAGTGGTGAACACACCAGAAAACGTGTTTCGTGCATTAGGTAGCTGCAAAAGAGCGATCTAGATGATTCTGCATACTTCTGACTGAAGTCTCACCAATATTATCGCAGAAAATGCATATCTCAGCTGGAAACACCACGAAAATCAAGATATCGCCGGTTCTGCATATCAAACGCACTGTGGAGTGGTGAAAACAACCAGAGAACGTGTTTCTCGCACTAAATAGCTCGAAAAGAGCGATCTCGATGATTCTGCATACTTCGGACAGAAGTCTCAACAAGATTATCGCAGAAAATGCATATCTCAGCTTGAAACCCCACGAAAGCAAGATATCTACTGTTCTGCATATCAAACGCACTGTGGAGTGGTGAAAACACCAGAAAACGTGTTTCGCGCATTAAGTAGCTCGAAGAGAGCGTTCTCGAAGATTCTGCATAATTCTGACAGAAGTCTCACCAAGATTATCGCAGAAAATGCATATCTCTGCTTGAAACCCCACGAAAACCAAGATATCTACTGTTCTGCATATCCAACGAACTGTGGAGTGGTGGAACCCCCAGAAAACGTGTTTCTCGCATTAAATAGCTCGAGTAGAGCGATCTCGATGATTCTTCATACTTCGGACAGATGTTTTACCAAGCTTATCGTAGAAAATGCATATCTCAGCTTGAAACCCCACGAAAGCCAAGATATCTCTGGTTCTGCATATCAAAAGCACTGTGGAGTGGTGAAAACACCAGATAACGTGTTTCTCGCATTAAATAGCTCGAAAAGAGCGGTCTCGATGATTCTGCATACTTCGGACAGAAGTCTCACCAAGATTATCGCAGAAAATGCATCTCTCAGCTTGAAACCCCACGAAAACCAAAATGTCGCCGGTACTGCATATCAAACGCACTGTGGAGTGGTGAAAACACCAGAAAACGTGTTTCTCGCATTAAGTAGCTCGAAAAGAGCGTTCTCGAAGATCCTGCATACTTCTGACAGACGTCTCACCAAGATTATCTTAGAAAATGCATATCTCAGCTTGAAACCCGACGAAAACCGAGTTATCTCCGGTTCTGCACATCAAACGTACCGTAGAGTGGTGAAAACACCAGAAAACGTGTTTCGCGCATTAAGTAGCTCGAAAAGAGCGTTCTCGAAGATCCTGCATACTTCTGACAGAAGTCTCACCAAGATTATCTTAGAAAATGCATATCTCAGCTGGAAACACCACGAAAA
>CATORF010000412.1:0-19734 GCA_951804975.1 Anthophora plumipes
AGATATCTCGTGATCCGTCCGCAATGTGTTAAGAACGGAGTGTATAACACAAACAACTGACCCGCGATTTTGTCGGAGAAAGCTATCAGGTCAGTCCAAAAGTTCGTGCGCATTTTTGGGAAATTTTTAAATAGTGTAAATAAAACACAATTTAACATTTTAATCAGTGATATATTTTCCTCCACTATCTACAATTTCTCGCTATCTTACAGGTAGCTTTTTAATTCCATTGCTGTAGAAAAACTCTGGTTTTGATACAAAAAAACTTGAAAGTTCATTTTGTACATCCTGTTTAGAATTTAACTTTTTCCCTAGTAAAAAATTTTGTAAGGCACGAAATAAGTGAAAATCACTTGGGGCAATATCCGGGGAGTAAGGAGGATGCGGCAAAAGTTCCCAATTCAATTCACTAATTTTTTGCAGCGTTGTTCGAGCCGTATGCGGTCTAGCGTTATCATGATGAAACAACACTTTCTTGATATTCACCAATCGCGGGCGTTTTTTAATCAATTCTAAGTTTAAACGATAAAGTTGTTCACTGTAAACATCTGCATTAATGGTTTGATTTGTTTCTAACAGTTCATAATAAATTACACCATACATATCCCACCAAACACTTAAAAGTATCTTTTTAGGATGTAAAGACACCTTTGCTGTTGGAATTGGCTGCTTATCTTTATCTGTCCATTGTCTTTTTCTTCTGACGTTATGATAAATAATCCATTTTTCGTCACCTGTTACCAAACGGTCTAAAAATGGCTCTCTTTCGAAGCGTGACAAAAGGGAAGTGCAGATGTTTATTCGCTGCTGGAGATTGGCTTCGGATAGCTCATGCGGTACCCACTTTCCAAGCTTGGATATTTTCCCAATCTCCTTTAAATGACGAAAGACTGTTCCATGAGATGAATCCATCCTTTCTGCGATCTGATCCACTGTTAATTGTGGCTCTAACTCCACAAGATTTTTAAGAACGTCGTTATCAAAATTAACAGGACGTCCTGAACGGGGTTCATCATAAAAACTGCTTTCTCCAACTTTAAATTTTTTAAACCATTTCTGGGCAGTCCTTACACTGGTAGTATGTTCACCATGTACACTATTAATTTTTATCGCTGCAGATCTGGCAGATTCGCCACACGAAAATAAAAAATAAAACACAGCACGTTTGTATTGATTATCAATATTCATTTTCTATGGGTACTAATATGCGTCCGATGTTTACGAAAATTGGTGACAAACTGACTAATACATTAGTCAAGCGACGACAAGTTTCGACAGGTTCAAAATCTTATTGGTTTAGTAGTGAGTCATAGCGAATCCCATGCATGCTATTAATGCGCACGAAGTTATGGTGGACTGACCTGATATATGGTATACCGTCAAAGACTGTTGCCGTTTCGATTAGGGAGTTCCCACAATGCGATATGCATTATCGAATTGGTTTCAGTCGACGAAGAAAAATAAAAGAAAATAAAGAAAATTTTGTTCGGAACGTAACAGTCCTCCTTCCTTAGAATCATCACTGTCCTCGGTGATGTAATGATGTGGTATAATGTGAAAGTACAATGTTGGTGTGAATTATCCTAATATGTCAGTTTGTGATACATTGGGTCATATATGATGCGCAAATGTGTGTGTTTCCTATATCTATGGAGGCGATTAATTAGTGTATTTCCTACGTAGAGCGATACTGGGTTTTCTCTTGGTTTATTGTGTACTATGTCGCTAGCACAAGTAGAGGCTGTTCGATTCTGTTACATGATTCTACATCTATTACTTCTAATTTTGTACAGTTCTGTAGCATATCGATCATCTGTTCGTTTCGTATAAATGTATTCCCTCTTACATGAATTTCAATAAGTGATATAAGAAACTGCAAAAACCGACCACTGATACTCGGATTGGGTCTGGGAAAACGTTCGTGGCGTTTTTTTTAGTAAAATTTAACTGGTTTTCTTATTAGGTGTATTATAAGTGAAATAAGTTCGGTGCCTTTTTATCATATATTCGATGTTTATTTTTAAAAAGAAGGAATACGCGTTACGTTTCGAAGTAATCACCATTACTTTCTACACACTTCTTCCACTTTTCGGGTAGTTGGCGAATTCCGTTTCTATAAAAAGATGGTGGTTTTGATTGAATAAACTCATTCATGTTTTTTCCGGCTTCTTCGAGAGATTTGAAGTGAGAATCAACCAAGTGGTGTTGCAGCGACCGAAAAAGATGGTAATCTGAGGGGGCCATATCTGGGGAATATGCCGCATGAGGGAGAATCTCCCAGCCCAAAGAAGAAATGACTTCCAGTGTTGTTTTCGCCGTATGTGGTCGTGCGTTGTCATGCAACAGAATCACCGGCCTGGTTCCACTGCCGGTAAAAGGCCTTTTCTGTTCAATTGCGTCGCTTAAATGAATCATTTGTTGCTGGTAACGCTCAGCAGTAATCGTTTGTTTGTTCAGCAACTCATAATAAAGGACACCTTTGAAATCCCACCAAATACTCAGCAACACTTTTTTAGCGTGAATGTTCGGCTTAGCAGTAGATGTTGATGGTTCACTTGGATGAACCCATGACTTGCGTCGTTTAGGATTGTCGTACAACACCCACTTTTCATCCCCAGTTACAATTTTGTGCAGAAAGTCTTTTTGATTGAATCGAGACAGCAGGGACATTGCAGTATCACAGCGTCTCACTTTGTTTTCGGGACTGAGTACGCGAGGAACCCAACGGCCTACCTTCTGTACTCTCCCAAGCTTCTTTAAACGAACAGAAATTGCTTGTCGAGTTACACCAAGTTCCTCAGCAAGTTCCTGCTGCGTTTGACAAGGATCTTCGTTCAATAATTGCTCTAATTCCTCGTCTTCCACTTTTTTTGGCGTTCCACTGCGTTCTGCATCATTAACACTTTGCCGACCGCACGCTCCACAGGGAACTGTTCGGTTTCCACCGCACTTGGGAAAGCCAAACAGCCCTGTCCACCGCGCATTTTTCGGAAGTAGCACGGACTGAATTTCACTATTTGAACTAAAAAAGGTCCGAAAACTAGTCACATGAGCAATTATATTTCACGGCAATAATTTCGTTTAACTATTTCACGTATTATTTATACAAAACATAAAATTAAGAATTTATAACAATTACTTTTTACTCGTTTTTCAAAAAGCATAGACAAGAAAATCAGGAAATTAAGGACATTAAAGATGACTAAGGATAAATAAGATGACTGAAACATAGAATACAAAAACAGTAATATATTCTAATATTGTTTTTTTGTGTGGTATCGTTCAAAACATTGCAGTTTATGTAACGGCACATTACAAGATTCACAAATATATCGGGTATAGCCTGATTTTTTATTTGCCGAGCATACTCTGCATCTCCGGTGAGGATATATTTTTTTTCCATTTGCTATAATCGGTACCAATCTGTGTTTTGTAAAATCTTGTGATAAACGTTCTAATGGGTCATGACTCGGTGCTCGTCTTGTTGGTTCAACTACGTTCGATGGTCCTGCCTGTTCGATGTCCATATTTTCAGTTTCCTCCTCCTTTGCTTCCACCAGTGCAATTGCCACTTGGAGTAAAAATTTTTTGTAGCTCGTCCTCTTCTGACTTATTGCTTTGTGGACTAGAAAGGAGTTAAAAAGAGCAGCGTTAAGAAAATACAGTACTGCCTTTTTTGTCCACTTGGTGCTTTCCCGTAGAATGTTGTAGTATGACATGTGTTGATCTGCGCGATCAACACCTTTCATATATTTATTGTAGTCGGCAACAGATTTCGGTTTTGTTATTGTCCCTGACCAACGTGGAACGTTGACCATTTCTGCCGAATGGATTGTCGAAATAGTTCTAACGATTCGCTTCTTCGTAGCCTGCCAAACGTGTAAAAGGACTTGACCTTTTCTGGCAAATTTCGCTTCATGTTCCTTCAGTGTAATGTCTCTTAAATTTTTTGGAACTCCTCTATTTGCTCTAATTGTTCCGCAAACTCGTATGTTCTTCTGTAGGAGCAATTCGGCTGTATGTACGCTGTTATAATAGTTGTCCATATATGTGTGATGATGGAATCCCACATAAGGATCTAAAATCGATAGGACCGTATTTTCCAGTGTTGCTCCTGAGCCTGTATATATTTTGAAATTGCAAATATATCCAGATGCCGCTTCGCACAGCATCCGTACGAGAATCCCATATTTCACGATTTTCGCGGGATTGTACGTGCGAAAAAATAATCGACCCCGCCAAGGTATTACGCCTTCATCCAACGATAATTCCTGCTTTGGCGTATACACTGTCTGGAACTTGTCTTGTATATAATTGAGAACTTCTCTAATTTTAAACAGTCTGTCTGATTTATCATGCAATATATCATTGTTGCAAAAATGCCACATTCTCCAGATCTGCATAAATCGATTCCGGCTCATTGTTTTGGGGAAGATTGGGGTTTCTATATACGGTAGGGTGGACCAGTAATCATATATATCACCTTTGGGTACTTGTCCCATCAAGATAATTAATCCCAGAAACTTTTTCATTTCTTTTACCGTCACGTCAACCCACTTTACTGCTTTATACTCTTTATACTTGTTTGCAACTTGAGAGCGATATCTGTTTGTTTCGGTTACCAGTAATTCGAAGAGATCATCGCCAAGAAACAATTGTGCCGCTTCCCATTCGCTGTTCTGATCTCGAGGCATCGTGTTAATGCTTGAAGTCCGACCATATGGCTCTAGTTGAACTATTGCATCATCCTCTGTCCAAACATCGACATCATTGACAATAATGTCTTCTTCCATGTCATCGGAGGAATCATCTTCCGGTCCGCTCGAAATCGTCCGGCGATTACTTTGCTGTATGGGAGTGATAGTATCGTCGTCACTTTCACAATCACTTATCAGTGCAACGCAGTTTTCAGAACAGTCTGACAGTGTGTCCATAAACAACTCATCGTTTATATCTTCGCTTATGCTTCTGGACATTTTTCTAAAGTCAAAATGGGAGATCTCCCCGATCGGTCGGCAATGTGTTAAGATCGTTATCGTGGTGGAATAGAACACCTTTGCGATTCACTAATGATGGTCGTTTTTCCACTAACGCTGCTTGAAGACGTTCAAGTTGTTGGCTGTAAATCTCAGCTGTTACGGTCTGATTTTGCTTTAAAAGCTCAAAATGAATAATTCCTTTAACCCTTTCGCTACGGGAGTGTGCTCCGTCGGAGTGATACAGCTGTACAGGCCACTGTGCCGCCGAAGTAGCGGCACTGAACGGAGCACTGCGCCGAAAAGTGTGCATATCGCGCTTAGGTAAAATGGTGTTCGGACTTACATCTTTCGGTGCAGCCTCGTCATTCTCTTGATCGTACGATTCTATAAGTATTATACAACAACACATTTGGAGATGTTGCAATTATTATAAATAAAAATGTATTTAAAAATTACACTTTACAATAACAAATTAAAATTCTTAATAATTTAATTCACAGTGATAAATTTGAAAGCAAGGGTCGACACACAATCCCACATTACAGTTTTTACATTCATGCACCGTTTCGCGTCTTTTGTCGTTCGCATGACAAACAACACACCTTCTTCTTGGTTTTTTTCCTGCCGATTTGTAAACCGACGGAAAATGTCGTTCTATTAATCTCAATGGATTATTATTCCCCATTCGATGTGGATGACTTGTACTTTCATGGTACTTTTCCAGTATCTCCCTAATTAGTTGTAATTGAAATCTTGCCATAGATATTGGTTGTTTCATCTTATGCTTGTACAGGCAATAAGCGTTCCAGATGCAAATGTCCACCAGATGGAAGAAAAATTTCCGGTACCATTTCAAAGATTTCCGTGTCGAGTTCACAGTACTTTTGACCATATCCGCTTTATTCACTGCACCCATTGAATTGTTATAATCTAACACGCATACAGGTTTCTGGATAACTTTTTCTCCTCCGTGCCCGATTAACGTTTTAAATTCTGCTGTATGCATTGTAGAAATCATATACACTTCTCTTTTATCCATCCATTTTAAGACCAATAAATTACCGGATGATCTAAATGCTGCTTCCCCCTTTTTTAATCGTTTGTCAATTTTGGGCATTCCTTTTCTCCTTTTGATTACGGTCCCGCACGCGTTTGTGCCATTATTATGTAAAAACTTAAATAAAGCTGGACTCGCATACCAGTTATCTACATAAAGAGTATGGCCCTTTCCTAGATGCGGCTTCATAAGGGTTTCCACAACTGCTCCAGATTTTCCAATATCTAGATTTTCAGTCTCCACCATGGTAGATGATCCGGCATAAATTATTAGATCCTGCACGAACCCTGTCTCACAGTCGCTCAAAATAAATGATTTTATACCGAATCTGCTTCTCTTTGATGCTATGTACTGCTTAAATGAAAGCCGCCCTTTATACAAAAGCAGACTTTCGTCAATGCATAGCCGTTGATAAGGTTGAAATGATTCATTAAATGCTTTTCGTAATATTTTAACGACGTTTCGTATTTTGTATAAACGATCATTAGTACGACCAACATCATTGGTGAAATGTAGCATTTGTAGTAATTTGAAGTAACGATCTCTCGTCATTACGTCTCCAAAGATATCGCTACGCAGAAGTATATCTTTACTCCAGTACTCTGCTAATGATAACTTCTTGTTGCGTGTCATCAATAATGACACAGCAAAAAAACAATACAATTCGGCTAGTCCTGTTCCATCTGACATATTTACGTTATTATTACTCTTTCGAGACCAATATCGATTACTTTCCCCTGCAATCAATTCTACGAGCTCTTCAGAAAGGAAAAGTTGAAAAAAGTCTAAGATTTTTGCGGATCTATCAATATTTTTTTTTATTCCTGAATCCGCTGCCGCAAACTTATGTATTTTGGGGACGAATGTTTTTGACATCCATACTTCAGAGTTATTGTCATGGGTTTCAATCTGTTCATCTTCTGATTCAGAAGTACTGCGTATAGCTCTTCTATTTCTCTGTCGGATTACATTAATTTGATTTTCAATATCTGAATCACTGTCCGAATCAGTTACGCCATTAGAGGATTGAATTCTTTCCGAGCTTCTCTGTGATATTCTAATAAGGGAGACACAAAAAGATTTTAAAAAACAAACTAAACAAAGTCCCAAGTAAAATTTTCAAATAAATGTTGCAAACCTTGAAAACTTAACAGCTGCTATCCAATTTCTTCTAATGATTTAAGAAAGATTTCTTGTTACGTCGTACTTTTGTACGATACAGACACTTCACTCTCGAATAGAATACAGAAGAAATTTGCTTCGACGTACAGAATATATATATATATATTATATAATATATAAAGTACGACGTAACAAGAAATCTTTCATATATATATACACTACCGCTCAAAAGTATCCGGACACTTGTGAAATATGTATTAACGTTGCACAAAAGTTATTTAAGTACCTAAAATAGTAATTAAAACAGATTTTTATTTATTTCTTATGAAATATCTAACGTTTTAAATTAAAAATTACATATGTGTAACCTACGAATACTACACTAAAATTAAATACGAGATTCATCGACGTATCTACCGCGGTTAGATATTACCGCTTGCACTAATCTCGGCAATCTTTCTACCAGTTTCCTCATGTTTCTTGCAAGCACTTCCATAAGTCTTTTTGCTATGTTAGGCACTTTTCACGCATTTTTCTGTTCAATTCATCCCATAATTTTTCAATGGGGTTGAGGTCCGGAGATTGTGGTGGCCATTGCATAATTTTTAGTACATTTTCTCTTTCTAATGTCTCTAAATAGTTTTTACACAATTTAGCTGTGTTTAGGATCATTGTCCTGTATAAATATAAAATTTTGTCCTATTAACCTACTACCGGAGGGTTCAATTAAAATGTTTAAATATTGTTCCTTGCGTAATATGCTGTCTATTTTGACTATATAACCCACCATATTTTTTCCAAAACAATCCCACACAGTAACCAAACCACCCCCATGTTTCACCGTTGTCACTACACAATCGTCTAAAAGTTTTTCGTTAAGTTTTTTGCGAACGAACTGACGTCTTTTGCTACCAAAAACTTCGAACTTCGACTCATCCGTCCATAACACGTTTTTCTATTCTGAGATGATCCAATCTTTGTGTTCTTTTGCCCAGTTAAATCGTTTTCTCTTATTTATTGGTCTTAAAAGTGGTTTTTTAACAGTCACACATCCACGGAGACCAACATTCACTAGCCGTCGTTTGACCGTCGCCACGCTGATGGGATTTTGCCTTGTTCTATTAACTTCGGCAGTGATTTCCGATGCAGTAAGACGTCTGTTACGTTTACTTATGGTTTCGATAAATCGGTTTTCGGATTTTGTAGTTTTTGCTGGTCGTCCTATCCTTTTTTTGATGAGCAATCTTTACTTGTTGCATACTTTTTAATAGTGTCATGTACTGTTGACCTTGCAATTTTCTGACGCAGTGCAATTTCTCTAACTGCATATCCTTCTTCCGCAAGTGTAAGGATACTGGCACGTTTTTGTACCGATAGTTCTCGTTTCGAACTCATATCTTCATGGAAAAGAAGCTACAGACGAACTAAAGCGAAGCTGGCGAGTGCATAGCGTTACCTCTATTCTTATTTCTACCGAGAGAACATTACCACATCATCAACAGTTTACAGACACTTAATACATATTGAAGAACTCTCTGAACTCGTTTTCCACCATAGAGATGAAACAAAGTGGAACTTAATATTCTTTTAAGCGTCGAAATCGTTCCATTAGATTTTGTATTTCTATGCAGGAATTTTATTTCTGCATACTCATTATATAATTTATACATAAAAATTAATTCTATTATGATATGATACCTAAAAAAAGATAACAATAATAATTACAATTGATATAACCGTTCTAAATACCTTTCGTACAAAGTTAAACTATGTTTTATACAACAAAAGCAAGTGTCCGGATACTTTTGAGCGGTAGTGTATATATATATATATATATATGTCGCGTTCAAAATATACCTTTACTCGGTTAACTCAAGACGGTTGAATATTAGCCACTGATTGCTTGAAGGAGACTGGAGCGTAATTCTTGCCCCGATTGCTCCAAAAAAATGCATGTTTATATTTCACTTGTTTAAAACAAATGCGAACAGACCAGATAATGAAAAAACTGTGATCGATGTGCAGTATGCGTAAAAATAAAAACATCGCGGGCCTCATGGTCAAGTGGTATCACGCTGACGTAGTCTATAGGCGACGCTCGTAGCGAAAGGGTTAGTATCCCACCACACGCACAACAAAACTTTCCGGGGATGAAGCCCTGGTTTTGGGCACTGTAAAGATGATTGACCAGGTGATAGCCATTGACGTTTTCGTTTGAGATTGCAGTATAAGACCCACTTTTCGTCACCAGTAATAATCTGATCGAGAAATGAACGATTATTTTGTCGATCTCGCAGGGAAGCACAAATGTTCATGCGCTGGATACGGTTAGAAACCGTCAGTTCATGCGGTACCCATTTTCCCAGTTTCGATACTTTTCCCAATTGTATTAAATGTCTATGGACAGTACTGCTGCTACTGCCTAATCTCTCAGCAATTTCATCGGTAGTTAATTGTGGTTCTAACTCGATTAAAGCTTTCAATACCTCAGGATTGAACGTTGTTGGTCGACCGGATCTCGGTTCGTCAGAAAGGCCAAAATCACCTTTTCGAAATTTGGAAAACCATCTTTGACACTTTCTCAAATTCAAAGCATGTTCACCATACACTTCACAAATGTTTTTAACCGTATCCGTAGTTGTACTACCTTTTTTAAATTCATATAGCATCCAATGCCGCAAATGAAGTTCGCACACGCTCATTTAAAAATTTTTTTTCAAGTGAAAAATGTGGATCAAACTGCATCGAACGCAACCGATAGACTGTCGAGAGAGCACTCTTTAATGGTAAAGGAACCTTTGACTTATATAGAACAAGTTAGAATAGAATAAAATAATAAAAATACAAGAAAGTGAAATAAAAATAAGATAAATAAAATAAAACACAGTAGAATAAAGCAATATAGGAATGCAAAATAAAAGCAATGTAAAAATAAATAAGTTACGTTTGGTTAAGAATAAAATAAGATAAAAGAATAGACTAGAGTACGATAATACAATAAGGTAAAATAAAGTAATAAAAATAAGATAGGATAGAATAAAACAAAATAAGATAAGATAAGATAGTAGTGTAAGTGAGAGATAGATAATATGATAAGTAAAGGAAAATCTCACTCTGTGATGCTTTGAGTAGTCAGTTCTTGCATATAGTCATTTAGCCACCTTGATGTTAACCACCTCATGGGTGAAAGAAACTCGTTTTGAGAACCAGGCCGGCACACCAGTAGTAATATTCGGCGCTAGACTAGGCGCATCTCGTGACTTGTCAGTACAGAAAATTATTATCTAGAACCGATGAAATTGGTATATTTGTACCCGGAATATTAACACATTAAGGGTGGGGGCTCTTGACGAAATTATGCTAGGCAACGCGGCGACCGGCCCCCTCGTTTTTCGTCCTAAAGCGGGCGATATTTTGTGTAATCATAAAAAAATTTAGACTTAAAAAGTTTATTTAAACTCTCAAAACTACAATAAATATTAAAAAAGAACTTAGCACTAATTACAAAAAATGTTTTAAAGCATATATTTATTAGAAGAATCTAGTACTTTTTATGAGTGTGATATTGCTGATAACACTCGCCGCGGTGAAGGGGTGAATTGCAAAACTCGCATTTGAAGCAAGTCAATTTTCTTTTTTTATGTGCCGCACAAACTACGCAGTTTCGTTGGGCATATAGTTTTTTGCCTTTATTTTCTATCCGAATTAATTTGTGCTTTTTGATGTCTAGCGAAAGACGTCCAGGCGGATCAATTTTATATCGTGGAGTCCGTGTTGTCGAGTTTGATATACCAGGCTGTGGCTCTTCAATGTCCATCAATTCCAGATCTTCGGTTTTTTTGCCAGTAATAACACAGCGTGATAATTCTAACAGATATTTTTTATATGTCAAGCTACTATTATTATGCATGTTATATACTAAAAAGGAATTGAAAAATGCACAATTTAACAAATACATTACAGTCCGCTTGGTCCACTTTCTTGTTTTTCGCAATATTGAGTAATACGAAAGGTACTGGTCTGCTCTATCAACACCTTTCATATAACACATCACTCAATAAGTCTCCGGTCTAACTAAGAAAAACAATTTTTTTTTTTAAATTTCTCTTTATTCATCAACATACTCTCCTTCAAGAGTGATACATTCATTCCAACGCTCCTCTAACTTTTCGATGCCCTTTATGTAAAACGATTTGTCTTTGCTCTCAAAATAAGCCTCAGTTTCGGCAATCACTTCTTCATTTGAGCCAAATTTCTTTCCCTGAAGCATCTTTTTCATGTCTGCAAAAAGCCAGTAGTCGCTGGGGGCCAAATCTGGAGAGTACGGTGGGTGGGGAAGCAATTCAAAGCGTAATTCATCCAATTTAACCATTGTTTTCATCGACTTGTGACACGGGGCATTGCCCTGGTGAAACAGGACTTTTTTCTTTTGCATGTGGGGCCGTTTTTTCTTGATTTCTGTACTCAATCGATCCAACAATGCCATGTAATATTCACTATTGATAGTTTTGCTTTTCTCAAGGTAGTCGATGAACAAAATTCCATACGCGTCCCAAAATACGGATGCCATAATCTTGCCAGCCGACTTTTGTGTTTTTGGTCGCTTTGGACGACTTTCACCGGCTGCTGTCCACTCAGCTGACGATCTTTTTGATTCAGGCGTGTAGTGGTGGATCCATGTTTCATCCATTGTTACATACCGACGCAAGAAATCCTTTTTATTTCGCTTGAACAGTTCCAAACAACGCTCTGAATCGTCGACGCGTTGTTGTTTCTGGTCCGGTGTGAGCAAACGCGGCACCCACTTCGAAAGCAACTTGCGCATGCTCAAATTTTCATGTAAAATTGTAAAGACACTACCTTCTGATATCTTCAATGTGTCAGCTATCTCACGCAACTTCATTTTACGGTCTTTTAAAACTATTTTGTGGACATTTTTTTATGTTTTCCGGAACAACTGCCGATTTTGGGCGACCAGAGCGTTCAGCATCATCGGTGCTTGTACGACCGCGTTTAAATTCTGCATACCAGTCAATAATAGTTGATTTCCCTGGTGCAGAGTCCCCATAATGCTTATCAAGCCACTGTTTGGCTCCAACAGTATTTTTCCCCATCAAAAAACAGTGTTTAATCAACACACGAAATTCCTTTCTATCCATTGTCTTGAAAATTACAAAACTGGGGTCACTAAAACGACTATAACCTCTAAACTAACGGTCTAAATGCCATGAAATTTTGGCACGTACTGTTTGAAGGTTAGTATTACCCGAAAATCACGTGGGTCTGTCAACAATGTTGCCATATATGTGTCAGACCGGGGATTTATTGAGTGATGTGTTAGTTGTTGTATTCTATTACGCATTTTGGTTTCATTATTTTTGTATTTGTGTGCCAATCTGTACTGGAGCTTTCTAATAGTTCACTTGAATGAATATTCGAAATCATCCTCACTTCTCTCTTTGACTGCCAAATTTGTAATAAAACGTCTCCTTTTCTCCGGAAAATTGACTGTCCGCGTTGCAGCTTATTATTTTTTAATTCGTGTGGAAGTCCTCGGTTCACACGTATTGTTCCACAACTTTGTATTTTATGTTTTAAAAGAGTTTCGTTTATATCTACACTGTTATATTAATTATCCATAAACACATGATAATATTTGTCTTTATAGGGATCAAGAATATCTAATATTGTTTCCGACAGTTTCTTTCCTTCTCCACAATACATTTTCATATTACAAATGTAGCCACTTTTTGATTCGGCCACAACTCTCACCAAGATTCCATATTTAATCATTTTCGAGGCATTATAAACTTTAAATCCCAATCTTCCACGCCATGGTATGATACTTTCGTCCAGTGAAATCTCTCTTCTTGGTGTATATACAGTTCTGAATTTTTCAACCAAACTGTCATAAACTGGTCGAATTGTAAATAAACGGTCGCTTGATTCATTCATTTCATCGTTATTTACAAAGTGCCACCATCTCCATATCTCTTTAAATCTATCACGACTCATTGTCTTTGGAAATATTGGCGTTTCTAATAATGGATCTGTTGTCCAATATTCATCAATCGTACTTTTTGGAATTTGGCCCATTAGAATTAATAATCCTAAAAATTTCTTGAATTCGCCAATAGTGAGATTTGTCCATCTTATCGTTTTCTTCTTTTTGACGTATTATTCGACGTTTTGATGGTGATATCGGTTGGTTTCTGTTACCATCATTTCGTAAAGATTATCATCAAGGAACACATCTAGAGTTCCTTCAATGCCGTTCTGTGGTAAAATATTGGGTGTGAAGGAAAGTCATCCATGTTTTTTATACGTTTTTCGAACCTTTATTTAATATAGCTAGAGTTATCGGATTTATGTCAAATATGCGCCGTTTTGTTCAATTATCTGTTGCCATTTCGAAGGTAGTTTCATGAGTCCTCTTTCGTAGAAATCCTTGTCCCTATTTGCAAAAAATTGGGATAGATGATTTTCACAGGCCTCTCTTGTAGCCAGCTTTACACCCGTAAGGGAATTTTGCAACGACCTAAACAGATAATAGTCACTTGGAGCTATATCCGGACTATAAGGGGGATGCAGAAGAACCTCCCAACCAAGCTCCCGAAGTTTTTGGCGCGTCACCAATGATGTATGCGGCCTGGCGTTGTCATGATGGAAGACAACGCCCTTCCTATTGGCTAATTCTGGCCGTTTTTCACCAATTGCCTGCTTCACACGGTCTAATTGCTTACAGTATACACCTGAATTGAGTGTTCGGCCAGATTGGAGCAGCTCATAATACAGGATCCCCTTCCAGTCCCACCACACACACAGCAAAACCTTCCTAGCCGTCAATCCAGGCTTGGCGACGGTCTGGGGTGGATCGCCAGTCTTTGACCAAGATCTTTTCCGGATATTGTTGTCGTAGGTGATCCATTTCTCATCCCCAGTCACCATACGCTTGAGAAATGGGTCGACTTTGTTGCGATTCAACAGAGACTCGCAGATTGAAATGCGATCCAGCAGATTCTTTTGCGTCAGCTCATGAGGTACCCAAACATCGAGCTTCTTGGTGTATCCAGCCTTACGCAAGTGATCCAAAATGAACGCTTGTATGAGAGATGTTTAGCTCCTTGGCAATCTCGACGCTGCTCATATGTCGGTTTTCATTCACTTTTTCCACAATTTTATCGACGTTTACGGTGACAGGTCTTCCAGAGCGTGGAGCGTCTTTTACATCACAATTTCCAGAACAGAATCGACGAAACCAAAATTGCGCATTATTTTCCGTTACAGTATCGGGCCCATAAACTTCGTTCACAATTTTGGCCGCCTGTGCTGCATTTTTGCCTTGATCAAAGCAAAATTGTAAAATATAGCGAATTTTCTCCTTGTTCACTTCCATCTTTGACGCGCTATAACAATCGACTGAATCACCCAAACAAAAAACTGTCGAAGAGAATTTTTATCTACGTAAAAGGACCTCCCTAAAGAGTATAAGAATGATGCAATGCGATTAGTACATCACGAAATATTGCGTTCAGCGCCACATTTTTAGAAGAAATATGGATGACTTTTCTTCACACCCAATATTTAACCCTGTTCAATCCAAAAACGGTTCTATGGTAGGTTGAATGTCGACTTCAGTCCATTGATGTAAAATTTCTTCTTCATCGTCATTTTGACTTTCATCACCGCTAATAGATAGTGGAAAAACTGGGGTCCTTCTCATAGGTCTTATAGAACTATCACTATCATTATCATCACTTAAAATATCTAACTCACTTTGATCGCAATCAACGTCAGACAAATCGTCTGCATATATATCTTTATTTTCGCCGTGAAACCATATTTAAGGGCTTCAAAATTTACTTTAAGTAAAATTTGAACAACCGAACAGTTTCAAACATACGAAGGCGAATCAAATATAAACGAGACTTTATTTTTAAAATAATTTTATTCAGTGAAATAACATAGCCAAGCACATATTATTTTTCAACATAGTCTCCTGCTTTGGAAATGCATTTTTCCCAGCGGATTGGGAGATTTTTGATCCCAGCATCGTAAAAAGAAGAGTGCTGTGTCAGAAGCCAATTGCGCACAAAGGCCTCCACCGCCGCGTCGTCTTGGAATCGTTGTCCTCCTAGTGCTTCTTTAAGCGGTCCGAAGAGATGGAAATCGCAGGGCGATAGGTCAGGACTGTAGGGAGGATGATCAAGTGGAGTCCACCTTATTTCCTCTAATGTTGTGCAGGTTAGAGCTGCTGTATGAGGCCTGGCGTTGTCGTGGAGGAGAATGACGTCTCGAATCGGTTGGTTACGCCTTTTCGAACGATAAGCAACCTTTGCCTCCCTCAAAAGCTCACAGTAATAAGCAGCATTTATTGTGCGACGCTCATGCAAAAAATCAATGTGCAAAACGCCACGCCGGTCGAAAAAAACAGTTGCCAGCACCTTCCCAGCTGACAACCGCGTCTTGGCTTTCACAGGGGCTGCCTCCTCCTTCCTCCGCCACTCCATACTGGCTTGTTTCGATTCGGGTGTGTAATGATGAACCCAAGTTTCATCGCAGGTGACTATTCGATTCAAAAATGTATCCCCTTCTTCCGAAAACCGTGCTGAAAGCTCCTGACACACTTGGAAACGTCTCAACTTCTGTTCTGCTGTCAAAAGGCGAGGGACCCATCTGGCGCACACTTTACGGAACCCTAGGTCCTTTGTGACGATTGTTTGACAGCTCCCATAACTTATTCCAACCTGTGCTGTCATTTCAGAAAGTGTCAAACGCCGATCTCTTTCAAGAAGTTCACGAATCGTGCGAATGTTCTCCTCCGTAATGCTGGTTCGAGGACGACGATCATGTTCCACATTTTCAACCAGTTCACGTCCTTCCTTGAACTTCTTATGCCAGGCAAACACGCGAGCCCTTGACAGTGTCTGATCCCCGAACTGTGCAGTCAATCTTTGCAGAATTTCTATTGGTTTGACGCCTTCATGTGTGAGAAATTTAATAATAATGCGTTGCGCAACTGAGAGGTGTACTTGTTGCTCTGACATCTTGAATACTACCGCCAAACGTGTCTGAACTGGACAACGGCCTGCTCTCCCCACTCCTGACATCCCAACCAATGCACACTAGAAGCGGCCGCTCGCTCCCTTTAAATTTACGCGCTCAGAAACAAAAGTCTCGTTTATATTTGATTCACCCTCGTAAAACATACTAAATACAAATGTAAAGTGGCCCGTATATTGCGCAATGTAGTTGAAAACCGCACTAATACGGCTTCCGCCTTGAAGCTACAATGGAGATAAATCGTAGTATTACGACTCCCGCCTTTAAGCAGCAGTCAAGATAAATCGTAGTACTACGACTCCCGCCTTTAATGTGTTAAGCTGAGAATTTTAAAACCCGAATTAAAATGATTAATTTTATTTATAAAAGAATGACAAAAACTCGCTAATTGCAGAGAAAAAGTTATCGGCGAGGACATAAGAACATACATACAGTCTGTCACACAAGAGCGTGTCTGCGATATTTCTGTAAATATTTATATATTTGTAAAAAAATTTATATGAATCGAATCTACATCTAAAACACTAATACGCTATTACTTAGTAGGGTGTCCAATCTCCTCCATTAGCGATTATAGCTTGACATCGTTTCGGCATACTCTCGACTAATTTTTGAGCGTAGGATTCTGGTAACGACCTCCATATCTTCCGAATGTGATGTACAAGTGTTCTTATTTTTGTGATACGTCTTCCTCTCAGCTTGTATTTCATTAGGGACCACACATTTTCGATAGGGTTTGCATCAGGGGACTGCGATGGCCAAGGAAGTACGGTGATGGCGTTTTCCGCTTTCCATTGGGTGCAGATGCGACTTCGATGTTTAGGGTCGTTGTCTTCTTGCAATATCCATTGGTCCTCGGTTTGGTTGAACCAACGTTTCACGGATGTGAGAAGTCCCCTTTGGTACAATTTCACCATCTTTTGTGCATTCAGATTGTCTGTGAAGACGCACAAAGTCCCAAAATCGCGTGCGTTAAAGCAACCCCAAACATGCACTTTTATAGGGTGTTTTACACTTCTTTGAATCATCCTTCTTCCATGGATAGTCCAAGCACGCCTAATAGGACACCATGCCCAAAACGAAGATTCATCAGTGAATATTATATTACTCCAATCACGATCTCTGTTTTCATTCGCCCATGCCAGACGATTTTCGACGTGCTTTTTTGAAAGCATCGGTTTTAACAATGTACTTTGCCACTTAACACCAAATTCGTCTAAACGCCGTTTCAGTGTCATTATACTGATATTTATACCCTTTTTAGCCAAAAATACTTGACCTTTCCGTAATGAGAGAGTCGGATTCTTCTCGAAAAGCCGGAGAATCATTTTGTCTCGTCGGATATCGGTCTTCCTCTTTAATCCCCGATTTTGGAAGTCGTCGACATTTTTTGTCTCCTTATATCGGTCTACCCACTTCTTAACAAACTGTACCGACTTGTGCATATATTTAGCAGCACTCGGGAAACTCAATTTTGGCCCTTTTGGGTGGCAACACAAGAATACTGCTTCAAATCGTTTCGCGTACGCGGCACTCATATTAAAAAGCTCTGTTCCTTTCACTGTTTCAAATGAAACTGAAAGGTATTCAGCAACGCGTATTAGAGAAGTTTTCGTTTGTTTACATTCTTTTTATCTCATTCTGATTAGGTGTCAGGTTTCGCAGATATCGCAGACACGCTCTTGTGTGACAGACTGTACATACATACAGTGATGAGCAAAACTGAACACACTTTATACATTTGTGGAAATATATTGATATATTTCAAAATTATAACATTATAATACAAATTGTTAGACAATACATGAAAACCAGTTGTATATAAAATTTATTAAGGTCACTTAATGGTTCTTTACGTTTCTTATAATGTTCATTATCACAAATACGTTGTACTCGGTTTTGCACCAAATATTTATTCAGTCTTTAATATTTGGTCCAGAGACCTTTTGCTTTCAATACTAAATGTATCCGTTGAGGCATACTTTGAATTAGTCTTTCACAGTAATCTGGACTGATTTTATCCCATTCTTCCTGAACTCGAATCCAAAGATTATCAGTTGATGTTGGCATCGTGTGGTATTCACAGTGTAATTTTTTTTTTAAATGAGCCCACAAATTCTCAATCGGATTCAGGTCCGGGCTTTGTGCCGGCCAATCTAATAATTTAAAATTTTGGTTATTCAGCCAATTTTGTACTGATTTTGCCATATGCTTCGGATCCCGATCCTGCTGGAACATTACTTCATCCTGTGGGTATGGCATATTTTCTGTCGTTTCCGGTAAATGAGTTTGTAAAATCGACATGTAACTATACTGGTTCATATTACCAATAATTCGCTGTATGGGACCTGTTCCATAGGACGTCATACATCCCCACATCATGATGGAGCCGCCACCATGTTTTAATGTCTCTTTGACATGATGTCGTTTAAGGCTTTCACCTTTCCTTTTCCAATACCATGCTCTGCCATCTGCTGATATGCGATTAATTTTTGTTTCATCAGACCAAATAACGCGTCTCCACTGATCAACAGTCCAATTTTTATACTGTTTTGCAAATGCTAAACGTGCTTTTACATTCTTTTTAGATAACATGGGTTTTTGTTTTTTTTCATTACATATGTAATTCTGGCCTTTTAATTCTCTCATCGCTGTCCATTTGCTAATTGACTTTCCTATCCTATCATTTAATAAATTTGCGGCCATTGATGCACTCGAAGCTTGAATATATCTTCCCAACAATCTTCCTTCGTGTGGTGTTAGTAATTTTGGCCGCCCTCCCGATGATGATGGTATATTGGCACAATACTTTTTTTTTATTTTCTGTATTACAGACTGACTTATATTGTACTCCTTTGCAATTTTTCTGGTAGAAAGACCAGAATTTAATTTTAAAATTATATTATTCTTGATTTCTTTTGATATTGGTTTCATGTTTGAAAGAAAATTAAAGAATACTTTATCTCGATACTTTTTTTTAAACAACACAAAAAATATTCTTAATACTTTTTTAAACAACAAAAAGTAACACTATTTATCAGCAACTTTTGCAATGTTGAACGTTTAAATATTCGAAAACGACTAAGTTCGGAAACGGTGCAAAACTGAATACAACCGATTTGTTCCTTCCAAGGAGATACAAAGTAAAAACAAACATTACAAGGTCTTGAAAGATGGAATACATTGTTGATTTTTATGTACCAACCCACTGGTTGCTATACAATGTTGTGTATCCGAACTAGTGTATATACTCTTAAAAAATATATGAAGTGTGTTCAGTTTTGCTCATCACTGTACATACACAGTATGTCGGAAAAATAACGGAACTTTTTAAATTAAAAAAAAAACAATTAGTTATTTTGCCAAAATTATTCTTTTTTATTCAAAATACATCCCTTCCGCATCAATACACCGCTGGGAACGTTCAACCAATGCTAGCATAGATTTTTTTATGTCATTTTGTGAAATCGCTGCAATGACCCTCGTCACGGCTCCTTGGACTTGTGTAACACT
>CATORF010000413.1:0-91000 GCA_951804975.1 Anthophora plumipes
ATATTATCGCAGAAAATGCATATCTGAGCTTGAAACCCCACGAAAACCAAGATATCGCTGGTTCTGCATATGAAACGCACTGTGGGATGGTGAAAACACCAGCAAACGTGTTTCTCGAATTAAATAGCTCGAAAAGAACGATATAGATGATTCTGCATACTTCTGACAGAAGTCTCACCAAGATTATCGTAGAAAATGCATTTCTCAGCTTGAACCCCGACGAAATCCAAGATGTCGCCGGTTCTGCATATCAAACGCACTGTGGAGTGGTGAAAACACCAGATAACGTGTTTCTCACATTAAATAGCTCGAAAAGAGCGATCCCGATAATTCTGCATACTTCTGACAGACGTCTCACCAAGATTATCCTAGAATGTGCATATCTCAGCTTGAAACCCGACCGAAACCAAGATATCTCCGGTTCTGCATGTCAAACGTACTGTGGAGTGGTGAATACACCAGAAAACGTGTTTCTCGCATTAAGTAGCTCGAAAAGAGCGTTCTCGAAGATTCTGCATACTTCTGACTGAAGTCTCACCAAGATTATCGCAGAAAATGCATACCTCAGCTTGAAATCTCACGAGAATCAAGATGTCGCCGCTTCTGCATATCAGACGCACTGTGGAGTGGTGAATACACCAGAAAACGTGTTTCTCGCATTAAATAGCTCGAAAAGAGCGATCCCGATGATTCTGCATACTTCTGACTGAAGTCTCACCAAGATTCTCGTAGAAAATGCATATCTGAGCTTGAAACCCGACGAAATCCAAGATGTCGCCGGTTCTGCATGTCAAACGCACTGTGGAGTGGTGAAAACACCAGATAACGTGTTTCTCGCATTAAATAGCTCGAAAAGAGCGATCCCGATAATTCTGCATACTTCTGACAGACGTCTCACCAAGAGTATCCTAGAATGTGCATATCTCAGCTTGAACCCCGACGAAATCCAAGATGTCGCCGGTTCTGCATATCAAACGCACTGTGGAGTGGTGAAAACACCAGAGAACTTGTTTTTTCGCAGTAGATAGCTCGAAACGGGCGATCTAGATGATTCTGCATACTTCTGACAGAAGTCTCACCAAGATTATCGCAGAAAATGCATATCTCAGCTTGAAACCCGACCGAAACCAAGATATCTCCGGTTCTGCATATCAAACGCACTGTGGGGTGGCGAAAACACCAGAAAACGTGTTTCTCGATTTAAATAGCTCGAAAAGAGCGATATCTAGATGATTCTGCATACTTCTGACTGAAGTCTCACCAAGATTATCGCAGAAAATGCATATCTCAGCTTGAAACCTCACGAAAACCAAGTTATCTCCGGTTCTGCGCATCAAACGGACTGTGGTGTGGTGAAAACACCAGAAAACTTGTTTTTCGCATTAGATAGCTCGAAACGGGCGATCTAGATGATTCTGCATACTTCTGACAGAAGTCTCACCAAGATTATCGCAGAAAATGCATACCTGAGCTTGAAATCTCACGAAAATCAAGATGTCGCCGCTTCTGCATATCAAACGCACTGTGGAGTGGTGAAAACAACCAGATAACGTGTTTCTCGAATTAAATAGCTCGAAAAGAACGATCTAGATGATTCTGCATACTTCTGACAGAAGTCTCACCAAGATTATCGTAGAAAATGCATATCTCAGCTTGATACCCGAAGACAGCCAAGATGTCGCCGGTTCTGCATATCAAACGCACTGTGGAGTGGTGAAAACACCAGATAACGTGTTTCTCGCATTAAATAGCTCGAAAAGAGCAATCCCGATGATTCTGCATACTTCTGACAGACGTCACACCAAGATTATCGTAGAAAATGCACATCTCAGCTTGAAACATCACGAAAACCAAGTTATCTCCGGTTCTGCGCATCAAACGGACTGTGGTGTGGTGAAAACACCAGAAACCTTGTTTTTTCGTAGTAGATAGCTCGAAACAGGCGATCTAGATGATTCTGCATACTTCTGACAGAAGTCTCACCAAGATTATCGCAGAAAATGCATATCTGAGCTTGAAACCCGACGAAATCCAAGATGTCGCCGGTTCTGCATGTCAAACGCACTGTGGTGTGGTGAATACACCAGAAAACGTGTTTCTCGCATTAAATAGCTCGAAAAGAGCGATCTAGATGATTCTGCATACTTCTGACAGAAGTCTCACCAAGATTATCCTAGAATGTGCATATCTCAGCTTGAATCCCCAAGAAAACCAAGATATCGTTGTTTCTGCATATCAAACGCACTGTGGAGTGCTGAAAACACCAGATAACGTGTTTCGCGCATTAAATAGCTCGAATAGAGCGATCTCGATGATTAAGCATACTTCGGACAGAAGTCTCACCAAGATTATCGCAGAAAATACATATTTCAGCTGGAAACCCCACGAAAACCAAGATATCGCTGGTACTGCATATCAAACGCACTGTGGAGTGGTGAAAACACCAGATAACGTGTTTCTCGCATTAAATAGCTCGAAAAGAGCGATCTCGATGATGCTGCATACTTCGGACAGAAGTCTCACCAAGTTTATCGCAGAAAATGCATATCTCAGCTTGAAACCCCTCGAAAACCAAGATATCACCTGTTCTGCATATCCAACGAACTGTGGTGTGGTGAAAACCCCAGAAAACGTGTTTCTCGCATTAAATAGCTTGAAAAGAGCGATCTCGATGATTCTGCACACTTCAGACAGAAGTCTCACCAAGATTATCGCAGATAATGCATATCTCAGCTCGAAACCCCACGAAAACCAAGATATCGCCGGTTCTGCATATCATACGCACTGTGGAGTGGTGAAAACACCAGATAACGTGTTTGTCGCATTAAATAGGTCGAAACGAGCGATCTCGATGATTAAGCATACTTCGGACAGATGTCTCATCAAGATTATCGTAAAAAATGCATATCTCAGCTTGAAACCCCACGAAATCCCAGATATCGCTGGTTCTGCATATCAAACGCACTGTGGAGTGCTGAAAACACCAGATAACGTGTTTCTCGCATTAAATAGCTCGAAAAGTGCGATCTCAATGATTCTACATACTTCGGACAGAAGTATCACCAAGATTATCGCAGAAAATGCATATCTCAGCTTGAAACCCCACGAAAACCAAGATATCTCCGGTTCTGCACATCCAACGAACTGTGGTGTGGTGAAAACCCCAGAAAACGTGTTTCTCGCATTAAACAGCTCGAAAAGAGCGCTCTTGATGTTTCTGCATACTTCGGACAGACGTTTCACCAAGAGTATCGTCGAAAATGCATATCTCAACTTGAAACCCGACGAAAACCAAACATCGCCGGTTCTGCATATCAAACCAACTGTGGAGTGGTGAAAACACCAGACAACGTGTTACTCGCATTAAATAGCTCGAAACGAGCGATCTCGATGATTCTGCATACTTCGGACAGATGTTTCACCAAGATTATCGTAAAAAATGCATATCTCAGCTTGAAACCCCACGAAAACCAAGATATCTCCTGTTCTGCATATCCAACGAACTGTGGAGTGGTAAAAACCACAGAAAACGTGTTTTTCGCATTAAATAGCTCGAAAAGTACGATGTTGATGACTCTGCATACTTCGGACAGAAGTCTCACCAAGATTATCGCAGAAAATGCATATCTGAGCTTGAAACCCCACGAAAACCAAGATATCGTCGGTTCTGCATATCATAGGCACTGTGGAGTGGTGAAAAGACCAGATAACGTGTTTCTCGCATTAAATAGCACGAAACGAGCGATCTCGATGATTAAGCATACTTCGGACAGAAATCACACCAAGATTATCGCAGAAAATGCATATCTGAGCTTGAAACCCCACGAAAACCAAGATATCGTCGGTTCTGCATATCATACGCATGGTGGAGTGGTGAAAAGACCCGATAACGTGTTTCTCGCATTAAATAGCACGAAACGAGCGATCTCGATGATTAAGCATACTTCGGACAGAAGTCTCACCAAGATTATCGCAGAAATTGCATATCTCAGCTTGAATCCCCACGAAAACCAGGATATCGCTGGTTCTGTATATCAAACGCACTGTGGAGTGCTGAAAACACCAGATAACGGGTTTCTAGCATTAAATAGCTCGAATAGAGCGATCTCGATGGTTAAGCATACTTCGGACAGAAGTCTCACCAAGATTATCGTAAAAAATGCATATCTCAGCTTGAAACCCCACGAAAACCAAGATATCGCTGGTTCTGCATATCAAACGCACTGTGGAGTGGTGAAAACACCAGATAACGTGTTTCTCGCATTAAATAGCTCGAAAAGAGCGATCTAGATGATTCAGCATACTTCGGACAGAAGTCTCACCAAGGTTATCGCAGACAATGCATATCTCAGCTTGAAACCCCACGAAAACCAAGATATCGCCGGTTCTGCATATCCAACGCACTGTGGAGTGGTGAAAACACCAGATAACGTGTTTCTCGCATTAAATAGGTCGAAACGAGCGATCTCGATGATTAAGCATTCTTCGGACAGAAGTGTCATCAAGATTATCGTAAAAAATGCATATCTCAGCTTGAAACCCCACGAAAACCAAGATATCGCTGGTACTGCATATCAAACGCCCTGTGGAGTGGTGAAAACACCAGATAACGTGTTTCTCGCATTAAATAGCACGAAAAGAGCGATCTAGATGATTGTGCATACTTCTGACAGAAGACTCACCAAGATTATCGCAGAAAAAGCATATCTCAGCTGGAAACCCCACGAAAACCAAGATATCGCCGGTTCTGCATATCAGACGCACCGTGGAGTGGTGAAAACACCAGAAAACGTGTTACTCGCATTAACTAGCTCGAAAAGAGCGTTCTCGATGATTCTGCATACTTGTCATAGATGAAACTCCAAGATTATCGCAGAAAATGCATATTTCAGCTGTAAACCCCACGAAAACAAAATTATCGGCGGCTCTACATATCAAACGCACTGTGGAGTGGTCAAAACACCAGATTACGTGTTTCTCGCGTTAAATAGCTCGAAAAGAGCGATATCGATGATTCTGCATACTCCGGACAGATGTCTCACCAATATTATCGCAGAAAATCCATATCTCAGCTAGAAACCTCACGAAAATCAAGATGTCGCGGGTTCTGCATATCAAACGCACTGTGGAATGTTGAAAACACCAGAAAACTGGTTTTTTCGCATTAAATAGCTCGATAAGAGCGATCTATTTGATTCTGCATACTTCTGACAGAGGTCTCACCATTATTATCGTAGAAAATGCATATCTCAGCTTGAATCCCGACCGAAACGAAGATATCTCCGGTTCCTCATGTCTAACGTACTGTGGAGTGGTGAATACACCAGAAAACGTGTTTCGCGCTTTAAATAGCTCGAAAAGAGCGATCTAGATGATTCTGCATACTTCTCATAGATGAAACATCAAGATTATCGCAGAAAATGCATATCTCAGCTGGAAACACCACGAAAATCAAGATATCCCCGGTTCTGCATATCAGACGCACCGTGGAGTGGTGAAAACACCTGAAAACGTGTTACTTGCATTAACTAGCTCGAAAAGAGCGTTCTGGATGATTCTGCATACTTCTCATAGATGAAACACAAAGATTATCGCAGAAAATGCATATTTCAGCTGGAAACCCCACGAAAACCAAGTTATCGGCGGCTCTACATTTCAAACGCACTGTGGAGTGGTCAAAACACCAGAAAACTTGTTTTTTCGCATTAAATAGCTCGAAACGAGCGATCCAGATGATTCTGCATACTTCTGACAGAGGTCTCACCAATTTTATCGTAGAAAATGCATATATCAGCTTGAAACCCGACCGAAACGAAGATATCTCCGGTTCTGCATGTCAAACGTACTGTGGAGTGGTGAATACACCAGAAAACGTGTTTCTCGCATTAAATAGCTCGAAAAGAGCGATCTAGATGATTCTGCATACTTCTGGCAGGAGACTCACCAAGATTATCGCAGAAAATGCCTATCTCAACTGGAAACCCCACGAAAACCAGATATCGCCGGTTCTGCATATCAGACGCACTGTGGAATGTTGAAAAAACCAGAAAACGAGTTTTTCGCACTAAATAGCACGAAAACAGCGATTTCTCTGATTCAGCAAACTTCTCACAGAAGAATATCCAATATTATCGCAGAAAATGCATATCTCAGCTAGAAACATCACGAAAATCAAGATGTCGCCGGTTCTGCATATCAAACGCACTGTGGACTGTTGAAAACACCAGAAAACTGGTTTTTCGCATTAAATAGCTCGATAAGAGCGATCTATTTGATTCTGCATACTTCCGACTGAAGTCTCACCAAGATTATGGCAGAAAATGCATATCTCAGATTGAAACCTCACGAAAACCAAGATATCTCCGGTTCTGCAAATCAAACGTACTGTGCAGTGGTGAAAACACCAGAAATCGTGTTTCTCGCATTAAGTAGCTCGAAAAGAGCGTTCTCGAAGATTCTGCATACTTCTGACAGAGGTCTCACCAATATTATCGTAGAAAATGCATACCTCAGCTTGAAACCCGACCGAAACGAAGATATCTCCGGTTCAGCATTTCTAACGTACTGTGGAGTGGTGAATACACCAGAAAACGTGTACCCCGCATTAAATAGCTCTAAAAGAGCGATATCGATGATTCTGCATACTTCGGACAGAAGTGTCACCAATATTATCGCAGAAAATGCATATCTCAGCTTGAAACCTCACGAAAATCAAGATGTCGCAGGTTCTGCATATCAAACGCACTGTGGAGTCGTGAAAACAACCACATAACGTGTTTCTCGCATTATATAGCTCGAAACGAGCGATCTAGATGATTCTGCATACTTCTGACTGAAGTCTCACCAATATTATCGCAGAAAATGCATATCTGAGCTTGAAACCCCACGAAAACCAAGATATCGCTGGTTCTGCATATGAAACGCACTGTGGGATGGTGAAAACACCAGCAAACGTGTTTCTCGCATTAAATAGCTCGAAAAGAGCGATCTCGATGATTAAGCATACTTCGGACAGAAGTCTCACCAAGATTATCGCAGGAATTGCATATCTCAGCTTGAAACCACACGAAAACCAAGATATCGCTGGTTCTCCATATCAAACGCACTGTGGAGTGCTGAAAACACCAGATAACGTGTTTCTCGCATTAAATAGCACGAAAAGAGCGATCTCGATGATTCTGCATTCTTCGGACAGAAGTCTCACCAAGATTATCGCAGAAAATGCATATCTCAGCTTGAAACCCCACGAAAACCAAGATATCTCCGGTTCTGCACATCCAACGAACTGTGGTGTGGTGAAAACACCAGAAATTTGGTTTTTTTCGCATTAAATAGCTCGAACCGAGCGATCTAGATGATTCTGCATACTTCTGACTGAAGTCTCAACAATATTATCGCAGAAAATGCATATCTCAGCTAGAAACATTACGAAAATCAAGATGTCGCCGGTTCTGCATATCAAACGTACTGTGGAGTGGTGAAAACACCAGATAACGTGTTTCTCGCATTAAATAGGTCGAAAAGAGCGATCTCGATGTTTCTGCATACTTCGGACAGAGGTCACACCAAGATTATCGCAGAAAATGCATATCTCAGCTTGAAACCCCACGGAAACCAAGATATCTCCGGTTCTGCATATCAAACGTACTGTGGAGTGGTGAATACACCAGAAAACGTGTTTCTCGCATTAAATAGCTCGAAAGGAGCGTTCTCGATGATTCTGCATACTTCTGACAGAAGACTCACCAAGATTATCGCAGAAAATGCATATCTCAGCTGGAAACCCCACGAAAACCAAGATATCGCCGGTTCTGCATATCAAACGCACTGTGGAGTGGTCAAAACACCAGATAACGTGTTTCCCGCATTAAATAGCTCGAAAAGAGCGATCTCGATGATTCTGCATACTTCGGACAGAAGTCTCACCAAGATTGCCGCAGAAAATGCATATCTCAGCTGGAAATCCCACGAAAACCAAGATATCGCCGGTTCTGCATATCAGACGCACTGTGGAGTGGTGAAAACAACCAGAGAACGTGTTTCTCGCATTAAATGGCTCGAAAAGAGGGATCTCGATGATTCTGCATACTTCTGACAGAAGACTCTCCAAGATTATCGCAGAAAATGCATATCTCAGTTGGAAACACCACGAAAATCAAGATATCGCCGGTTCAGCATATCAAACGCACTGTGGAATGTTGAAAACACCAGAAAACTTGTTTTTTCGCATTAAATAGATCGAAACGAGCGATCTCGATGATTCTGCATACTTCGGACAGAAGTCTCACCACGATTATCGTAAAAAATGCATATCTCAGCTTGAAACCCCACGAAAACCAAGATATCGCCGGTTCTGCATATCAAACGCACTGTGGAGTGGTGAAAACACCAGATAACGTGTTTCTCGCATTAAATAGCTCGAAAAGCGAGATCCCGATGATTCTGGATACTTCTGACAAAAGATTCACCAAGATTATCGCTGAAAATGCATATCTCAGCTTGAAACCCCACGAAAACCCAGATATCGCCGGTACTGCATATCAAACCAACTGTAAAGTGGTGAAAACAACCAGAAAAATTGTTTTTTCGCATTAAATCGCTCGAAAAGAGCGATCTAGATGATTCTGCATACTTCTGACAAAAGACTCACCAAGATTATCGCTGAAAATGCATATCTCATCTTGAAACCCCACGAAAACCCAGATATCGCCGGTTCTGCATATCAAACCAACTGTGGAGTGGTGAAACCACCAGACAACGTGTTTGTCGCATTAAATAGATCGAAATGTGCGATCTCGATGATTCTGCATACTTCTAACAGAAGTCTCACCATCATTATCGCAGAAAATGCATATCTCTGCTAGAAACTCCAGGAAAACCAAGATATCTCCTGTTCTGCATATCCAACGAACTGTGGAGTGGTGAAAACCCCAGAAAACATGTTTCTCGCATTAAATAGCTCGGAAAGAGCGATCTAGATGATTCAGCATACTTCTGACAGAAGTCTCACCAAGATTATCGTAGAAAATGCATATCTCAGCTTGATACCCTACGACAGCCAAGATGTCGCCGGTTCTGCATATCAAACGCACTGTGGAGTGGTGAAAACGCCAGATAACGTGTTTCTCGCATTAAATAGCTCGAAAAGAGCGATCTCGATGATTCTGCATACTTCTGACAGAACACTCACCAAGATTATCGCAGAAAATGCATATCTCAGCTTGACACCCGTCCGAAACCAAGATATCTCCGGTTCTGCATGTCAAACGTACTGTGGAGTGGTGAATACACCAGAAAACGTGTTTCTCGCATTAAATAGCTCGAATGGAGCGTTCTCGATGATTCTGCATACTTTTGACAGAAGAATCACCAAGATTATCGCAGAAAATGCATATCTCAGCTGGAAACCCCACGAAAACCAAGATATCGCCGGTTCAGCATATCAGACGCACTGTGGAGTGGTGAAAACACCAGAAAACGTGTTTCTCGCATTAACTATCTCGAAAAGAGCGTTCTCGATGATTCTGCATACTTCGGACAGAAGTCTCACAATCATTATCGCAGAAAATGCATATCTCTGCTAGAAACTCCACGAAAACCACGATATCTCCTGTTCTGCATATCCAACGAACTGTGGAGTGGTGAAAACCCCAGAAAACATGTTTCTCGCATTAAATAGCTCGAAAAGAGCGATCTAGATGATTCAGCATACTTCTGACAGAAATCTCACCAAGATTATCGTAGAAAATGCATATCTCAGCTTGATACCCTACGACAGCCAAGATGTCGCCGGTTCTGCATATCAAACGCACTGTGGAGTGGTGAAAACGCCAGATAACGTGTTTCTCGCATTAAATAGCTCGAAAAGAGCGATCTCGATGATTCTGCATACTTCTGACAGAACACTCACCAAGATTATCGCAGAAAATGCATATCTCAGCTTGAAACCCGTCCGAAACCAAGATATCTCCGGTTCTGCATGTCAAACGTACTGTGGAGTGGTGAATACACCAGAAAACGTGTTTCTCGCATTAAATAGCTCGAAAGGAGCGTTCTCGATGATTCTGCATACTTCTGACAGAAGAATCACCAAGATTATCGCAGAAAATGCATATCTCAGCTGGAAACCCCACGAAAACCACGATATCTCCTGTTCTGCATATCCAACGAACTGTGGAGTGGTGAAAACCCCAGAAAACATGTTTCTCGCATTAAATAGCACGAAAAGAGCGATCTAGATGATTCAGCATACTTCTGACAGAAATCTCACCAAGATTATCGTAGAAAATGCATATCTCAGCTTGATACCCTACGACAGCCAAGATGTCGCCGGTTCTGCATATCAAACGCACTGTGGAGTGGTGAAAACGCCAGATAACGTGTTTCTCGCATTAAATAGCTCGAAAAGAGCGATCTCGATGATTCTGCATACTTCTGACAGAACACTCACCAAGATTATCGCAGAAAATGCATATCTCAGCTTGAAACCCGTCCGAAACCAAGATATCTCCGGTTCTGCATGTCAAACGTACTGTGGAGTGGTGAATACACCAGAAAACGTGTTTCTCGCATTAAATAGCTCGAAAGGAGCGTTCTCGATGATTCTGCATTCTTCGGACAGAAGTCTCACCAAGATTGCCGCTGAAAATGCATATCCCAGCTGGAAACCCCGCGAAAACCAAGATATCGCCGGTTCTGCATATCAGACGCACTGTGGAGTCGTGAAAACGCCAGAAAACGTGTTTCTCGCATCAACTAGCTCGAAAAGAGCGATCTCGATGATTCTGCATACTTCGGACAGAAGTCTCACCAAGATTATCGTAGAAAATGCATATCTCAACTTGAAACCCGACGAAAACCAAACATCGCGGGTTCTGCATATCAAACGCACTGTGGAGTGGTGAAAACACCAGATAAGGTTTTTCTCGCATTAACTAGCTTGAAAAGTGCGATCTCGATGATTCAGCATACTTCGGACAGAAGTCTCTATAAGTTTATCGCAGAAAATGCATATCTCAGCTTGAAACCCCTCGAAAACCAAGATATCACCTGTTCTGCATATCCAACGAACTGTGGTGTGGTGAAAACCCCAGAAAACGTGTTTCTCGCATTAAATAGCTCGAAATGAGCGATCTCGATGATTCTGCACACTTCGGACAGAAGTCTCACCAAGATTATCGCAGAAAATGCATATCTCAGCTACAAACCCGACGAAAACCAAGATATCGCCGGTTCTGCATTTCAGACGCACTGTGGAGTGGTGAAAAAACCAGAAAACGTGTTTCTCGCATTAGGTAGTTCGAAAAGAGAGTTCTCGATGTTTCTGCATACTTCTGACAGAAGAATCACCAAGATTATCGTAAAAAATGCATATCTCAGCTTGAAACCCAACGAAAGCCAAGATATCGCTGGTTCTGCATATCAAACGCACTGTGGAGTGGTGAAAACACCAGACAAGGTTTTTCTCGCATTAACTAGCTCGAAAAGAGCGATCTCGATGATTCAGCATACTTCGGACAGAAGTCTCACCAAGTTAATCGCAGAAAATGCATATCTCAGCTTGAAACCCCTCGAAACCCAAGATATCACCTGTTCTGCATATCCAACGAACTGTGGTGTGGTGAAAACCCCAGAAAACGCGTTTCTCGCATTAAATAGCTCGAAAAGTGCGCTGTTGATGTTTCTGCATACTTCGGACAGATGTTTCACCAAGATTATCGTAGAAAATGCATATCTCAACTTGAAACCCGACGAAAACCAAACATCGCGGGTTCTGCATATCATACGCACTGTGGAGTGGTGAAAACACCAGATAAGGTTTTTCTCGCATTAACTAGCTTGAAAAGTGAGATCTCGAAGGTTCAGCATACTTCGGACAGAAGTCTCTACAAGTTTATCGCAGAAAATGCATATCTCAGCTTGAAACCCCACGAAAACCAAGATATCACCTGTTCTGCATATCCAACGAACTGTGGTGTGGTGAAAACCCCAGAAAACGTGTTTTTCGCATTAAATAGCTCGAAATGAGAGATCTCGATGATTCTGCACGTTTCGGACAGAAGTCTCACCAAGATTATCGCAGACAATGCATATCTCAGCTGGAAACACCACGAAAATCAAGATATCGCCGGTTCTGCATATCAAACGCACTGTGGAATGTTGAAAACACCAGAAAACTTGTTTTTCGCATTAAATAGCTCGAAAAGAGCGATCTAGATGATTCAGCATACTTCTGACAAAAGACTCACCAAGATTATCGCTGAAAATGCATATATCAGCTGGAAACACCACGAAAATCAAGATATCGCCGGTTCTGCATATCAAACGCACTGTGGAGTGGGGAAAACACCAGATAACGTGTTTCTCGCATTAAGTTGCTCGAAAAGAGCGAACTCGGAGATTCTGCATACTTCTTACAGAAGTCTCACCAAGATTATCGTAGAAAATGCATGTCTCAGCTGGAAACCCGACGAAATCCAAGATGTCGCTGGTTCCGCATATCTAACGCACTGTGGAGTGGTGAAAGCACCAGTTAACGTGTTTCTCGCACTAAATAGCTCGAAAAGAGGGATCTCGATGATTCTGCATACTTCTGACAGAAGACTCACCAAGATTATCGCAGAAAATGCATATCTCAGCTGGAAACACCACGAAAATCAAGATAATGCCGGTTCTGCATATCAAACGCACTGTGGAGTGGTGAAAACAACCAGTTATCGTGTTTCTCGCATTAAGTTGCTCGAAAAGAGCGATCTCGAAGATTCTGCATACTTCTGACAGACGTCTCAAAAAGTTTATCGTAGAAAATGCATATCTCGGCTTGAAATCCGACGAAATCTAAGATGTCGCCGGTTCAGCATATCAAACGCACTGAGGAGTGGTGAAAACACCGGATAACGTGTTTCTCGCATTAAATAGCTCGAAAAGAGCGATCCCGATGATAATGCATACTTCTGACAGAAGTCTCAGCAAGATTATCGTAGAAAATGCATATCTCAGCTTGATACCCTACGACAGCAAATATTTGGCAGGTTCTGCATATCAAACGCACTGTGGAGTGGTGAAAACGCCAGATAACATGTTTCTCGCATTAACTAGCTCGAAAAGAGCGATCTCGAAGATTCTGCATACTCCTGACAGAAGACTCACCAAGATTATCGCAGAAAATGCATATCTCAGCTGGACACACCACGAAAATCAAGATATCGCCGGTTCTGCATATCAAACGCACTGTGGAATGTAGAAAGCACCAGAAAACTTGTTTTTTCGAATGAAATAGTTCGAAAAGAGCGATCCCGATGATTCTGCATACTTCTGACAGACGTCTCACCAAGATTATCGTAGAAAATGCATATCTCAGCTTGAAACCCGACCGAAACCAAGATATCTCCGGTTCTGCATGTCAAACGTACTGTGGAGTGGTGAATACACCAGAAAACGTGTTTCTCGCATTAAATAGCTCGAAAAGAGCGATCTAGATGATTCTGCATACTTCTGACAGAAGTCTTACCAAGATTATCCTAGAATGTGCATATCTCAGCTTGAACCCCGACGAAATCCAAGATGTCGCCGGCTCTGCATATCAAACGCACTGTGGAGTGGTGAAAACACCAGAGAACTTGTTTTTTCGCATTAAATAGCTCGAAACGAGCGATCCCGATGATTCTGCATACTTCTGACTGAAGTCTCACCAAGATTCTCGTAGAAAATGCATATCTGAGCTTGAAACCCGACGAAATCCAAGATGTCGCCGGTTCTGAATGTCAAACGCACTGTGGAGTGGTGAAAACACCAGATAACGTGTTTCTCGCATTAAATAGCTCGAAAAGAGGGGTCTCGATGATTCTGCATACTACTGACAGAAGACTCACCAAGATTATCGACGAAAATGCATATCTCAGGTTGAAATCTCACGAAAATCAAGATTTCGCCGGTTCTGCATATCAAACGCACTGTGGAGTCGTGAAAACATCAGATAACGTGTTTCCCGCATTAAATAGCTCGAAAAGAGCGATCTCGATGATTCTGCATACTTCGGACAGAAGTCTCACCAAGATTGCCGCAGAAAATGCATATCTGAGCTTGAATCCCCACGAAAACCAAGATATCGCCGGTTCTGCATATCAGACGCACTGTGGAGTGGTCAAAACACCAGAAAACTGGTTTTTTTCGCATTTTAATAGCTCGAAACGAGCGATCTAGATGATTCTGCATACTTCTGACTGAAGTCTCAACAATATTATCGCAGAAAATGCATATCTCAGCTAGAAACATTACGAAAATCAAGATGTCGCCGGTTCTGCATATCAAACGTACTGTGGAGTGGTGAAAACACCAGATAACGTGTTTCTCGCATTAAATAGGTCGAAAAGAGCGATCTCGATGTTTCTGCATCCTTCGGACAGAGGTCTCACCAAGATTATCGAAGGAATTGCATATCTCAGCTTGAAACCCCACGAAAACCAAGATATCGCAGGTTCTGCATATCAAACGCACTGAGGAATGCTGAAAACACCAGATAACGTGTTTCTCGCATTAAATAGCACGAAAAGGGCGATCTCGTTGATTCTGCATTCTTCGGACAGAAGTCTCACCAAGATTATCGCAGAAAATGCATATCTCAGCTTGAAACCCCACGAAAACCAAGATATCTCCGGTTCTGCACATCCAACGAACTGTGGTGTGGTGAAAACACCAGAAAACGTGTTTCTCGCATTAAATAGCTCGAAAAGAGCGCTCATGATGTTTCTGCATATTTCGGACAGATGTTTCACCAAGATTATCGTAGAACAAGCATATCTCAACTTGAAACCCCACGAAAACCAAGATTTCGCTGGTTCTGCATATCAAACGCACTGTGGATTGCTGAAAACACCAGATAACGTGTTTCTGGAATTAAATAGCTCGAAAAGTGCGGTCTCGATGATTCTGCATACTTCGTACAGAAGTCTCACCATGATTATCGTAAAAAATGCATATCTCAGCTTGAAACCCCACGAAAACCAGGATATCGTCGGTTCTGCATATTAAACGCACTGTGGAGTGGTGAAAACACCAGATAACGTGTTTCTCGCATTAAATAGCTCGAAAAGAGCGATCTCGATGAATAAGCATACTTCGGACAGAAGTCTCACCAAGATTATCGCAGAAAATGCATATCTGAGCTTGAATCCCCACGAAAACCAAGATATCGCCGGTTCTGCATATCAGACGCACTGTGGAGTGGTCAAAACACCAGAAAACTGGTTTTTTTCGCATTAAATAGCTCGAACCGAGCGATCTAGATGATTCTGCATACTTCTGACTGAAGTCTCAACAATATTATCGCAGAAAATGCATATCTCAGCTTGAAACCCCTCGAAAACCAAGATATCACCTGTTCTGCATATCCAACGAACTGTGGTGTGGTGAAAACCCCAGAAAACGTGTTTCTCGCATTAAATAGCTCGAAATGAGCGATCTCGATGATTCTGCACACTTCGGACAGAAGTCTCACCAAGATTATCGCAGAAAATGCATATCTCAGCTTGAAACCCCACGAAAACCAAGCTATCGCCGGTTCTGCATATCAAACGCACTGTGGAGTGGTGAAAACACCAGATAACGTGTTTCTCGCATTAAATAGCTCGAAAAGCGAGATCCCGATGATTCTGGATACTTCTGACAAAAGACTCACCAAGATTATCGCTGAAAATGCATATCTCAGCTTGAAACCCCACGAAAACCCAGATATCGCCGGTACTGCATATCAAACCAACTGTAAAGTGGTGAAAACAACCAGAAAAATTGTTATTTCGCATTAAATCGCTCGAAAAGAGCGATCTAGATGATTCTGCATACTTCTGACAAAAGACTCACCAAGATTATCGCTGAAAATGCATATCTCATCTTGAAACCCCACGAAAACCCAGATATCGCCGGTTCTGCATATCAAACCAACTGTGGAGTGGTGAAAACACCAGACAACGTGTTTGTCGCATTAAATAGATCGAAATGTGCGATCTCGATGATTCTGCATACTTCTAACAGAAGTCTCACCATCATTATCGCAGAAAATGCATATCTCTGCTAGAAACTCCAGGAAAACCAAGATATCTCCTGTTCTGCATATCCAACGAACTGTGGAGTGGTGAAAACCCCAGAAAACATGTTTCTCGCATTAAATAGCTCGGAAAGAGCGATCTAGATGATTCAGCATACTTCTGACATAAGTCTCACCAAGATTATCGTAGAAAATGCATATCTCAGCTTGATACCCTACGACAGCCAAGATGTCGCCGGTTCTGCATATCAAACGCACTGTGGAGTGGTGAAAACGCCAGATAACGTGTTTCTCGCATTAAATAGCTCGAAAAGAGCGATCTCGATGATTCTGCATACTTCTGACAGAACACTCACCAAGATTATCGCAGAAAATGCATATCTCAGCTTGACACCCGTCCGAAACCAAGATATCTCCGGTTCTGCATGTCAAACGTACTGTGGAGTGGTGAATACACCAGAAAACGTGTTTCTCGCATTAAATAGCTCGAATGGAGCGTTCTCGATGATTCTGCATACTTCTGACAGAAGAATCACCAAGATTATCGCAGAAAATGCATATCTCAGCTGGAAACCCCACGAAAACCAAGATATCGCCGGTTCAGCATATCAGACGCACTGTGGAGTGGTGAAAACACCAGAAAACGTGTTTCTCGCATTAACTATCTCGAAAAGAGCGTTCTCGATGATTCTGCATACTTGGGACAGAAGTCTCACAATCATTATCGCAGAAAATGCATATCTCTGCTAGAAACTCCACGAAAACCAAGATATCTCCTGTTCTGCATATCCAACGAACTGTGGAGTGGTGAAAACCCCAGAAAACATGTTTCTCGCATTAAATAGCTCGAAAAGAGCGATCTAGATGATTCAGCATACTTCTGACAGAAATCTCACCAAGATTATCGTAGAAAATGCATATCTCAGCTTGATACCCTACGACAGCCAAGATGTCGCCGGTTCTGCATATCAAACGCACTGTGGAGTGGTGAAAACGCCAGATAACGTGTTTCTCGCATTAAATAGCTCGAAAAGAGCGATCTCGATGATTCTGCATACTTCTGACAGAACACTCACCAAGATTATCGCAGAAAATGCATATCTCAGCTTGAAACCCGTCCGAAACCAAGATATCTCCGGTTCTGCATGTCAAACGTACTGTGGAGTGGTGAATACACCAGAAAACGTGTTTCTCGCATTAAATAGCTCGAAAGGAGCGTTCTCGATGATTCTGCATACTTCTGACAGAAGAATCACCAAGATTATCGCAGAAAATGCATATCTCAGCTGGAAACCCCACGAAAACCAAGATATCGCCGGTTCAGCATATCAGACGCACTGTGGAGTGGTGAAAGCACCAGAAAACGTGTTTCTCGCATTAACTATCTCGAAAAGAGCGTTCTCGATGATTCTGCATTCTTCGGACAGAAGTCTCACCAAGATTGCCGCTGAAAATGCATATCCCAGCTGGAAAACCCCGCGAAAACCAAGATATCGCCGGTTCTGCATATCAGACGCACTGTGGAGTCGTGAAAACGCCAGAAAACGTGTTTCTCGCATCAACTAGCTCGAAAAGAGCGATCTCGATTATTCTGCATACTTCTGACTGAAGTCTCAGCAAGATTATCGCAGAAAATGCATATCTCAGCTTGAAACCCGACCGAAACCAAGATATCTCCGGTTCTGCATATCAAACGCACTGTGGAGTGGTGAACACACAAGAAAACGTGTTTCTCGCATTAAATAGCTCGAAAAGAGCGATCTAGATGATTCTGCATACTTCTGACAGAAGACTCACCAAGATTATCGCAGAAAATGCATATCTCAGCTACAAACCCCACGAAAACCAAGATATCTCCGGTTCTGCATATCAGACGTACTGTGGAGTGGTGAATACACCAGAAAACGTGTTTCTCGCATTAAATAGCTCGAAAGGAGCGTTCTCGATGATTCTGCATACTTCTGACAGAAGAATCACCAAGATTATCGCAGAAAATGCATATCTCAGCTGGAAACCCCACGAAAACCAAGATATCGCCGGTTCTGCATTTCAGACGCACTGTGGAGTGGTGAAAAAACCAGAAAACGTGTTTCTCGCATTAAGTAGCTCGAAAAGAGCGTGCTCGATGATTCTGCATACTTCTCATAGCTGAAACACCAAGCTGATCGCAGAAAATGCATATATCAGCTGGAAACCCCACGAAAACCAAGTTGTCGGCGGCTCTACATATCAAACGCACTGTGGAGTGGTCAAAACACCAGATAACGTGTTTCCCGCATTAAATAGCTCGAAATGAGCGATCTCGATGATTCTGCATACTTCGGACAGAAGTCTCACCAAGATTATCGTAGAAAATGCATATCTCAACTTGAAACCCGACGAAAACCAAACATCGCGGGTTCTGCATATCAAACGCACTGTGGAGTGGTGAAAACACCAGATAAGGTTTTTCTCGCATTAACTAGCTTGAAAAGTGCGATCTCGATGATTCAGCATACTTCGGACAGAAGTCTCTACAAGTTTATCGCAGAAAATGCATATCTCAGCTTGAAACCCCTCGAAAACCAAGATATCACCTGTTCTGCATATCCAACGAACTGTGGTGTGGTGAAAACCCCAGAAAACGTGTTTCTCGCATTAAATAGCTCGAAATGAGCGATCTCGATGATTCTGCACACTTCGGACAGAAGTCTCACCAAGATTATCGCAGAAAATGCATATCTCAGCTACAAACCCGACGAAAACCAAGATATCGCCGGTTCTGCATTTCAGACGCACTGTGGAGTGGTGAAAAAACCAGAAAACGTGTTTCTCGCATTAGGTAGTTCGAAAAGAGAGTTCTCGATGTTTCTGCATACTTCTGACAGAAGAATCACCAAGATTATCGTAAAAAATGCATATCTCAGCTTGAAACCCAACGAAAGCCAAGATATCGCTGGTTCTGCATATCAAACGCACTGTGGAGTGGTGAAAACACCAGACAAGGTTTTTCTCGCATTAACTAGCTCGAAAAGAGCGATCTCGATGATTCAGCATACTTCGGACAGAAGTCTCACCAAGTTAATCGCAGAAAATGCATATCTCAGCTTGAAACCCCTCGAAACCCAAGATATCACCGGTTCTGCATATCCAACGAACTGTGGTGTGGTGAAAACCCCAGAAAACGCGTTTCTCGCATTAAATAGCTCGAAAAGTGCGCTGTTGATGTTTCTGCATACTTCGGACAGATGTTTCACCAAGATTATCGTAGAAAATGCATATCTCAACTTGAAACCCGACGAAAACCAAACATCGCGGGTTCTGCATATCATACGCACTGTGGAGTGGTGAAAACACCAGATAAGGTTTTTCTCGCATTAACTAGCTTGAAAAGTGAGATCTCGAAGGTTCAGCATACTTCGGACAGAAGTCTCTACAAGTTTATCGCAGAAAATGCATATCTCAGCTTGAAACCCCACGAAAACCAAGATATCACCTGTTCTGCATATCCAACGAACTGTGGTGTGGTGAAAACCCCAGAAAACGTGTTTTTCGCATTAAATAGCTCGAAATGAGAGATCTCGATGATTCTGCACGTTTCGGACAGAAGTCTCACCAAGATTATCGCAGACAATGCATATCTCAGCTGGAAACACCACGAAAATCAAGATATCGCCGGTTCTGCATATCAAACGCACTGTGGAATGTTGAAAACACCAGAAAACTTGTTTTTCGCATTAAATAGCTCGAAAAGAGCGATCTAGATGATTCAGCATACTTCTGACAAAAGACTCACCAAGATTATCGCTGAAAATGCATATATCAGCTGGAAACACCACGAAAATCAAGATATCGCCGGTTCTGCATATCAAACGCACTGTGGAGTGGGGAAAACACCAGATAACGTGTTTCTCGCATTAAGTTGCTCGAAAAGAGCGAACTCGGAGATTCTGCATACTTCTTACAGAAGTCTCACCAAGATTATTGTAGAAAATGCATGTCTCAGCTTGAAACCCGACGAAATCCAAGATGTCGCTGGTTCCGCATATCTAACGCACTGTGGAGTGGTGAAAGCACCAGTTAACGTGTTTCTCGCACTAAATAGCTCGAAAAGAGGGATCTCGATGATTCTGCATACTTCTGACAGAAGACTCACCAAGATTATCGCAGAAAATGCATATCTCAGCTGGAAACACCACGAAAATCAAGATAATGCCGGTTCTGCATATCAAACGCACTGTGGAGTGGTGAAAACAACCAGTTATCGTGTTTCTCGCATTAAGTTGCTCGAAAAGAGCGATCTCGAAGATTCTGCATACTTCTGACAGACGTCTCAAAAAGATTATCGTAGAAAATGCATATCTCGGCTTGAAATCCGACGAAATCTAAGATGTCGCCGGTTCAGCATATCAAACGCACTGAGGAGTGGTGAAAACACCGGATAACGTGTTTCTCGCATTAAATAGCTCGAAAAGAGCGATCCCGATGATAATGCATACTTCTGACAGAAGTCTCAGCAAGATTATCGTAGAAAATGCATATCTCAGCTTGATACCCTACGACAGCAAATATTTGGCAGGTTCTGCATATCAAACGCACTGTGGAGTGGTGAAAACGCCAGATAACATGTTTCTCGCATTAACTAGCTCGAAAAGAGCGATCTCGAAGATTCTGCATACTCCTGACAGAAGACTCACCAAGATTATCGCAGAAAATGCATATCTCAGCTGGACACACCACGAAAATCAAGATATCGCCGGTTCTGCATATCAAACGCACTGTGGAATGTAGAAAGCACCAGAAAACTTGTTTTTTCGAATGAAATAGTTCGAAAAGAGCGATCCCGATGATTCTGCATACTTCTGACAGACGTCTCACCAAGATTATCGTAGAAAATGCATATCTCAGCTTGAAACCCGACCGAAACCAAGATATCTCCGGTTCTGCATGTCAAACGTACTGTGGAGTGGTGAATACACCAGAAAACGTGTTTCTCGCATTAAATAGCTCGAAAAGAGCGATCTAGATGATTCTGCATACTTCTGACAGAAGTCTCACCAAGATTATCCTAGAATGTGCATATCTCAGCTTGAACCCCGACGAAATCCAAGATGTCGCCGGCTCTGCATATCAAACGCACTGTGGAGTGGTGAAAACACCTGAGAACTTGTTTTTTCGCATTATATAGCTCGAAACGAGCGATCCCGATGATTCTGCATACTTCTGACTGAAGTCTCACCAAGATTCTCGTAGAAAATGCATATCTGAGCTTGAAACCCGACGAAATCCAAGATGTCGCCGGTTCTGAATGTCAAACGCACTGTGGAGTGGTGAAAACACCAGATAACGTGTTTCTCGCATTAAATAGCTCGAAAAGAGGGGTCTCGATGATTCTGCATACTACTGACAGAAGACTCACCAAGATTATCGACGAAAATGCATATCTCAGGTTGAAATCTCACGAAAATCAAGATTTCGCCGGTTCTGCATATCAAACGCACTGTGGAGTCGTGAAAACATCAGATAACGTGTTTCTCGCATTAAATAGCTCGAAAAGAGGGATCTCGATGATTCTGCATACTTCTGACAGATGACTCACCAAGATTATCGCACAAAATGCATATCTCAGCTGGAAACACCACGAAAATCAAGATTTCGCCGGTTCTGCATATAAATCGCTCTGTGGAGTGGTGAAAACACCAGATAACCTGTTTGTCGCATTAAATAGCTCGAAAAGAGCAATCTAGATGATTCTGCATACTTCTGACAGAAGTCTCACCAAGATTATCACAGAAAATGCATACCTCAGCTTGAAATCTCACGAAAATCAAGATGTCGCCGCTTCTGCATATCAAACGCACTGTGGAGTGGTGAAAACAACCAGATAACGTGTTTCTCGAATTAAATAGCTCGAAAAGAACGATATAGATGATTCTGCATACTTCTGACAGAAGTCTCACCAAGATTATCGTAGAAAATGCATTTCTCAGCTTGAACCCCGACGAAATCCAAGATGTCGCCGGTTCTGCATATCAAACGCACTGTGGAGTGGTGAAAACACCAGATAACGTGTTTCTCGCATTAAATAGCTCGAAAAAAGCGATCCCGATGATTCTGCATACTTCTGACAGACGGCTCACCAAGATTATCGTAGAAAATGCATATCTCAGCTTGAAACCCGACCGAAACCAAGATATCTCCGGTTCTGCATGTCAAACGTACTGTGGAGTGGTGAATACACCAGAAAACGTGTTTCTCGCATTAAGTAGCTCGAAAAGAGCGTTCTCGAAGATTCTGCATACTTCTGACTGAAGTCTCACCAAGATTATCGCAGAAAATGCATACCTCAGCTTGAAATCTCACGAGAATCAAGATGTCGCCGCTTCTGCATATCAAACGCACTGTGGAGTGGTGAATACACCAGAAAACGTGTTTCTCGCATTAAATAGCTCGAAAAGAGCGATCCCGATGATTCTGCATACTTCTGACTGAAGTCTCACCAAGATTCTCGTAGAAAATGCATATCTGAGCTTGAAACCCGACGAAATCCAAGATGTCGCCGGTTCTGCATGTCAAACGCACTGTGGAGTGGTGAAAACACCAGATAACGTGTTTCTCGCATTAAATAGCTCGAAAAGAGCGATCCCGATAATTCTGCATACTTCTGACAGACGTCTCACCAAGATTATCCTAGAATGTGCATATCTCAGCTTGAACCCCGACGAAATCCAAGATGTCGCCGGTTCTGCATATCAAACGCACTGTGGAGTGGTGAAAACACCAGAGAACTTGTTTTTTCGCAGTAGATAGCTCGAAACGGGCGATCTAGATGATTCTGCATACTTCTGACAGAAGTCTCACCAAGATTATCGCAGAAAATGCATATCTCAGCTTGAAACCCGACCGAAACCAAGATATCTCCGGTTCTGCATATCAAACGCACTGTGGGGTGGCGAAAACACCAGAAAACGTGTTTCTCGATTTAAATAGCTCGAAAAGAGCGATATCTAGATGATTCTGCATACTTCTGACAGAAGTCTCACCAAGATTATCGCAGAAAATGCATACCTGAGCTTGAAATCTCACGAAAATCAAGATGTCGCCGCTTCTGCATATCAAAAGCACTGTGGAGTGGTGAAAACAACCAGATAACGTGTTTCTCGAATTAAATAGCTCGAAAAGAACGATCTAGATGATTCTGCATACTTCTGACAGAAGTCTCACCAAGATTATCGTAGAAAATGCATATCTCAGCTTGATACCCGAAGACAGCCAAGATGTCGCCGGTTCTGCATATCAAACGCACTGTGGAGTGGTGAAAACACCAGATAACGTGTTTCTCGCATTAAATAGCTCGAAAAGAGCAATCCCGATGATTCTGCATACTTCTGACAGACGTCACACCAAGATTATCGTAGAAAATGCACATCTCAGCTTGAAACATCACGAAAACCAAGTTATCTCCGGTTCTGCGCATCAAACGGACTGTGGTGTGGTGAAAACACCAGAAACCTTGTTTTTTCGTAGTAGATAGCTCGAAACGGGCGATCTAGATGATTCTGCATACTTCGGACAGAAGTCTCACCAAGATTATCGTAGAAAATGCATATCTCAACTTGAAACCCGACGAAAACCAAACATCGCGGGTTCTGCATATCAAACGCACTGTGGAGTGGTGAAAACACCAGATAAGGTTTTTCTCGCATTAACTAGCTTGAAAAGTGCGATCTCGATGATTCAGCATACTTCGGACAGAAGTCTCTACAAGTTTATCGCAGAAAATGCATATCTCAGCTTGAAACCCCTCGAAAACCAAGATATCACCTGTTCTGCATATCCAACGAACTGTGGTGTGGTGAAAACCCCAGAAAACGTGTTTCTCGCATTAAATAGCTCGAAATGAGCGATCTCGATGATTCTGCACACTTCGGACAGAAGTCTCACCAAGATTATCGCAGAAAATGCATATCTCAGCTACAAACCCGACGAAAACCAAGATATCGCCGGTTCTGCATTTCAGACGCACTGTGGAGTGGTGAAAAAACCAGAAAACGTGTTTCTCGCATTAGGTAGTTCGAAAAGAGAGTTCTCGATGTTTCTGCATACTTCTGACAGAAGAATCACCAAGATTATCGTAAAAAATGCATATCTCAGCTTGAAACCCAACGAAAGCCAAGATATCGCTGGTTCTGCATATCAAACGCACTGTGGAGTGGTGAAAACACCAGACAAGGTTTTTCTCGCATTAACTAGCTCGAAAAGAGCGATCTCGATGATTCAGCATACTTCGGACAGAAGTCTCACCAAGTTAATCGCAGAAAATGCATATCTCAGCTTGAAACCCCTCGAAACCCAAGATATCACCTGTTCTGCATATCCAACGAACTGTGGTGTGGTGAAAACCCCAGAAAACGCGTTTCTCGCATTAAATAGCTCGAAAAGTGCGCTGTTGATGTTTCTGCATACTTCGGACAGATGTTTCACCAAGATTATCGTAGAAAATGCATATCTCAACTTGAAACCCGACGAGAACCAAGATATCACCTGTTCTGCATATCCAACGAACTGTGGTGTGGTGAAAACCCCAGAAAACGTGTTTTTCGCATTAAATAGCTCGAAATGAGAGATCTCGATGATTCTGCACGTTTCGGACAGAAGTCTCACCAAGATTATCGCAGACAATGCATATCTCAGCTGGAAACACCACGAAAATCAAGATATCGCCGGTTCTGCATATCAAACGCACTGTGGAATGTTGAAAACACCAGAAAACTTGTTTTTCGCATTAAATAGCTCGAAAAGAGCGATCTAGATGATTCAGCATACTTCTGACAAAAGACTCACCAAGATTATCGCTGAAAATGCATATATCAGCTGGAAACACGACGAAAATCAAGATATCGCCGGTTCTGCATATCAAACGCACTGTGGAGTTGGGAAAACACCAGATAACGTGTTTCTCGCATTAAGTTGCTCGAAAAGAGCGAACTCGGAGATTCTGCATACTTCTTACAGAAGTCTCACCAAGATTATCGTAGAAAATGCATGTCTCAGCTTGAAACCCGACGAAATCCAAGATGTCGCTGGTTCCGCATATCTAACGCACTGTGGAGTGGTGAAAGCACCAGTTAACGTGTTTCTCGCACTAAATAGCTCGAAAAGAGGGATCTCGATGATTCTGCATACTTCTGACAGAAGACTCACCAAGATTATCGCAGAAAATGCATATCTCAGCTGGAAACACCACGAAAATCAAGATAATGCCGGTTCTGCATATCAAACGCACTGTGGAGTGGTGAAAACAACCAGTTATCGTGTTTCTCGCATTAAGTTGCTCGAAAAGAGCGATCTCGAAGATTCTGCATACTTCTGACAGACGTCTCACCAAGATTATCGTAGAAAATGCATATCTCGGCTTGAAATCCGACGAAATCTAAGATGTCGCCGGTTCAGCATATCAAACGCACTGAGGAGTGGTGAAAACACCGGATAACGTGTTTCTCGCATTAAATAGCTCGAAAAGAGCGATCCCGATGATAATGCATACTTCTGACAGAAGTCTCAGCAAGATTATCGTAGAAAATGCATATCTCAGCTTGATACCCTACGACAGCAAATATTTGGCAGGTTCTGCATATCAAACGCACTGTGGAGTGGTGAAAACGCCAGATAACATGTTTCTCGCATTAACTAGCTCGAAAAGAGCGATCTCGAAGATTCTGCATACTCCTGACAGAAGACTCACCAAGATTATCGCAGAAAATGCATATCTCAGCTGGACACACCACGAAAATCAAGATATCGCCGGTTCTGCATATCAAACGCACTGTGGAATGTAGAAAGCACCAGAAAACTTGTTTTTTCGAATGAAATAGTTCGAAAAGAGCGATCCCGATGATTCTGCATACTTCTGACAGACGTCTCACCAAGATTATCGTAGAAAATGCATATCTCAGCTTGAAACCCGACCGAAACCAAGATATCTCCGGTTCTGCATGTCAAACGTACTGTGGAGTGGTGAATACACCAGAAAACGTGTTTCTCGCATTAAATAGCTCGAAAAGAGCGATCTAGATGATTCTGCATACTTCTGACAGAAGTCTCACCAAGATTATCCTAGAATGTGTATATCTCAGCTTGAACCCCGACGAAATCCAAGATGTCGCCGGCTCTGCATATCAAACGCACTGTGGAGTGGTGAAAACACCAGAGAACTTGTTTTTTCGCATTAAATAGCTCGAAACGAGCGATCCCGATGATTCTGCATACTTCTGACTGAAGTCTCACCAAGATTCTCGTAGAAAATGCATATCTGAGCTTGAAACCCGACGAAATCCAAGATGTCGCCGGTTCTGAATGTCAAACGCACTGTGGAGTGGTGAAAACACCAGATAACGTGTTTCTCGCATTAAATAGCTCGAAAAGAGGGGTCTCGATGATTCTGCATACTACTGACAGAAGACTCACCAAGATTATCGACGAAAATGCATATCTCAGGTTGAAATCTCACGAAAATCAAGATTTCGCCGGTTCTGCATATCAAACGCACTGTGGAGTCGTGAAAACATCAGATAACGTGTTTCTCGCATTAAATAGCTCGAAAAGAGGGATCTCGATGATTCTGCATACTTCTGACAGATGACTCACCAAGATTATCGCACAAAATGCATATCTCAGCTGGAAACACCACGAAAATCAAGATATCGCCGGTTCTGCATATAAATCGCTCTGTGGAGTGGTGAAAACACCAGATAACCTGTTTGTCGCATTAAATAGCTCGAAAAGAGCAATCTAGATGATTCTGCATACTTCTGACAGAAGTCTCACCAAGATTATCACAGAAAATGCATACCTCAGCTTGAAATCTCACGAAAATCAAGATGTCGCCGCTTCTGCATATCAAACGCACTGTGGAGTGGTGAAAACAACCAGATAACGTGTTTCTCGAATTAAATAGCTCGAAAAGAACGATATAGATGATTCTGCATACTTCTGACAGAAGTCTCACCAAGATTATCGTAGAAAATGCATTTCTCAGCTTGAACCCCGACGAAATCCAAGATGTCGCCGGTTCTGCATATCAAACGCACTGTGGAGTGGTGAAAACACCAGCTAACGTGTTTCTCGCATTAAATAGCTCGAAAAAAGCGATCCCGATGATTCTGCATACTTCTGACAGACGGCTCACCAAGATTATCGTAGAAAATGCATATCTCAGCTTGAAACCCGACCGAAACCAAGATATCTCCGGTTCTGCATGTCAAACGTACTGTGGAGTGGTGAATACACCAGAAAACGTGTTTCTCGCATTAAGTAGCTCGAAAAGAGCGTTCTCGAAGATTCTGCATACTTCTGACTGAAGTCTCACCAAGATTATCGCAGAAAATGCATACCTCAGCTTGAAATCTCACGAGAATCAAGATGTCGCCGCTTCTGCATATCAAACGCACTGTGGAGTGGTGAATACACCAGAAAACGTGTTTCTCGCATTAAATAGCTCGAAAAGAGCGATCCCGATGATTCTGCATACTTCTGACTGAAGTCTCACCAAGATTCTCGTAGAAAATGCATATCTGAGCTTGAAACCCGACGAAATCCAAGATGTCGCCGGTTCTGCATGTCAAACGCACTGTGGAGTGGTGAAAACACCAGATAACGTGTTTCTCGCATTAAATAGCTCGAAAAGAGCGATCCCGATAATTCTGCATACTTCTGACAGACGTCTCACCAAGATTATCCTAGAATGTGCATATCTCAGCTTGAACCCCGACGAAATCCAAGATGTCGCCGGTTCTGCATATCAAACGCACTGTGGAGTGGTGAAAACACCAGAGAACTTGTTTTTTCGCAGTAGATAGCTCGAAACGGGCGATCTAGATGATTCTGCATACTTCTGACAGAAGTCTCACCAAGATTATCGCAGAAAATGCATATCTCAGCTTGAAACCCGACCGAAACCAAGATATCTCCGGTTCTGCATATCAAACGCACTGTGGGGTGGCGAAAACACCAGAAAACGTGTTTCTCGATTTAAATAGCTCGAAAAGAGCGATATCTAGATGATTCTGCATACTTCTGACTGAAGTCTCACCAAGATTATCGCAGAAAATGCATATCTCAGCTTGAAACCTCACGAAAACCAAGTTATCTCCGGTTCTGCGCATCAAACGGACTGTGGTGTGGTGAAAACACCAGAAAACTGGTTTTTCGCATTAGATAGCTCGAAACGGGCGATCTAGATGATTCTGCATACTTCTGACAGAAGTCTCACCAAGATTATCGCAGAAAATGCATACCTGAGCTTGAAATCTCACGAAAATCAAGATGTCGCCGCTTCTGCATATCAAACGCACTGTGGAGTGGTGAAAACAACCAGATAACGTGTTTCTCGAATTAAATAGCTCGAAAAGAACGATCTAGATGATTCTGCATACTTCTGACAGAAGTCTCACCAAGATTATCGTAGAAAATGCATATCTCAGCTTGATACCCGAAGACAGCCAAGATGTCGCCGGTTCTGCATATCAAACGCACTGTGGAGTGGTGAAAACACCAGATAACGTGTTTCTCGCATTAAATAGCTCGAAAAGAGCAATCCCGATGATTCTGCATACTTCTGACAGACGTCACACCAAGATTATCGTAGAAAATGCACATCTCAGCTTGAAACATCACGAAAACCAAGTTATCTCCGGTTCTGCGCATCAAACGGACTGTGGTGTGGTGAAAACACCAGAAACCTTGTTTTTTCGTAGTAGATAGCTCGAAACGGGCGATCTAGATGATTCTGCATACTTCTGACAGAAGTCTCACCAAGATTATCGCAGAAAATGCATATCTGAGCTTGAAACCCGACGAAATCCAAGATGTCGCCGGTTCTGCATGTCAAACGCACTGTGGTGTGGTGAATACACCAGAAAACGTGTTTCTCGCATTAAATAGCTCGAAAAGAGCGATCTAGATGATTCTGCATACTTCTGACAGAAGTCTCACCAAGATTATCCTAGAATGTGCATATCTCAGCTTGAACCCCGACGAAATCCAAGATGTCGCCGGCTCTGCATACCAAACGCACTGTGGAGTGGTGAAAACACCAGAGAACTTGTTTTTTCGCATTAAATAGCTCGAAACGAGCGATCCCGATGATTCTGCATACTTCTGACTGAAGTCTCACCAAGATTCTCGTAGAAAATGCATATCTGAGCTTGAAACCCGACGAAATCCAAGATGTCGCCGGTTCTGAATGTCAAACGCACTGTGGAGTGGTGAAAACACCAGATAACGTGTTTCTCGCATTAAATAGCTCGAAAAGAGGGGTCTCGATGATTCTGCATACTACTGACAGAAGACTCACCAAGATTATCGACGAAAATGCATATCTCAGGTTGAAATCTCACGAAAATCAAGATTTCGCCGGTTCTGCATATCAAACGCACTGTGGAGTCGTGAAAACATCAGATAACGTGTTTCTCGCATTAAATAGCTCGAAAAGAGGGATCTCGATGATTCTGCATACTTCTGACAGATGACTCACCAAGATTATCGCACAAAATGCATATCTCAGCTGGAAACACCACGAAAATCAAGATATCGCCGGTTCTGCATATAAATCGCTCTGTGGAGTGGTGAAAACACCAGATAACCTGTTTGTCGCATTAAATAGCTCGAAAAGAGCAATCTAGATGATTCTGCATACTTCTGACAGAAGTCTCACCAAGATTATCACAGAAAATGCATACCTCAGCTTGAAATCTCACGAAAATCAAGATGTCGCCGCTTCTGCATATCAAACGCACTGTGGAGTGGTGAAAACAACCAGATAACGTGTTTCTCGAATTAAATAGCTCGAAAAGAACGATATAGATGATTCTGCATACTTCTGACAGAAGTCTCACCAAGATTATCGTAGAAAATGCATTTCTCAGCTTGAACCCCGACGAAATCCAAGATGTCGCCGGTTCTGCATATCAAACGCACTGTGGAGTGGTGAAAACACCAGATAACGTGTTTCTCGCATTAAATAGCTCGAAAAAAGCGATCCCGATGATTCTGCATACTTCTGACAGACGGCTCACCAAGATTATCGTAGAAAATGCATATCTCAGCTTGAAACCCGACCGAAACCAAGATATCTCCGGTTCTGCATGTCAAACGTACTGTGGAGTGGTGAATACACCAGAAAACGTGTTTCTCGCATTAAGTAGCTCGAAAAGAGCGTTCTCGAAGATTCTGCATACTTCTGACTGAAGTCTCACCAAGATTATCGCAGAAAATGCATACCTCAGCTTGAAATCTCACGAGAATCAAGATGTCGCCGCTTCTGCATATCAAACGCACTGTGGAGTGGTGAATACACCAGAAAACGTGTTTCTCGCATTAAATAGCTCGAAAAGAGCGATCCCGATGATTCTGCATACTTCTGACTGAAGTCTCACCAAGATTCTCGTAGAAAATGCATATCTGAGCTTGAAACCCGACGAAATCCAAGATGTCGCCGGTTCTGCATGTCAAACGCACTGTGGAGTGGTGAAAACACCAGATAACGTGTTTCTCGCATTAAATAGCTCGAAAAGAGCGATCCCGATAATTCTGCATACTTCTGACAGACGTCTCACCAAGATTATCCTAGAATGTGCATATCTCAGCTTGAACCCCGACGAAATCCAAGATGTCGCCGGTTCTGCATATCAAACGCACTGTGGAGTGGTGAAAACACCAGAGAACTTGTTTTTTCGCAGTAGATAGCTCGAAACGGGCGATCTAGATGATTCTGCATACTTCTGACAGAAGTCTCACCAAGATTATCGCAGAAAATGCATATCTCAGCTTGAAACCCGACCGAAACCAAGATATCTCCGGTTCTGCATATCAAACGCACTGTGGGGTGGCGAAAACACCAGAAAACGTGTTTCTCGATTTAAATAGCTCGAAAAGAGCGATATCTAGATGATTCTGCATACTTCTGACTGAAGTCTCACCAAGATTATCGCAGAAAATGCATATCTCAGCTTGAAACCTCACGAAAACCAAGTTATCTCCGGTTCTGCGCATCAAACGGACTGTGGTGTGGTGAAAACACCAGAAAACTTGTTTTTCGCATTAGATAGCTCGAAACGGGCGATCTAGATGATTCTGCATACTTCTGACAGAAGTCTCACCAAGATTATCGCAGAAAATGCATACCTGAGCTTGAAATCTCACGAAAATCAAGATGTCGCCGCTTCTGCATATCAAACGCACTGTGGAGTGGTGAAAACAACCAGATAACGTGTTTCTCGAATTAAATAGCTCGAAAAGAACGATCTAGATGATTCTGCATACTTCTGACAGAAGTCTCACCAAGATTATCGTAGAAAATGCATATCTCAGCTTGATACCCGAAGACAGCCAAGATGTCGCCGGTTCTGCATATCAAACGCACTGTGGAGTGGTGAAAACACCAGATAACGTGTTTCTCGCATTAAATAGCTCGAAAAGAGCAATCCCGATGATTCTGCATACTTCTGACAGACGTCACACCAAGATTATCGTAGAAAATGCACATCTCAGCTTGAAACATCACGAAAACCAAGTTATCTCCGGTTCTGCGCATCAAACGGACTGTGGTGTGGTGAAAACACCAGAAACCTTGTTTTTTCGTAGTAGATAGCTCGAAACGGGCGATCTAGATGATTCTGCATACTTCTGACAGAAGTCTCACCAAGATTATCGCAGAAAATGCATATCTGAGCTTGAAACCCGACGAAATCCAAGATGTCGCCGGTTCTGCATGTCAAACGCACTGTGGTGTGGTGAATACACCAGAAAACGTGTTTCTCGCATTAAATAGCTCGAAAAGAGCGATCTAGATGATTCTGCATACTTCTGACAGAAGTCTCACCAAGATTATCCTAGAATGTGCATATCTCAGCTTGAACCCCGACGAAATCCAAGATGTCGCCGGCTCTGCATACCAAACGCACTGTGGAGTGGTGAAAACACCAGAGAACTTGTTTTTTCGCATTAAATAGCTCGAAACGAGCGATCCCGATGATTCTGCATACTTCTGACTGAAGTCTCACCAAGATTCTCGTAGAAAATGCATATCTGAGCTTGAAACCCGACGAAATCCAAGATGTCGCCGGTTCTGAATGTCAAACGCACTGTGGAGTGGTGAAAACACCAGATAACGTGTTTCTCGCATTAAATAGCTCGAAAAGAGGGGTCTCGATGATTCTGCATACTACTGACAGAAGACTCACCAAGATTATCGACGAAAATGCACATCTCAGGTTGAAATCTCACGAAAATCAAGATTTCGCCGGTTCTGCATATCAAACGCTTTGTGGAGTCATGAAAACATCAGATAACGTGTTTCTCGCATTAAATAGCTCGAAAAGAGGGATCTCGATGATTCTGCATACTTCTGACAGATGACTCACCAAGATTATCGCACAAAATGCATATCTCAGCTGGAAACACCACGAAAATCAAGATATCGCCGGTTCTGCATATAAATCGCTCTGTGGAGTGGTGAAAACACCAGATAACCTGTTTGTCGCATTAAATAGCTCGAAAAGAGCAATCTAGATGATTCTGCATACTTCTGACAGAAGTCTCACCAAGATTATCACAGAAAATGCATACCTCAGCTTGAAATCTCACGAAAACCAAGTTATCTCCGGTTCTGCGCATCAAACGGACTGTGGTGTGGTGAAAACACCAGAAACCTTGTTTTTTCGTAGTAGATAGCTCGAAACGGGCGATCTAGATGATTCTGCATACTTCTGACAGAAGTCTCACCAAGATTATCGTAGAAAATGCATTTCTCAGCTTGAACCCCGACGAAATCCAAGATGTCGCCGGTTCTGCATATCAAACGCACTGTGGAGTGGTGAAAACACCAGATAACGTGTTTCTCGCATTAAATAGCTCGAAAAGAGCGATCCCGATAATTCTGCATACTTCTGACAGACGTCTCACCAAGATTATCCTAGAATGTGCATATCTCAGCTTGAAACCCGACCGAAACCAAGATATCTCCGGTTCTGCATGTCAAACGTACTGTGGAGTGGTGAATACACCAGAAAACGTGTTTCTCGCATTAAGTAGCTCGAAAAGAGCGTTCTCGAAGATTCTGCATACTTCTGACTGAAGTCTCACCAAGATTATCGCAGAAAATGCATACCTCAGCTTGAAATCTGACGAGAATCAAGATGTCGCCGCTTCTGCATATCAGACGCACTGTGGAGTGGTGAATACACCAGAAAACGTGTTTCTCGCATTAAATAGCTCGAAAAGAGCGATCCCGATGATTCTGCATACTTCTGACTGAAGTCTCACCAAGATTCTCGTAGAAAATGCATATCTGAGCTTGAAACCCGACGAAATCCAAGATGTCGCCGGTTCTGAATGTCAAACGCACTGTGGAGTGGTGAAAACACCAGATAACGTGTTTCTCGCATTAAATAGCTCGAAAAGAGGGGTCTCGATGATTCTGCATACTACTGACAGAAGACTCACCAAGATTATCGACGAAAATGCACATCTCAGGTTGAAATCTCACGAAAATCAAGATTTCGCCGGTTCTGCATATCAAACGCTTTGTGGAGTCATGAAAACATCAGATAACGTGTTTCTCGCATTAAATAGCTCGAAAAGAGGGATCTCGATGATTCTGCATACTTCTGACAGATGACTCACCAAGATTATCGCACAAAATGCATATCTCAGCTGGAAACACCACGAAAATCAAGATATCGCCGGTTCTGCATATAAATCGCTCTGTGGAGTGGTGAAAACACCAGATAACCTGTTTGTCGCATTAAATAGCTCGAAAAGAGCAATCTAGATGATTCTGCATACTTCTGACAGAAGTCTCACCAAGATTATCACAGAAAATGCATACCTCAGCTTGAAATCTCACGAAAACCAAGTTATCTCCGGTTCTGCGCATCAAACGGACTGTGGTGTGGTGAAAACACCAGAAACCTTGTTTTTTCGTAGTAGATAGCTCGAAACGGGCGATCTAGATGATTCTGCATACTTCTGACAGAAGTCTCACCAAGATTATCGTAGAAAATGCATTTCTCAGCTTGAACCCCGACGAAATCCAAGATGTCGCCGGTTCTGCATATCAAACGCACTGTGGAGTGGTGAAAACACCAGATAACGTGTTTCTCGCATTAAATAGCTCGAAAAGAGCGATCCCGATAATTCTGCATACTTCTGACAGACGTCTCACCAAGATTATCCTAGAATGTGCATATCTCAGCTTGAAACCCGACCGAAACCAAGATATCTCCGGTTCTGCATGTCAAACGTACTGTGGAGTGGTGAATACACCAGAAAACGTGTTTCTCGCATTAAATAGCTCGAAACGAGCGATCCCGATGATTCTGCATACTCCTGACTGAAGTCTCACCAAGATTCTCGTAGAAAATGCATATCTGAGCTTGAAACCCGACGAAATCCAAGATGTCGCCGGTTCTGCATGTCAAACGCACTGTGGAGTGGTGAAAACACCAGATAACGTGTTTCTCGCATTAAATAGCTCGAAAAGAGCGATCCCGATAATTCTGCATACTTCTGACAGACGTCTCACCAAGATTATCCTAGAATGTGCATATCTCAGCTTGAACCCCGACGAAATCCAAGATGTCGCCGGTTCTGCATATCAAACGCACTGTGGAGTGGTGAAAACACCAGAGAACTTGTTTTTTCGCAGTAGATAGCTCGAAACGGGCGATCTAGATGATTCTGCATACTTCTGACAGAAGTCTCACCAAGATTATCGCAGAAAATGCATATCTCAGCTTGAAACCCGACGAAATCCAAGATGTCGCCGGTTCTGCATGTCAAACGCACTGTGGTGTGGTGAATACACCAGAAAACGTGTTTCTCGCATTAAATAGCTCGAAAAGAGCGATCTAGATGATTCTGCATACTTCTGACAGAAGTCTCACCAAGATTATCCTAGAATGTGCATATCTCAGCTTGAAACCCGACCGAAACCAAGATATCTCCGGTTCTGCATGTCAAACGTACTGTGGAGTGGTGAATACACCAGAAAACGTGTTTCTCGCATTAAATAGCTCGAAACGAGCGATCCCGATGATTCTGCATACTCCTGACTGAAGTCTCACCAAGATTCTCGTAGAAAATGCATATCTGAGCTTGAAACCCGACGAAATCCAAGATGTCGCCGGTTCTGCATGTCAAACGCACTGTGGAGTGGTGAAAACACCAGATAACGTGTTTCTCGCATTAAATAGCTCGAAAAGAGCGATCCCGATAATTCTGCATACTTCTGACAGACGTCACACCAAGATTATCGTAGAAAATGCACATCTCAGCTTGAAACATCACGAAAACCAAGTTATCTCCGGTTCTGCGCATCAAACGGACTGTGGTGTGGTGAAAACACCAGAAACCTTGTTTTTTCGTAGTAGATAGCTCGAAACGGGCGATCTAGATGATTCTGCATACTTCTGACAGAAGTCTCACCAAGATTATCGCAGAAAATGCATATCTGAGCTTGAAACCCGACGAAATCCAAGATGTCGCCGGTTCTGCATGTCAAACGCACTGTGGTGTGGTGAATACACCAGAAAACGTGTTTCTCGCATTAAATAGCTCGAAAAGAGCGATCTAGATGATTCTGCATACTTCTGACAGAAGTCTCACCAAGATTATCCTAGAATGTGCATATCTCAGCTTGAACCCCGACGAAATCCAAGATGTCGCCGGCTCTGCATACCAAACGCACTGTGGAGTGGTGAAAACACCAGAGAACTTGTTTTTTCGCATTAAATAGCTCGAAACGAGCGATCCCGATGATTCTGCATACTTCTGACTGAAGTCTCACCAAGATTCTCGTAGAAAATGCATATCTGAGCTTGAAACCCGACGAAATCCAAGATGTCGCCGGTTCTGAATGTCAAACGCACTGTGGAGTGTTGAAAACACCAGATAACGTGTTTCTCGCATTAAATAGCTCGAAAAGAGGGGTCTCGATGATTCTGCATACTACTGACAGACGACTCACCAAGATTATCGACGAAAATGCACATCTCAGGTTGAAATCTCACGAAAATCAAGATTTCGCCGGTTCTGCATATCAAACGCACTGTGGAGTCGTGAAAACATCAGATAACGTGTTTCTCGCATTAAATAGCTCGAAAAGAGGGATCTCGATGATTCTGCATACTTCTGACAGACGGCCCACCAAGATTATCGTAGAAAATGCATATCTCAGCTTGAAACCCGACCGAAACCAAGATATCTCCGGTTCTGCATGTCAAACGTACTGTGGAGTGGTGAATACACCAGAAAACGTGTTTCTCGCATTAAGTAGCTCGAAAAGAGCGTTCTCGAAGATTCTGCATACTTCTGACTGAAGTCTCACCAAGATTATCGCAGAAAATGCATACCTCAGCTTGAAATCTCACGAAAATCAAGATGTCGCCGCTTCTGCATATCAAACGCACTGTGGAGTGGTGAATACACCAGAAAACGTGTTTCTCGCATTAAATAGCTCGAAAAGAGCGATCCCGATGATTCTGCATACTCCTGACTGAAGTCTCACCAAGATTCTCGTAGAAAATGCATATCTGAGCTTGAAACCCGACGAAATCCAAGATGTCGCCGGTTCTGCATGTCAAACGCACTGTGGAGTGGTGAAAACACCAGATAACGTGTTTCTCGCATTAAATAGCTCGAAAAGAGCGATCCCGATAATTCTGCATACTTCTGACAGACGTCTCACCAAGATTATCCTAGAATGTGCATATCTCAGCTTGAACCCCGACGAAATCCAAGATGTCGCCGGTTCTGCATATCAAACGCACTGTGGAGTGGTGAAAACACCAGAGAACTTGTTTTTTCGCAGTAGATAGCTCGAAACGGGCGATCTAGATGATTCTGCATACTTCTGACAGAAGTCTCACCAAGATTATCGCAGAAAATGCATATCTCAGCTTGAAACCCGACCGAAACCAAGATATCTCCGGTTCTGCATATCAAACGCACTGTGGGGTGGCGAAAACACCAGAAAACGTGTTTCTCGATTTAAATAGCTCGAAAAGAGCGATATCTAGATGATTCTGCATACTTCTGACTGAAGTCTCACCAAGATTATCGCAGAAAATGCATATCTCAGCTTGAAACCTCACGAAAACCAAGTTATCTCCGGTTCTGCGCATCAAACGGACTGTGGTGTGGTGAAAACACCAGAAAACTTGTTTTTCGCATTAGATAGCTCGAAACGGGCGATCTAGATGATTCTGCATACTTCTGACAGAAGTCTCACCAAGATTATCGCAGAAAATGCATACCTGAGCTTGAAATCTCACGAAAATCAAGATGTCGCCGCTTCTGCATATCAAACGCACTGTGGAGTGGTGAAAACAACCAGATAACGTGTTTCTCGAATTAAATAGCTCGAAAAGAACGATCTAGATGATTCTGCATACTTCTGACAGAAGTCTCACCAAGATTATCGCAGAAAATGCATATCTGAGCTTGAAACCCGACGAAATCCAAGATGTCGCCGGTTCTGCATGTCAAACGCACTGTGGAGTGGTGAAAACACCAGATAACGTGTTTCTCGCATTAAATAGCTCGAAAAGAGCGCTCTCGAAGATTCTGCATACTTCTGAGAGAAGTCTCACCAAGATTATCGTAGAAAATGTATATCTCAGCTTGATACCCGAAGACAGCCAAGATGTCGCCGGTTCTGCATATCAAACGCACTGTGGAGTGGTGAAAACACCAGATAACGTGTTTCTCGCATTAAATAGCTCGAAAAGCGCTATCCCGATGATTCGGCATACTTCTGACAGACGTCACACCAAGATTATCGTAGAAAATGCATATCTCAGCTTGAAACCCGACCGAAACCAAGATATCTCCGGTTCTGCATGTCAAACGTACTGTGGAGTGGTGAATACACCAGAAAACGTGTTTCTCGCATTAAATAGCTCGAAAAGAGCGATCCCGATGATTCTGCATACTTCTGACTGAAGTCTCACCAAGATTCTCGTAGAAAATGCATATCTGTGCTTGAAACCCGACGAAATCCAAGATGTCGCCGGTTCTGCATGTCAAACGCACTGTGGAGTGGTGAAAACACCAGATAACGTGTTTCTCGCATTAAATAGCTCGAAAAGAGCGATCCCGATAATTCTGCATACTTCTGACAGACGTCTCACCAAGATTATCGTAGAAAATGCATATCTCAGCTTGAAACCCGACCGAAACCAAGATATCTCCGGTTCTGCATGTCAAACGTACTGTGGAGTGGAGAATACACCAGACAACGTGTTTCTCGCATTAAATAGCTCGAAAAGAGCGATCCCGATAATTCTGCATACTTCTGACAGACGTCTCACCAAGATTATCCTAGAATGTGCATATCTCAGCTTGAACCCCGACGAAATCCAAGATGTCGCCGGTTCTGCATATCAAACGCACTGTGGAGTGGTGAAAACACCAGATAACGTGTTTCTCGCATTAAATAGCTCGAAAAGAGCGATCCCGATAATTCTGCATACTTCTGACAGACGTCTCACCAAGATTATCCTAGAATGTGCATATCTCAGCTTGAACCCCGACGAAATCCAAGATGTCGCCGGTTCTGCATATCAAACGCACTGTGGAGTGGTGAAAACACCAGAAAACGTGTTTCTCGCATTAGGTAGCTCGAAACGAGCGATCTAGATGATTCTGCATACTTCTGACTGAAGACTCACCAAGATTATCGCAGAAAATGCATATCTCAGCTTGAAACCTCACGAAAACCAAGTTATCTCCGGTTCTGCGCATCAAACGGACTGTGGTGTGGTGAAAACACCAGAAAACTTGTTTTTTCGCATTAGATAGCTCGAAACGGGCGATCTAGATGATTCTGCATGCTTCTGACAGAAGTCTCACCAAGATTATCGCAGAAAATGCATACCTGAGCTTGAAATCTCACGAAAATCAAGATGTCGCCGCTTCTGCATATCAAACGCACTGTGGAGTGGTGAAAACAACCAGATAACGTGTTTCTCGCATTAAATAGCTCGAAAAGAGCGATCCCGATAATTCTGCATACTTCTGACAGACGTCTCACCAAGATTATCGTAGAAAATGCATATCTCAGCTTGAAACCCGACCGAAACCAAGATATCTCCGGTTCTGCATGTCAAACGTACTGTGGAGTGGAGAATACACCAGACGACGTGTTTCTCGCATTAAATAGCTCGAAAAGAGCGATCCCGATAATTCTGCATACTTCTGACAGACGTCTCACCAAGATTTTCCTAGAATGTTTATATCTCAGCTTGAACCCCGACAAAATCCAAGATGTCGCCGGTTCTGCATATCAAACGCACTGTGGAGTGGTGAAAACACCAGATAACGTGTTTCTCGCATTAAATAGCTCGAAAAGAGCGATCCCGATAATTCTGCATACTTCTGACAGACGTCTCACCAAGATTATCCTAGAATGTGCATATCTCAGCTTGAACCCCGACGAAATCCAAGATGTCGCCGGTTCTGCATATCAAACGCACTGTGGAGTGGTGAAAACACCAGAGAACTTGTTTTTTCGCAGTGGATAGCTCGAAACGGGCGATCTAGATGATTCTGCATACTTCTGACAGAAGTCTCACCAAGATTATCGCAGAAAATGCATATCTCAGCTTGAAACCCGACCGAAACCAAGATATCTCCGGTTCTGCATATCAAACGCACTGTGGGGTGGCGAAAACACCAGAAAACGTGTTTCTCGATTTAAATAGCTCGAAAAGAGCGATCTAGATGATTCTGCATACTTCTGACTGAAGTGTCACCATGATTATCGCAGAAAATGCATATCTCAGCTTGAAACCTCACGAAAACCAAGTTATCTCCGGTTCTGCGCATCAAACGGACTGTGGTGTGGTGAAAACACCAGAAAACTTGTTTTTTCGCATTAGATAGCTCGAAACGGGCGATCTAGATGATTCTGCATACTTCTGACAGAAGTCTCACCAAGATTATCTTAGAATGTGCATATCTCAGCTTGAACCCCGACGAAATCCAAGATGTCGCCGGTTCTGCATATCAAACGCACTGTGGAGTGGTGAAAACACCAGAAAACTTGTTTTTTCGCATTAGATAGCTCGAAACGGGCGATCTAGATGATTCTGCATACTTCTGACTGAAGTCTCACCAAGATTATCGCAGAAAATGCATACCTGAGCTTGAAATCTCACGAAAATCAAAATGTCGCCGCTTCTGCATATCAAACGCACTGTGGAGTCGTGAAAACAACCAGATAACGTGTTTCTCGCATTAAATAGCTCGAAAAGAGCGATCCCGATGATTCTGCATACTTCTGACAGAAGTCTCACCAAGATTATCTTAGAATGTGCATATCTCAGCTTGAACCCCGACGAAATCCAAGATGTCGCCGGTTCTGCATATCAAACGCACTGTGGAGTGGTGAAAACACCAGAAAACTTGTTTTTTCGCATTAAATAGCTCGAAACGAGCGATCCCGATGATTCTGCATACTTCTTACTGAAGTCTCACCAAGCTTCTCGTAGGAAATGCATATCTCAGCTTGAAACCTCACGAAAATCAAGATGTCGCCGCTTCTGCATAGCAAACGCACTGTGGAATGTTGAAAACACCAGAAATCTTGTTTTTTCGCATTAGATAGCTCGAAACGAGCGATCTAGATGATTCTGCATACTTCTGCCTGAAGTCTCACCAATATTATAGGAGAAAATACATATCTCAGCTTGAAATCTCACGAAAATCAAGATGTCGCCGCTTCTGCATAGCAAACGCACTGTGGAATGTTGAAAACACCAGAAATCTTGTTTTTTCGCATTAGATAGCTCGAAACGAGCGATCTAGATGATTCTGCATACTTCTGCCTGAAGTCTCACCAATATTATAGGAGAAAATGCATATCTCAGCTTGAAATCTCACGAAAATCAAGATGTCGCCGGTTCTGCATGTCAAACGTACTGAGGAGTGGTGAAAACACCAGAAAACTTGTTTTTTCGCATTAAATAGCTCGAAACGAGAGATCTAGATGATTCTGCATACATATGACTGAAGTCTCACCAATATTATCGCAGAAAATGCATATCTCAGCTTGAAACCTCACCAAAATCATGATGTCGCCGGTTCTGCATATAAAACGCACTGTGGAGTGGTGAAAACACCAGATAACGTGTTTCTCGCATTAAGTAGCTCGAAAAGAGCGATCCCGATGATTCTGCATACTTCTGACAGACGTCTCACCAAGATTATCGCAGAAAATGCATATCTCAGCTTGAAACCCGACCGAAACCAAGATATCTCCGGTTCTGCATATCAAACGCACTGTGGGGTGGCGAAAACACCAGAAAACGTGTTTCTCGCATTAAATAGCTCGAAAAGAGCGATCCCGATGATTTTGCATACTTCTGACAGAAGTCTCACCAAGATTATCGCAGAAAATGCATATCTCAGCTGGACACACCACGAAAATCAAGATATCGCCGGTTCTGCATATCAAACGCACTGTGGAATGTTGAAAGCACCAGAAAACTTGTTTTTTCGAATTAAATAGTTCGAAAAGAGCGATCCCGATGATTCTGCATACTTCTGACTGAAGTCTCACCAAGATTATCGCAGAAAATGCATATCTCAGCTTGAAACCTCACGAAAACCAAGTTATCTCCGGTTCTGCACATCAAACGGACTGTAGTGTGGTGAAAACACCAGAAATGTGTTTCTCGAATTAAATAGCTCGAAAAGAGCGATCTAGATGATTCTACATACTTCTGACAGAAGTCTCACCAAGATTATCGCAGAAAATGCATATCTCAGCTGGACACACCACGAAAATCAAGATATCGCCGGTTCTGCATATCAAACGCACTGTGGAATGTTGAAAGCACCAGAAAACTTGTTTTTTCGAATTAAATAGTTCGAAAAGAGCGATCCCGATGATTCTGCATACTTCTGACAGACGTCTCACCAAGATTATCGTAGAAAATGCATATCTCAGCTTGAAACCCGACCGAAACCAAGATATCTCCGGTTCTGCATGTCAAACGTACTGTGGATTGGTGAATACACCAGAAAACGTGTTTGTCGCATTAAATGGCTCGAAAAGAGCGATCTAGATGATTCTGCATACTTCTGACAGAAGTCTCACCAAGATTATCCTAGAATGTGCATATCTCAGCTTGAACCCCGACGAAATCCAAGATGTCGCCGGTTCTGCATATCAAACGCACTGTGGAGTGGTGAAAACACCAGAGAACTTGTTTTTTCGCATTAAATAGCTCGAAACGAGCGATCCCGATGATTCTGCATACTTCTGACTGAAGTCTCACCAAGATTCTCGTAGAAAATGCATATCTGAGCTTGAAACCCGACGAAATCCAAGATGTCGCCGGTTCTGAATGTCAAACGCACTGTGGAGTGGTGAAAACACCAGATAACGTGTTTCTCGCATTAAATAGCTCGAAAAGAGGGGTCTCGATGATTCTGCATACTACTGACAGAAGACTCACCAAGATTATCGACGAAAATGCATATCTCAGGTTGAAATCTCACGAAAATCAAGATTTCGCCGGTTCTGCATATCAAACGCACTGTGGAGTCGTGAAAACATCAGATAACGTGTTTCTCGCATTAAATAGCTCGAAAAGAGGGATCTCGATGATTCTGTATACTTCTGACAGATGACTCACCAAGATTATCGCACAAAATGCATATCTCAGCTGGATACACCACGAAAATCAAGATATCGCCGGTTCTGCATATAAATCGCTCTGTGGAGTGGTGAAAACACCAGATAACCTGTTTCTCGCATTAAATAGCTCGAAAAGAGCAATCTAGATGATTCTGCATACTTCTGACAGAAGTCTCACCAAGATTATCGCAGAAAATGCATTCCTCAGCTTGAAATCTCACGAAAATCAAGATGTCGCCGCTTCTGCATATAAAACGCACTGTGGAGTGGTGAAAACACCAGATAACGTGTTTCTCGCATTAAATAGCTCGAAAAGAGGGGTCTCGATGATTCTGCATACTACTGACAGAAGTCTCACCAAGATTATCGTAGAATGTGCATATCTCAGCTTGAACCCCTACGAAATCCAAGATGTCGCCGGTTCTGCATATCAAACGCACTGTGGAGTGGTGAAAACACCAGAAAACGTGATTCTCGCATTAAGTAGCTCGAAAAGAGCGATCCCGATGATTCTGCATCCTTCTGACAGACGTCTCACCAAGATTATCGTAGAAAATGCATATCTCAGCTTGAACCCCGACGAAATCCAAGATGTCGCCGGTTCTGCATATCAAACGCACTGTGGAGTGGTGAAAACACCAGAAAACGTGATTCTCGCATTAAGTAGCTCGAAAAGAGCGATCCCGATGATTCTGCATACTTCTGACAGACGTCTCACCAAGATTATCGTAGAAAATTCATATCTCAGCTTGAAACCCGACCGAAACCAAGATATCTCCGGTTCTGCATGTCAAACGTAGTGTGGAGTGGTGAATACACCAGAAAACGTGTTTCTCGCATTAAATAGCTCGAAAAGAGCGATCTAGATGGTTCTGCATACTTCTGACAGAAGTCTCACCAAGATTATCGTAGAATGTGCATATCTCAGCTTGAACCCCGACGAAATCCAAGATGTCGCCGGTTCTGCATATCAAACGCACTGTGGAGTGGTGAAAACACCAGATAACGTGTTTCTCGGATTAAATAGCTCGAAAAGAGGGGTCTCGATGATTCTGCATACTACTGACAGACGTCTCACCAAGATTATCGTAGAAAATGCATATCTCAGCTTGAAACCCGACCGAAACCAAGATATCTCCGGTTCTGCATGTCAAACGTACTGTGGAGTGGTGAATACACCAGAAAACGTGTTTGTCGCATTAAATAGCTCGAAAAGAGCGATCTAGATGATTCTGCATACTTCTGACAGAAGTCTCACCAAGATTATCCTAGAATGTGCATATCTCAGCTTGAACCCCGACGAAATCCAAGATGTCGCCGGTTCTGCATATCAAACGCACTGTGGAGTGGTGAAAACACCAGAAAACGTGATTCTCGCATTAAGTATCTCGAAAAGAGCGATCCCGATGATTCTGCATACTTCTGACAGACGTCTCACCAAGATTATCGTAGAAAATGCATATCTCAGCTTGAAACCCGACCGAAACCAAGATATCTCCGGTTCTGCATGTCAAACGTACTGTGGAGTGGTGAATACACCAGAAAACGTGTTTCTCGAATTATATATCTCGAAAAGAACGATCTAGATGATTCTGCATACTTCTGACAGAAATCTCACCAAGATTATCGTAGAAAATGCATTTCTCAGCTTGAACCCCGACGAAATCCAAGATGTCGCCGGTTCTGCATATCAAACGCACTGTGGAGTGGTGAAAACACCAGATAACGTGTTTCTCGGATTAAATAGCTCGAAAAGAGGGGTCTCGATGATTCTGCATACTACTGACAGAAGTCTCACCAAGATTATCGTAGAATGTGCATATCTCAGCTTGAACCCCGACGAAATCCAAGATATCTCCGGTTCTGCATGTCAAACGTACTGTGGAGTGGTGAATGCACCAGAAAACGTGTTTCTCGCATTAAATAGCTCGAAAAGAGCGCTCTCGAAGATTCTGCATACTTCTGAGAGAAGTCTCACCAAGATTATCGTAGAAAATGTATATCTCAGCTTGATACCCGAAGACGCCCAAGATGTCGCCGGTTCTGCATATCAAACGCACTGTGGAGTGGTGAAAACACCAGATAACGTGTTTCTCGCATTAAATAGCTCGAAAAGCGCTATCCCGATGATTCGGCATACTTCTGACAGACGTCACACCAAGATTATCGTCGAAAATGCATATCTCAGCTTGAAACCCGACCGAAACCAAGATATCTCCGGTTCTGCATGTCAAACGTACTGTGGAGTGGTGAATACACCAGAAAACGTGTTTCTCGCATTAAATAGCTCGAAAAGAGCGATCCCGATGATTCTGCATACTTCTGACTGAAGTCTCACCAAGATTCTCGTAGAAAATGCATATCTGAGCTTGAAACCCGACGAAATCCAAGATGTCGCCGGTTCTGCATGTCAAACGCACTGTGGAGTGGTGAAAACACCAGATAACGTGTTTCTCGCATTAAATAGCTCGAAAAGAGCGATCCCGATAATTCTGCATACTTCTGACAGACGTCTCACCAAGATTATCCTAGAATGTGCATATCTCAGCTTGAACCCCGACGAAATCCAAGATGTCGCCGGTTCTGCATATCAAACGCACTGTGGAGTGGTGAAAACACCAGAGAACTTGTTTTTTCGCAGTAGATAGCTCGAAACGGGCGATCTAGATGATTCTGCATACTTCTGACAGAAGTCTCACCAAGATTATCGCAGAAAATGCATATCTCAGCTTGAAACCTCACGAAAACCAAGTTATCTCCGGTTCTGCGCATCAAACGGACTGTGGTGTGGTGAAAACACCAGAAAACTTGTTTTTCGCATTAGATAGCTCGAAACGGGCGATCTAGATGATTCTGCATACTTCTGACAGAAGTCTCACCAAGATTATCGCAGAAAATGCATACCTGAGCTTGAAATCTCACGAAAATCAAGATGTCGCCGCTTCTGCATATCAAACGCACTGTGGAGTGGTGAAAACAACCAGATAACGTGTTTCTCGAATTAAATAGCTCGAAAAGAACGATCTAGATGATTCTGCATACTTCTGACAGAAGTCTCACCAAGATTATCGTAGAAAATGCATATCTCAGCTTGATACCCGAAGACAGCCAAGATGTCGCCGGTTCTGCATATCAAACGCACTGTGGAGTGGTGAAAACACCAGATAACGTGTTTCTCGCATTAAATAGCTCGAAAAGAGCAATCCCGATGATTCTGCATACTTCTGACAGACGTCACACCAAGATTATCGTAGAAAATGCACATCTCAGCTTGAAACATCACGAAAACCAAGTTATCTCCGGTTCTGCGCATCAAACGGACTGTGGTGTGGTGAAAACACCAGAAACCTTGTTTTTTCGTAGTAGATAGCTCGAAACGGGCGATCTAGATGATTCTGCATACTTCTGACAGAAGTCTCACCAAGATTATCGCAGAAAATGCATATCTGAGCTTGAAACCCGACGAAATCCAAGATGTCGCCGGTTCTGCATGTCAAACGCACTGTGGTGTGGTGAATACACCAGAAAACGTGTTTCTCGCATTAAATAGCTCGAAAAGAGCGATCTAGATGATTCTGCATACTTCTGACAGAAGTCTCACCAAGATTATCCTAGAATGTGCATATCTCAGCTTGAACCCCGACGAAATCCAAGATGTCGCCGGCTCTGCATACCAAACGCACTGTGGAGTGGTGAAAACACCAGAGAACTTGTTTTTTCGCATTAAATAGCTCGAAACGAGCGATCCCGATGATTCTGCATACTTCTGACTGAAGTCTCACCAAGATTCTCGTAGAAAATGCATATCTGAGCTTGAAACCCGACGAAATCCAAGATGTCGCCGGTTCTGAATGTCAAACGCACTGTGGAGTGTTGAAAACACCAGATAACGTGTTTCTCGCATTAAATAGCTCGAAAAGAGGGGTCTCGATGATTCTGCATACTACTGACAGACGACTCACCAAGATTATCGACGAAAATGCACATCTCAGGTTGAAATCTCACGAAAATCAAGATTTCGCCGGTTCTGCATATCAAACGCACTGTGGAGTCGTGAAAACATCAGATAACGTGTTTCTCGCATTAAATAGCTCGAAAAGAGGGATCTCGATGATTCTGCATACTTCTGACAGACGGCCCACCAAGATTATCGTAGAAAATGCATATCTCAGCTTGAAACCCGACCGAAACCAAGATATCTCCGGTTCTGCATGTCAAACGTACTGTGGAGTGGTGAATACACCAGAAAACGTGTTTCTCGCATTAAGTAGCTCGAAAAGAGCGTTCTCGAAGATTCTGCATACTTCTGACTGAAGTCTCACCAAGATTATCGCAGAAAATGCATACCTCAGCTTGAAATCTCACGAAAATCAAGATGTCGCCGCTTCTGCATATCAAACGCACTGTGGAGTGGTGAATACACCAGAAAACGTGTTTCTCGCATTAAATAGCTCGAAAAGAGCGATCCCGATGATTCTGCATACTCCTGACTGAAGTCTCACCAAGATTCTCGTAGAAAATGCATATCTGAGCTTGAAACCCGACGAAATCCAAGATGTCGCCGGTTCTGCATGTCAAACGCACTGTGGAGTGGTGAAAACACCAGATAACGTGTTTCTCGCATTAAATAGCTCGAAAAGAGCGATCCCGATAATTCTGCATACTTCTGACAGACGTCTCACCAAGATTATCCTAGAATGTGCATATCTCAGCTTGAACCCCGACGAAATCCAAGATGTCGCCGGTTCTGCATATCAAACGCACTGTGGAGTGGTGAAAACACCAGAGAACTTGTTTTTTCGCAGTAGATAGCTCGAAACGGGCGATCTAGATGATTCTGCATACTTCTGACAGAAGTCTCACCAAGATTATCGCAGAAAATGCATATCTCAGCTTGAAACCCGACCGAAACCAAGATATCTCCGGTTCTGCATATCAAACGCACTGTGGGGTGGCGAAAACACCAGAAAACGTGTTTCTCGATTTAAATAGCTCGAAAAGAGCGATATCTAGATGATTCTGCATACTTCTGACTGAAGTCTCACCAAGATTATCGCAGAAAATGCATATCTCAGCTTGAAACCTCACGAAAACCAAGTTATCTCCGGTTCTGCGCATCAAACGGACTGTGGTGTGGTGAAAACACCAGAAAACTTGTTTTTCGCATTAGATAGCTCGAAACGGGCGATCTAGATGATTCTGCATACTTCTGACAGAAGTCTCACCAAGATTATCGCAGAAAATGCATACCTGAGCTTGAAATCTCACGAAAATCAAGATGTCGCCGCTTCTGCATATCAAACGCACTGTGGAGTGGTGAAAACAACCAGATAACGTGTTTCTCGAATTAAATAGCTCGAAAAGAACGATCTAGATGATTCTGCATACTTCTGACAGAAGTCTCACCAAGATTATCGCAGAAAATGCATATCTGAGCTTGAAACCCGACGAAATCCAAGATGTCGCCGGTTCTGCATGTCAAACGCACTGTGGAGTGGTGAAAACACCAGATAACGTGTTTCTCGCATTAAATAGCTCGAAAAGAGCGCTCTCGAAGATTCTGCATACTTCTGAGAGAAGTCTCACCAAGATTATCGTAGAAAATGTATATCTCAGCTTGATACCCGAAGACAGCCAAGATGTCGCCGGTTCTGCATATCAAACGCACTGTGGAGTGGTGAAAACACCAGATAACGTGTTTCTCGCATTAAATAGCTCGAAAAGCGCTATCCCGATGATTCGGCATACTTCTGACAGACGTCACACCAAGATTATCGTAGAAAATGCATATCTCAGCTTGAAACCCGACCGAAACCAAGATATCTCCGGTTCTGCATGTCAAACGTACTGTGGAGTGGTGAATACACCAGAAAACGTGTTTCTCGCATTAAATAGCTCGAAAAGAGCGATCCCGATGATTCTGCATACTTCTGACTGAAGTCTCACCAAGATTCTCGTAGAAAATGCATATCTGTGCTTGAAACCCGACGAAATCCAAGATGTCGCCGGTTCTGCATGTCAAACGCACTGTGGAGTGGTGAAAACACCAGATAACGTGTTTCTCGCATTAAATAGCTCGAAAAGAGCGATCCCGATAATTCTGCATACTTCTGACAGACGTCTCACCAAGATTATCGTAGAAAATGCATATCTCAGCTTGAAACCCGACCGAAACCAAGATATCTCCGGTTCTGCATGTCAAACGTACTGTGGAGTGGAGAATACACCAGACAACGTGTTTCTCGCATTAAATAGCTCGAAAAGAGCGATCCCGATAATTCTGCATACTTCTGACAGACGTCTCACCAAGATTATCCTAGAATGTGCATATCTCAGCTTGAACCCCGACGAAATCCAAGATGTCGCCGGTTCTGCATATCAAACGCACTGTGGAGTGGTGAAAACACCAGATAACGTGTTTCTCGCATTAAATAGCTCGAAAAGAGCGATCCCGATAATTCTGCATACTTCTGACAGACGTCTCACCAAGATTATCCTAGAATGTGCATATCTCAGCTTGAACCCCGACGAAATCCAAGATGTCGCCGGTTCTGCATATCAAACGCACTGTGGAGTGGTGAAAACACCAGAAAACGTGTTTCTCGCATTAGGTAGCTCGAAACGAGCGATCTAGATGATTCTGCATACTTCTGACTGAAGACTCACCAAGATTATCGCAGAAAATGCATATCTCAGCTTGAAACCTCACGAAAACCAAGTTATCTCCGGTTCTGCGCATCAAACGGACTGTGGTGTGGTGAAAACACCAGAAAACTTGTTTTTTCGCATTAGATAGCTCGAAACGGGCGATCTAGATGATTCTGCATGCTTCTGACAGAAGTCTCACCAAGATTATCGCAGAAAATGCATACCTGAGCTTGAAATCTCACGAAAATCAAGATGTCGCCGCTTCTGCATATCAAACGCACTGTGGAGTGGTGAAAACAACCAGATAACGTGTTTCTCGCATTAAATAGCTCGAAAAGAGCGATCCCGATAATTCTGCATACTTCTGACAGACGTCTCACCAAGATTATCGTAGAAAATGCATATCTCAGCTTGAAACCCGACCGAAACCAAGATATCTCCGGTTCTGCATGTCAAACGTACTGTGGAGTGGAGAATACACCAGACGACGTGTTTCTCGCATTAAATAGCTCGAAAAGAGCGATCCCGATAATTCTGCATACTTCTGACAGACGTCTCACCAAGATTTTCCTAGAATGTTTATATCTCAGCTTGAACCCCGACAAAATCCAAGATGTCGCCGGTTCTGCATATCAAACGCACTGTGGAGTGGTGAAAACACCAGATAACGTGTTTCTCGCATTAAATAGCTCGAAAAGAGCGATCCCGATAATTCTGCATACTTCTGACAGACGTTTCACCAAGATTATCCTAGAATGTGCATATCTCAGCTTGAACCCCGACGAAATCCAAGATGTCGCCGGTTCTGCATATCAAACGCACTGTGGAGTGGTGAAAACACCAGAGAACTTGTTTTTTCGCAGTGGATAGCTCGAAACGGGCGATCTAGATGATTCTGCATACTTCTGACAGAAGTCTCACCAAGATTATCGCAGAAAATGCATATCTCAGCTTGAAACCCGACCGAAACCAAGATATCTCCGGTTCTGCATATCAAACGCACTGTGGGGTGGCGAAAACACCAGAAAACGTGTTTCTCGATTTAAATAGCTCGAAAAGAGCGATCTAGATGATTCTGCATACTTCTGACTGAAGTGTCACCATGATTATCGCAGAAAATGCATATCTCAGCTTGAAACCTCACGAAAACCAAGTTATCTCCGGTTCTGCGCATCAAACGGACTGTGGTGTGGTGAAAACACCAGAAAACTTGTTTTTTCGCATTAGATAGCTCGAAACGGGCGATCTAGATGATTCTGCATACTTCTGACAGAAGTCTCACCAAGATTATCTTAGAATGTGCATATCTCAGCTTGAACCCCGACGAAATCCAAGATGTCGCCGGTTCTGCATATCAAACGCACTGTGGAGTGGTGAAAACACCAGAAAACTTGTTTTTTCGCATTAGATAGCTCGAAACGGGCGATCTAGATGATTCTGCATACTTCTGACTGAAGTCTCACCAAGATTATCGCAGAAAATGCATACCTGAGCTTGAAATCTCACGAAAATCAAAATGTCGCCGCTTCTGCATATCAAACGCACTGTGGAGTCGTGAAAACAACCAGATAACGTGTTTCTCGCATTAAATAGCTCGAAAAGAGCGATCCCGATGATTCTGCATACTTCTGACAGAAGTCTCACCAAGATTATCTTAGAATGTGCATATCTCAGCTTGAACCCCGACGAAATCCAAGATGTCGCCGGTTCTGCATATCAAACGCACTGTGGAGTGGTGAAAACACCAGAAAACTTGTTTTTTCGCATTAAATAGCTCGAAACGAGCGATCCCGATGATTCTGCATACTTCTTACTCAAGTCTCACCAAGCTTCTCGTAGGAAATGCATATCTCAGCTTGAAACCTCACGAAAATCAAGATGTCGCCGCTTCTGCATAGCAAACGCACTGTGGAATGTTGAAAACACCAGAAATCTTGTTTTTTCGCATTAGATAGCTCGAAACGAGCGATCTAGATGATTCTGCATACTTCTGCCTGAAGTCTCACCAATATTATAGGAGAAAATACATATCTCAGCTTGAAATCTCACGAAAATCAAGATGTCGCCGCTTCTGCATAGCAAACGCACTGTGGAATGTTGAAAACACCAGAAATCTTGTTTTTTCGCATTAGATAGCTCGAAACGAGCGATCTAGATGATTCTGCATACTTCTGCCTGAAGTCTCACCAATATTATAGGAGAAAATGCATATCTCAGCTTGAAATCTCACGAAAATCAAGATGTCGCCGGTTCTGCATGTCAAACGTACTGAGGAGTGGTGAAAACACCAGAAAACTTGTTTTTTCGCATTAAATAGCTCGAAACGAGAGATCTAGATGATTCTGCATACATATGACTGAAGTCTCACCAATATTATCGCAGAAAATGCATATCTCAGCTTGAAACCTCACCAAAATCATGATGTCGCCGGTTCTGCATATAAAACGCACTGTGGAGTGGTGAAAACACCAGATAACGTGTTTCTCGCATTAAGTAGCTCGAAAAGAGCGATCCCGATGATTCTGCATACTTCTGACAGACGTCTCACCAAGATTATCGCAGAAAATGCATATCTCAGCTTGAAACCCGACCGAAACCAAGATATCTCCGGTTCTGCATATCAAACGCACTGTGGGGTGGCGAAAACACCAGAAAACGTGTTTCTCGCATTAAATAGCTCGAAAAGAGCGATCCCGATGATTCTGCATACTTCTGACAGAAGTCTCACCAAGATTATCGCAGAAAATGCATATCTCAGCTGGACACACCACGAAAATCAAGATATCGCCGGTTCTGCATATCAAACGCACTGTGGAATGTTGAAAGCACCAGAAAACTTGTTTTTTCGAATTAAATAGTTCGAAAAGAGCGATCCCGATGATTCTGCATACTTCTGACTGAAGTCTCACCAAGATTATCGCAGAAAATGCATATCTCAGCTTGAAACCTCACGAAAACCAAGTTATCTCCGATTCTGCACATCAAACGGACTGTAGTGTGGTGAAAACACCAGAAATGTGTTTCTCGAATTAAATAGCTCGAAAAGAGCGATCTAGATGATTCTACATACTTCTGACAGAAGTCTCACCAAGATTATCGCAGAAAATGCATATCTCAGCTGGACACACCACGAAAATCAAGATATCGCCGGTTCTGCATATCAAACGCACTGTGGAATGTTGAAAGCACCAGAAAACTTGTTTTTTCGAATTAAATAGTTCGAAAAGAGCGATCCCGATGATTCTGCATACTTCTGACAGACGTCTCACCAAGATTATCGTAGAAAATGCATATCTCAGCTTGAAACCCGACCGAAACCAAGATATCTCCGGTTCTGCATGTCAAACGTACTGTGGATTGGTGAATACACCAGAAAACGTGTTTGTCGCATTAAATGGCTCGAAAAGAGCGATCTAGATGATTCTGCATACTTCTGACAGAAGTCTCACCAAGATTATCCTAGAATGTGCATATCTCAGCTTGAACCCCGACGAAATCCAAGATGTCGCCGGTTCTGCATATCAAACGCACTGTGGAGTGGTGAAAACACCAGAGAACTTGTTTTTTCGCATTAAATAGCTCGAAACGAGCGATCCCGATGATTCTGCATACTTCTGACTGAAGTCTCACCAAGATTCTCGTAGAAAATGCATATCTGAGCTTGAAACCCGACGAAATCCAAGATGTCGCCGGTTCTGAATGTCAAACGCACTGTGGAGTGGTGAAAACACCAGATAACGTGTTTCTCGCATTAAATAGCTCGAAAAGAGGGGTCTCGATGATTCTGCATACTACTGACAGAAGACTCACCAAGATTATCGACGAAAATGCATATCTCAGGTTGAAATCTCACGAAAATCAAGATTTCGCCGGTTCTGCATATCAAACGCACTGTGGAGTCGTGAAAACATCAGATAACGTGTTTCTCGCATTAAATAGCTCGAAAAGAGGGATCTCGATGATTCTGTATACTTCTGACAGATGACTCACCAAGATTATCGCACAAAATGCATATCTCAGCTGGATACACCACGAAAATCAAGATATCGCCGGTTCTGCATATAAATCGCTCTGTGGAGTGGTGAAAACACCAGATAACCTGTTTCTCGCATTAAATAGCTCGAAAAGAGCAATCTAGATGATTCTGCATACTTCTGACAGAAGTCTCACCAAGATTATCGCAGAAAATGCATACCTCAGCTTGAAATCTCACGAAAATCAAGATGTCGCCGCTTCTGCATATAAAACGCACTGTGGAGTGGTGAAAACACCAGATAACGTGTTTCTCGCATTAAATAGCTCGAAAAGAGGGGTCTCGATGATTCTGCATACTACTGACAGAAGTCTCACCAAGATTATCGTAGAATGTGCATATCTCAGCTTGAACCCCGACGAAATCCAAGATGTCGCCGGTTCTGCATATCAAACGCACTGTGGAGTGGTGAAAACACCAGAAAACGTGATTCTCGCATTAAGTAGCTCGAAAAGAGCGATCCCGATGATTCTGCATACTTCTGACAGACGTCTCACCAAGATTATCGTAGAAAATGCATATCTCAGCTTGAAACCCGACCGAAACCAAGATATCTCCGGTTCTGCATGTCAAACGTAGTGTGGAGTGGTGAATACACCAGAAAACGTGTTTCTCGCATTAAATAGCTCGAAAAGAGCGATCTAGATGGTTCTGCATACTTCTGACAGAAGTCTCACCAAGATTATCGTAGAATGTGCATATCTCAGCTTGAACCCCGACGAAATCCAAGATGTCGCCGGTTCTGCATATCAAACGCACTGTGGAGTGGTGAAAACACCAGATAACGTGTTTCTCGGATTAAATAGCTCGAAAAGAGGGGTCTCGATGATTCTGCATACTACTGACAGACGTCTCACCAAGATTATCGTAGAAAATGCATATCTCAGCTTGAAACCCGACCGAAACCAAGATATCTCCGGTTCTGCATGTCAAACGTACTGTGGAGTGGTGAATACACCAGAAAACGTGTTTGTCGCATTAAATAGCTCGAAAAGAGCGATCTAGATGATTCTGCATACTTCTGACAGAAGTCTCACCAAGATTATCCTAGAATGTGCATATCTCAGCTTGAACCCCGACGAAATCCAAGATGTCGCCGGTTCTGCATATCAAACGCACTGTGGAGTGGTGAAAACACCAGAAAACGTGATTCTCGCATTAAGTATCTCGAAAAGAGCGATCCCGATGATTCTGCATACTTCTGACAGACGTCTCACCAAGATTATCGTAGAAAATGCATATCTCAGCTTGAAACCCGACCGAAACCAAGATATCTCCGGTTCTGCATGTCAAACGTACTGTGGAGTGGTGAATACACCAGAAAACGTGTTTCTCGAATTATATATCTCGAAAAGAACGATCTAGATGATTCTGCATACTTCTGACAGAAATCTCACCAAGATTATCGTAGAAAATGCATTTCTCAGCTTGAACCCCGACGAAATCCAAGATGTCGCCGGTTCTGCATATCAAACGCACTGTGGAGTGGTGAAAACACCAGATAACGTGTTTCTCGGATTAAATAGCTCGAAAAGAGGGGTCTCGATGATTCTGCATACTACTGACAGAAGTCTCACCAAGATTATCGTAGAATGTGCATATCTCAGCTTGAACCCCGACGAAATCCAAGATATCTCCGGTTCTGCATGTCAAACGTACTGTGGAGTGGTGAATGCACCAGAAAACGTGTTTCTCGCATTAAATAGCTCGAAAAGAGCGCTCTCGAAGATTCTGCATACTTCTGAGAGAAGTCTCACCAAGATTATCGTAGAAAATGTATATCTCAGCTTGATACCCGAAGACGCCCAAGATGTCGCCGGTTCTGCATATCAAACGCACTGTGGAGTGGTGAAAACACCAGATAACGTGTTTCTCGCATTAAATAGCTCGAAAAGCGCTATCCCGATGATTCGGCATACTTCTGACAGACGTCACACCAAGATTATCGTCGAAAATGCATATCTCAGCTTGAAACCCGACCGAAACCAAGATATCTCCGGTTCTGCATGTCAAACGTACTGTGGAGTGGTGAATACACCAGAAAACGTGTTTCTCGCATTAAATAGCTCGAAAAGAGCGATCCCGATGATTCTGCATACTTCTGACTGAAGTCTCACCAAGATTCTCGTAGAAAATGCATATCTGAGCTTGAAACCCGACGAAATCCAAGATGTCGCCGGTTCTGCATGTCAAACGCACTGTGGAGTGGTGAAAACACCAGATAACGTGTTTCTCGCATTAAATAGCTCGAAAAGAGCGATCCCGATAATTCTGCATACTTCTGACAGACGTCTCACCAAGATTATCGTAGAAAATGCATATCTCAGCTTGAAACCCGACCGAAACCAAGATATCTCCGGTTCTGCATGTCAAACGTACTGTGGAGTGGAGAATACACCAGACAACGTGTTTCTCGCATTAAATAGCTCGAAAAGAGCGATCCCGATAATTCTGCATACTTCTGACAGACGTCTCACCAAGATTATCCTAGAATGTGCATATCTCAGCTTGAACCCCGACGAAATCCAAGATGTCGCCGGTTCTGCATATCAAACGCACTGTGGAGTGGTGAAAACACCAGATAACGTGTTTCTCGCATTAAATAGCTCGAAAAGAGCGATCCCGATAATTCTGCATACTTCTGACAGACGTCTCACCAAGCTTATCCTAGAATGTGCATATCTCAGCTTGAACCCCGACGAAATCCAAGATGTCGCCGGTTCTGCATATCAAACGCACTGTGGAGTGGTGAAAACACCAGAAAACGTGTTTCTCGCATTAGGTAGCTCGAAACGAGCGATCTAGATGATTCTGCATACTTCTGACTGAAGTCTCACCAAGATTATCGCAGAAAATGCATATCTCAGCTTGAAACCTCACGAAAACCAAATTATCTCCGGTTCTGCGCATCAAACGGACTGTGGTGTGGTGAAAACACCAGAAAACTTGTTTTTTCGCATTAAATAGCTCGAAAAGAGCGATCCCGATAATTCTGCATACTTCTGACAGACGTCTCACCAAGATTATCCTAGAATGTGCATATCTCAGCTTGAACCCCGACGAAATCCAAGATGTCGCCGGTTCTGCATATCAAACGCACTGTGGAGTGGTGAAAACACCAGATAACGTGTTTCTCGCATTAAATAGCTCGAAAAGAGCGATCCCGATAATTCTGCATACTTCTGACAGACGTCTCACCAAGATTATCCTAGAATGTGCATATCTCAGCTTGAACCCCGACGAAATCCAAGATGTCGCCGGTTCTGCATATCAAACGCACTGTGGAGTGGTGAAAACACCAGATAACGTGTTTCTCGCATTAAATAGCTCGAAAAGAGCGATCCCGATAATTCTGCATACTTCTGACAGACGTCTCACCAAGATTATCCTAGAATGTGCATATCTCAGCTTGAACCCCGACGAAATCCAAGATGTCGCCGGTTCTGCATATCAAACGCACTGTGGAGTGGTGAAAACACCAGAAAACGTGTTTCTCGCATTAGGTAGCTCGAAAACAGCGATCCCGATAATTCTGCATACTTCTGACAGACGTCTCACCAAGATTATCGTAGAAAATGCATATCTCAGCTTGAAACCCGACCGAAACCAAGATATCTCCGGTTCTGCATGTCAAACGTACTGTGGAGTGGAGAATACACCAGACGACGTGTTTCTCGCATTAAATAGCTCGAAAAGAGCGATCCCGATAATTCTGCATACTTCTGACAGACGTCTCACCAAGATTTTCCTAGAATGTGCATATCTCAGCTTGAACCCCGACAAAATCCAAGATGTCGCCGGTTCTGCATATCAAACGCACTGTGGAGTGGTGAAAACACCAGATAACGTGTTTCTCGCATTAAATAGCTCGAAAAGAGCGATCCCGATAATTCTGCATACTTCTGACAGACGTCTCACCAAGATTATCCTAGAATGTGCATATCTCAGCTTGAACCCCGACGAAATCCAAGATGTCGCCGGTTCTGCATATCAAACGCACTGTGGAGTGGTGAAAACACCAGAGAACTTGTTTTTTCGCAGTGGATAGCTCGAAACGGGCGATCTAGATGATTCTGCATACTTCTGACAGAAGTCTCACCAAGATTATCGCAGAAAATGCATATCTCAGCTTGAAACCCGACCGAAACCAAGATATCTCCGGTTCTGCATATCAAACGCACTGTGGGGTGGCGAAAACACCAGAAAACGTGTTTCTCGATTTAAATAGCTCGAAAAGAGCGATCTAGATGATTCTGCATACTTCTGACTGAAGTCTCACCAAGATTATCGCAGAAAATGCATATCTCAGCTTGAAACCTCACGAAAACCAAGTTATCTCCGGTTCTGCGCATCAAACGGACTGTGGTGTGGTGAAAACACCAGAAAACTTGTTTTTTCGCATTAGATAGCTCGAAACGGGCGATCTAGATGATTCTGCATACTTCTGAGAGAAGTCTCACCAAGATTATCGCAGAAAATGCGTACCTGAGCTTGAAATCTCACGAAAATCAAGATGTCGCCGCTTCTGCATATCAAACGCACTGTGGAGTCGTGAAAACAACCAGATAACGTGTTTCTCGCATTAAATAGCTCGAAAAGAGCGATCCCGATGATTCTGCATACTTCTGACAGAAGTCTCACCAAGATTATCGTAGAATGTGCATATCTCAGCTTGAACCCCGACGAAATCCAAGATGTCGCCGGTTCTGCATATCAAACGCACTGTGGAGTGGTGAAAACACCAGAAAACTTGTTTTTTCGCATTAAATAGCTCGAAACGAGCGATCCCGATGATTCTGCATACTTCTTACTGAAGTCTCACCAAGCTTCTCGTAGGAAATGCATATCTCAGCTTGAAACCTCACGAAAATCAAGATGTCGCCGCTTCTGCATAGCAAACGCACTGTGGAATGTTGAAAACACCAGAAATCTTGTTTTTTCGAATTAGATAGCTCGAAACGAGCGATCTAGATGATTCTGCATACTTCTGCCTGAAGTCTCACCAATATTATAGGAGAAAATGCATATCTCAGCTTGAAATCTCACGAAAATCATGATGTCGCCGGTTCTGCATGTCAAACGTACTGAGGAGTGGTGAAAACACCAGAAAACTTGTTTTTTCGCATTAGATAGCTCGAAACGAGCGATCTAGATGATTCTGCATACTTCTGCCTGAAGTCTCACCAACATTATAGGAGAAAATGCATATCTCAGCTTGAAATCTCACGAAAATCAAGATGTCGCCGCTTCTGCATAGCAAACGCACTGTGGAATGCTGAAAACACCAGAAATCTTGTTTTTTCGCATTAGATAGCTCGAAACGAGCGATCTAGATGATTCTGCATACTTCTGCCTGAAGTCTCACCAATATGATAGGAGAAAATGCATATCTCAGCTTGAAATCTCACGAAAATCAAGATGTCGCCGGTTCTGCATGTCAAACGTACTGAGGAGTGGTGAAAACACCAGAAAACTTGTTTTTTCGCATTAAATAGCTCGAAACGAGAGATCTAGATGATTCTGCATACATATGACTGAAGTCTCACCAATATTATCGCAGAAAATGCATATCTCAGCTTGAAACCTCACCAAAATCATGATGTCGCCGGTTCTGCATATAAAACGCACTGTGGAGTGGTGAAAACACCAGATAACGTGTTTCTCGCATTAAGTAGCTCGAAAAGAGCGATCCCGATGATTCTGCATACTTCTGACAGACGTCTCACCAAGATTATCGCAGAAAATGCATATCTCAGCTTGAAATCTCACGAAAATCAAGATGTCGCCGCTTCTGCATATCAAACGCACTGTGGAGTCGTGAAAACAACCAGATAACGTGTTTCTCGCATTAAATAGCTCGAAAAGAGCGATCCCGATGATTCTGCATACTTCTGACAGAAGTCTCACCAAGATTATCGTAGAATGTGCATATCTCAGCTTGAACCCCGACGAAATCCAAGATGTCGCCGGTACTGCATATCAAACGGACTGTGGTGTGGTGAAAACACCAGAAAACTTGTTTTTTCGCATTAGATAGCTCGAAACGGGCGATCTAGATGATTCTGCATACTTCTGACAGAAGTCTCACCAAGATTATCGCAGAAAATGCATACCTGAGCTTCAAATCTCACGAAAATCAAGATGTCGCCGCTTCTGCATAGCAAACGCACTGTGGAATGTTGAAAACACCAGAAACCTTGTTTTTTCGCATTAGATAGCTCGAAACGAGCGATCTAGATGATTCTGCGTACTTCTGCCTGAAGTCTCACCAATATTATAGGAGAAAATGCATATCTCAGCTTGAAATCTAACGAAAATCAAGATGTCGCCGGTTCTGCATGTCAAACGTACTGAGGAGTGGTGAAAACACCAGAAAACTTGTTTTTTCGCATTAAATAGCTCGGAACGAGAGATCTAGATGATTCTGCATACATATGACTGAAGTCTCACCAATATTATCGCAGAAAATGCATATCTCAGCTGGTCACACCACGAAAATCAAGATATCGCCGGTTCTGCATATCAAACGCACTGTGGAATGTTGAAAGCACCAGAAAACTTGTTTTTTCGAATTAAATAGTTCGAAAAGAGCGATCCCGATGATTCTGCATACTTCTGACTGAAGTCTCACCAAGATTATCGCAGAAAATGCATATCTCAGCTTGAAACCTCACGAAAACCAAGTTATCTCCGGTTCTGCACATCAAACGGACTGTAGTGTGGTGAAAACACCAGAAAACTTGTTTTTTCGAATTAAATAGTTCGAAAAGAGCGATCCCGATGATTCTGCATACTTCTGACAGACGTCTCACCAAGATTATCGTAGAAAATGCATATCTCAGCTTGAAACCCGACCGAAACCAAGATATCTCCGGTTCTGCATGTAAACGTACTGTGGATTGGTGAATACACCAGAAAACGTGTTTGTCGCATTAAATACCTCGAAAAGAGCGATCTAGATGATTCTGCATACTTCTGACAGAAGTCTCACCAAGATTATCCTAGAATGTGCATATCTCAGCTTGAACCCCGACGAAATCCAAGATGTCGCCGGTTCTGCATATCAAACGCACTGTGGAGTGGTGAAAACACCAGAGAACTTGTTTTTTCGCATTAAATAGCTCGAAACGAGCGATCCCGATGATTCTGCATACTTCTGACTGAAGTCTCACCAAGATTCTCGTAGAAAATGCATATCTGAGCTTGAAACCCGACGAAATCCAAGATGTCGCCGGTTCTGAATGTCAAACGCACTGTGGAGTGGTGAAAACACCAGATAACGTGTTTCTCGAATTAAATAGCTCGAAAAGAGGGGTCTCGATGATTCTGCATACTACTGACAGAAGACTCACCAAGATTATCGACGAAAATGCATATCTCAGGTTGAAATCTCACGAAAATCAAGATTTCGCCGGTTCTGCATATCAAACGCACTGTGGAGTCGTGAAAACATCAGATAACGTGTTTCTCGCATTAAATAGCTCGAAAAGAGGGATCTCGATGATTCTGCATACTTCTGACAGATGACTCACCAAGATTATCGCACAAAATGCATATCTCAGCTGGAAACACCACGAAAATCAAGATATCGCCGGTTCTGCATATAAATCGCTCTGTGGAGTGGTGAAAACACCAGATAACCTGTTTCTCGCATTAAATAGCTCGAAAAGAGCAATCTAGATGATTCTGCATACTTCTGACAGAAGTCTCACCAAGATTATCGCAGAAAATGCATACCTCAGCTTGAAATCTCACGAAAATCAAGATGTCGCCGCTTCTGCATATAAAACGCACTGTGGAGTGGTGAAAACACCAGATAACGTGTTTCTCGCATTAAATAGCTCGAAAAGAGGGGTCTCGATGATTCTGCATACTACTGACAGAAGTCTCACCAAGATTATCGTAGAATGAGCATATCTCAGCTTGAACCCCGACGAAATCCAAGATGTCGCCGGTTCTGCATATCAAACGCACTGTGGAGTGGAAAAAACACCAGAAAACGTGATTCTCGCATTAAGTAGCTCGAAAAGAGCGATCCCGATGATTCTGCATACTTCTGACAGACGTCTCACCAAGATTATCGTAGAAAATGCATATCTCAGCTTGAACCCCGACGAAATCCAAGATGTCGCCGGTTCTGCATATCAAACGCACTGTGGAGTGGTGAAAACACCAGATAACGTGTTTCTCGGATTAAATAGCTCGAAAAGAGGGGTCTCGATGATTCTGCATACTACTGACAGAAGTCTCACCAAGATTATCGTAGAATGTGCATATCTCAGCTTGAACCCCGACGAAATCCAAGATATCTCCGGTTCTGCATGCCAAACGTACTGTGGAGTGGTGAATACACCAGAAAACGTGTTTCTCGCATTAAATAGCTCGAAAAGAGCGATCTAGATGATTCTGCATACTTCTGACAGAAGTCTCACCAAGATTATCGTAGAATGTACATATCTCAGCTTGAACCCCGACGAAATCCAAGATGTCGCCGGTTCTGCATATCAAACGCACTGTGGAGTGGTGAAAACACCAGAAAACGTGTTTCTCGCATTAAGTAGCTCGAAAAGAGCGTTCTCGAAGATTCTGCATACTTCTGACTGAAGTCTCACCAAGATTATCGCAGAAAATGCATATCTCAGCTTGAAACCTCACGAAAACCAAGTTATCTCCGGTTCTGCACATCAAACGGACTGTAGTGTGGTGAAAACACCAGAAAACGTGTTTCTCGAATTAAATAGCTCGAAAAGAGCGATCTAGATGATTCTGCATACTTCTGTCAGAAGTCTCACCAAGATTATCGCAGAAAATGCATATCTCAGCTGGACACACCACGAAAATCAAGATATCGCCGGTTCTGCATATCAAACGCACTGTGGAATGTTGAAAGCACCAGAAAACTTGTTTTTTCCAATTAAATAGTTCGAAAAGAGCGATCCCGATGATTCTGCATACTTCTGACAGACGTCTCACCAAGATTATCGTAGAAAATGCATATCTCAGCTTGAAACCCGACCGAAACCAAGATATCTCCGGTTCTGCATGTCAAACGTACTGTGGAGTGGTGAATACACCAGAAAACGTGTTTGTCGCATTAAATAGCTCGAAAAGAGCGATCTAGATGATTCTGCATACTTCTGACAGAAGTCTCACCAAGATTATCCTAGAATGTGCATATCTCAGCTTGAACCCCGACGAAATCCAAGATGTCGCCGGTTCTGCATATCAAACGCACTGTGGAGTGGTGAAAACACCAGAAAACGTGATTCTCGCATTAAGTAGCTCGAAAAGAGCGATCTCGAAGATTCTGCATACTTCTGACAGATGTCTCACCAAGATTATCATAGAAAATTCATATCTCAGCTTGAAATCTCACGAAAACCAAGTTATCTCCGGTTCTGCACATCAAACGGACTGTGGTGTGGTGAAAACACCAGAAAACGTGTTTCTCGAATGAAATAGCTCGAAAAGAGCGATCTAGATGATTCTGCATACTTCTGACAGAAGTCTCACCAAGATTATCGCAGAAAATGCATATCTCAGCTTGAGAACCGACCGATACCAAGATATCTCCGGTTCTGCATATCAAACGCACTGTGGAATGTTGAAAAAACAAGAAAACTTGTTTTTTCGCATTGCATAGCTCGAAAAGAGCGATCTAGATGATTCTGCACACTTCTGACAGAAGTCTCACCAAGATTATCGCAGAAAATGCATACCTCAGTTTGAAATCTCACGAAAATCAAGATGTCGCCACTTCTGCATATCAAACGCACTGTGGAGTGGTGAAAACAACCAGATAACGTGTTTCTCGAATTAAATAGCTCGAAAAGAACGATCTAGATGATTCTGCATACTTCTGACAGAAGTCTCACCAAGATTATCGTAGAAAATGCATATCTCAGCTTGAACCCCGACGAAATCCAAAATGTCGCCGGTACTGCATGTCAAACGTACTGTGGAGTGGTGAATACACCAGACAACGTGTTTCTCGCATTAAATAGCTCGAAAAGAGCGATCTAGATGATTCTGCATACTTCTGCCAGAAGTCTCACCAAGATTATCGTAGAAAATGCATATCTCAGCTTGATACCCGAAGAAAGCCAAGATGTCGCCGGTTCTGCATATCAAACGCACTGTGGAGTGGTGAAAACACCAGATAACGTGTTTCTCGCATTAAGTAGCTCGAAACGAGCGATCTAGATGATTCTGCATATTTCGGACAGAAGTCTCACCAAGATTGAAGCAGAAAATGCATATCTCAGCTTGAAACCCCACGAAAACCAAGATATCGCTGGTTCTGCATATCAAACGCACTGTGGAGTGGTGAAAACACCAGATAACGTGTTTCTCGCATTAAATAGGTCGAAAAGAGCGATCTCGATGTTTCTGCATACTTCGGACACAAGTCTCACCAAGATTATCGCAGACAATGCATATCTCATCTTGAAACCGCACGAAAACCCAGATATCGCCGGTTCTGCATATCAAACGCACTGTGGAGTGGTGAGAACACCAGATAAGGTTTTTCTCGCATTAACTAGCTCGAAAGGTGCTATCTCGATGATTCAGCATACTTCGGACAGAAGTCTCTCCAAGTTTATCGCAGAAAATGCATATCTCTGCTTGAAACCCCTTGAAAACCAAGATATCACCTGTTCTGCATATCCAACGAACTGTGGTGTGGTGAAAACCCCGGAAAACGTGTTTCTCGCGTTACATAGCTCGAAAAGAGCGATCTCGATGATTCTGCACACTTCGGACAGAAGTCTCACCAAGATTATCGCAGAGAATGCATATCTCAGCTTGAAACCCCACGAAAACCAAGATATCGCCAGTTCTGCATATCATACGCACTGTGGAGTGCTGAAAACACCAGATATCGTGTTTCTCGCATTAAATAGCTCGAAAAGTGCGATCTCGATGATTCTGCATACTTCGGACAGAAGTCTCACCATGATTATCGTAAAAAATGCATATCTCAGCTTGAAACCCCACGAAAACCAAGATATCGCTGGTTCTGCATATCAAACGCACTGTGGAGTGCTGAAAACACCAGATATCGTGTTTCTCGCATTAAATAGCTCGAAAAGTGCGATCTCGATGATTCTGCATACTTCTGACAGAAGACTCACCAAGATTATCGCTGAAAATGCATATCTCAGCTGGAAAAACCACGAAAATCAAGATATCTCCTGTTCTGCATATCCTACGAACTGTGGAGTGGTGAAAACCCCAGAAAACGTGTTTCTCGCATTAAATAGCACGAAAAGAGCGATCCCGATGATTCTGCATACTTCGGACAGAAGTCTCACCAAGATTATCGCAGAAAATGCATATCTGAGCTTGAAGCCCCACGAAAACCAAGATATCGTCCGTTCTGCATATCATACGCACTGTTGAGTGGTGAAAACGCCAGATAACGTGTTTCTCGCATTAACTAGCTCGAAAAGAGCGATCTAGATGATTCAGCATACTTCGGACAGAAGTCTCACTAAGATTATCCTAGAAAATGCATATCTCAGCTTGAAACCCCACGAAAACCAAGATATCGATGGTACTGCATATCAAACGCTCTGTGGAGTGGTGAAAACACTAGACAACGTGTTTCTCGCATTAAATAGATCGAAATGAGCGATCTCGAAGATTCTGCATACTTCTGACAGAGGTCTCACCAAGATTATCGTAGAAAATGCATATCTCAGCTTGATACCATACGACAGCCAAGATGTCGCCGGTTCTGCATATCAAACGCACCGTGGAGTGGTGAAAACACCAGATAACGTGTTTCTCGCATTAAATAGCTCGAAAAGAGCGATCTAGATGATTCAGCATACTTCGGACAGAAGTCTCACCAAGATTATCCTAGAAAATGCATATCTCAGCTTGAAACCCCACGAAAACCAAGATATCGATGGTACTGCATATCAAACGCTCTGTGGAGTGATGGAAACACCAGATAACGTGTTTCTCGCATTAAATAGCTCGAAAAGAGCGATCTCGATGATTCTGCATACTTCGGACTGAAGTCTCACCAAGATTATCGTAAAAAGTGCATATCTCAGCTTGAAACCCCACGAAAACAGAGATATCGCTGGTTCTGCATATCAAACGCACTGTGGAGTGCTGAAAACACCAGATAACGTTTTGTCGCATTAAATAGTTCGAATAGAGCGATCTCGATGATTCTGCATACTTCGGACAGATGTCTCACCAAGATTATCGTAAAAAATGCATATCTCAGCTTGAAACCCCACGAAAACCAAGATATCGCTGGTACTGCATATCAAACGCACTGTGGAGTGGTGAAAACACCAGATAAGGTTTTTCTCGCATTAACTAGCTCGAAAAGTGCGATCTCGATGATTCAGCATACTTCGGACAGAAGTCTCTCCAAGTTTATCGCAGAAAATGCATATCTCAGCTTGAAACCCCTCGAAACCCAAGATATCACCTGTTCTGCATATCCAACGAACTGTGGAGTGGTGAAAACCCCAGAAAACGTGTTTCTCGCATTAAATAGCTCGAAAAGAGCGATCTCGATGATTCTGCACACTTCGGACTATAGTCTCACCATGATTATCGTAAAAAATGCATATCTCAGCTTGAAACCCCACGAACACCAAGATATCGCTGGTTCTGCATATCAAACGCTCTGTGGAGTGGTGAAAACACCAGATAACGTGTTTCTCGCATTCAATAGGTCGAAAAGAGCGATCTCGATGTTTCTGCATACTTCGGACAGAGGTCTCACCAAGATTATCGCAGAAAATGCATATCTCAGCTTGAAACCCCACGAAAACCCAGATATCGCCGGTTCTGCATATCAAACGAACTGTGGAGTGGTGAAAACCCCAGAAAACGTGTTTCTCGCATAAAATGGCTCGAAAAGTACGATCTCGATGAATCTGCATACTTCGGACAGAAGTCTCACCTAGATTATCGCAGACAATGCATATCTCAGCTTGAAACCCCACGAAAACCAAGATATCGCTGGTACTGCATATCAAAGGCACTGTGTAGTGGTGAAAAAACCAGATAACGTGTTTCTCGCAATAAATAGCTCGAAAAGAGCGATCTCGATGATTCTGCATACTTCGGACAGAAGTCTCACCAAGATTATCGTAAAAAATGCATATCTCAGCTAGAAACCCCACGAAAACCAAGATATCTCCTGTTCTGCATATCCAACGAACTGTGGAGTGGTGAAAACCCCAGAAAACGTGTTCCTCGCATTAACTAGCTCGAAAAGAGGGATCTCGATGATTCTGCATACTTCTGACAGAAGACTCACCAAGATTATCGCAGAAAATGCATGTCTCTGCTAGAAACCCCACGAAAACCAAGATATCTCCTGTTCTGCATATCCAACGAACTGTGGAGTGGTGAAAACACCAGAAAACTTGTTTTTTCGCATTAAATAGCTCGAAAAGAGCGATCTAGAAGATTCTGCATATTTCTGACTGAAGTCTCACCAAGATTATCGCAGAAAATGCATATCTCAGCTTGAAACCCGACGAAAACCAAACATCGCCTGTTCTGCATATCAAACCAACTGTGGAGGGGTGAAAACACCAGACAACGTGTTTCTCGCATTAAATTGATTGAAAAGTGCGATCTCGATGGTTCTGCATACTTCTAACAGAAGTCTCACCATGATTATCGCAGAAAATGCATATCTCTGCTAGAAACCCCACGAAAACCAAGATATCTCCTGTTCTGCATATCCAACGAACTGTGGAGTGGTGAAAACCCCAGAAAACGTGTTCCTCGCATTAACTAGCTCGAAAAGAGGGATCTCGATGATTCTGCATACTTCTGACAGAAGACTCACCAAGATTATCGCAGAAAATGCATGTCTCTGCTAGAAACCCTACGAAAACCAAGATATCTCCTGTTCTGCATATCCAACGAACTGTGGAGTGGTGAAAACCCCAGAAAACGTGTTTCTCGCATTAAATAGCTCGAAAATAGCGATCTCGATGATTAAGCATACTTCGGACAGAAGTCTCACCAAGATTATCGTAAAAAATGCATATCTCAGCTAGAAACCCCACGAAAACCAAGATATCTCCTGTTCTGCATATCCAACGAACTGTGGAGTGGTGAAAACCCCAGAAAACGTGTTTCTCGCATTAACTAGCTCGAAAAGAGGGATCTCGATGATTCTGCATACTTCTGACAGAAGACTCACCAAGATTATCGCAGAAAATGCATGTCTCTGCTAGAAACCCCACGAAAACCAAGATATCTCCTGTTCTGCATATCCAACGAACTGTGGAGTGGTGAAAACACCAGAAAACTTGTTTTTTCGCATTAAATAGCTCGGAAAGAGCGATCTAGAAGATTCTGCATATTTCTGACTGAAGTCTCACCAAGATTATCGCAGAAAATGCATATCTCAGCTTGAAACCCGACGAAAACCAAACAGCGCCTGTTCTGCATATCAAACCAACTGTGGAGGGGTGAAAACACCAGACAACGTGTTTCTCGCATTAAATTGATTGAAAAGTGCGATCTCGATGGTTCTGCATACTTCTAACAGAAGTCTCACTATGATTATCGCAGAAAATGCATATCTCTGCTAGAAACCCCACGAAAACCAAGATATCTCCTGTTCTGCATATCCAACGAACTGTGGAGTGGTGAAAACCCCAGAAAACGTGTTCCTCGCATTAACTAGCTCGAAAAGAGGGATCTCGATGATTCTGCATACTTCTGACAGAAGACTCACCAAGATTATCGCAGAAAATGCATGTCTCTGCTAGAAACCCTACGAAAACCAAGATATCTCCTGTTCTGCATATCCAACGAACTGTGGAGTGGTGAAAACCCCAGAAAACGTGTTTCTCGCATTAAATAGCTCGAAAATAGCGATCCCGATGATTCTGCATACTTCTGACAGAACTCTCACCAAGATTATGGTAGAAAATGCATATCTCAGCTTGATACCCGACGAAATCAAAGATGTCGCTGGTTCCGCATATCAAACGCACTGTGGAGTGGTGAAAACACCAATTAACGTGTTTCTCGCATTGAATAGCTCGAAAAGAGGGATCTCGATGATTCTGCATACTTCTGACAGAAGACTCACCAAGATTATCGCAGAAAATGCAAATCTCAGCTGGAAACACCACGAAAATCAAGATGTCGCCCGTTCTGCATATCAAACGCACTGTGGAGTGGTGAAAACAACCAGATATCGTGTTTCTCGCATTCAGTTGCTCGAAAAGAGCGATCTCGAAGATTCTGCATACTTCTGACAAAAGACTCACCAAGATTATCGCTGATAATGCATATCTCAGCTTGAAACCTCACGAAAATCAAGATGTCGCCGGTTCTGCATATCAAACGCACTGTGGGGTGGTGAAAACACCAGATAAGGTTTTTCTCGCATTAACTAGCTCGAAAAGTGCGATCTCGATGATTCAGCATACTTCGGACAGAAGTCTCTCCAAGTTTATCGCAGAAAATGCATATCTCAGCTTGAAACCCCTCGAAAACCAAGATATCACCTGTTCTGCATATCCAACGAACTGTGGAGTGGTGAAAACCCCAGAAAACGTGTTTCTCGCATAAAATGGCTCGAAAAGTACGATCTCGATGAATCTGCATACTTCGGACAGAAGTCTCACCTAGATTATCGCAGACAATGCATATCTCAGCTTGAAACCCCACGAAAGCCAAGATATCGCTGGTTCTGCATATAAAACGCACTGTGGAGTGCTTGAAACACCAGATAACGTGTTTCTCACATTAAATAGCTCGAATAGAGCGATCTCGATGATTAAGCATACTTCGGACAGAAGTCTCACCAAGATTATCGTAAAAAATGCATATCTCAGCTTGAAACCCCACGAAAACCAAGATATCGCTGGTACTGCATATCAAAGGCACTGTGTAGTGGTGAAAAAACCAGATAACGTGTTTCTCGCAATAAATAGCTCGAAAAGAGCGATCTCGATGATTCTGCATACTTCGGACAGAAGTCTCACCAAGATTATCGTAAAAAATGCATATCTCAGCTAGAAACCCCACGAAAACCAAGATATCTCCTGTTCTGCATATCCAACGAACTGTGGAGTGGTGAAAACCCCAGAAAACGTGTTTCTCGCATTAACTAGCTCGAAAAGAGGGATCTCGATGATTCTGCATACTTCTGACAGAAGACTCACCAAGATTATCGCAGAAAATGCATGTCTCTGCTAGAAACCCCACGAAAACCAAGATATCTCCTGTTCTGCATATCCAACGAACTGTGGAGTGGTGAAAACACCAGAAAACTTGTTTTTTCGCATTAAATAGCTCGAAAAGAGCGATCTAGAAGATTCTGCATATTTCTGACTGAAGTCTCACCAAGATTATCGCAGAAAATGCATATCTCAGCTTGAAACCCGACGAAAACCAAACATCGCCTGTTCTGCATATCAAACCAACTGTGGAGGGGTGAAAACACCAGACAACGTGTTTCTCGCATTAAATTGATTGAAAAGTGCGATCTCGATGGTTCTGCATACTTCTAACAGAAGTCTCACCATGATTATCGCAGAAAATGCATATCTCTGCTAGAAACCCCACGAAAACCAAGATATCTCCTGTTCTGCATATCCAACGAACTGTGGAGTGGTGAAAACCCCAGAAAACGTGTTCCTCGCATTAACTAGCTCGAAAAGAGGGATCTCGATGATTCTGCATACTTCTGACAGAAGACTCACCAAGATTATCGCAGAAAATGCATGTCTCTGCTAGAAACCCTACGAAAACCAAGATATCTCCTGTTCTGCATATCCAACGAACTGTGGAGTGGTGAAAACCCCAGAAAACGTGTTTCTCGCATTAAATAGCTCGAAAATAGCGATCTCGATGATTAAGCATACTTCGGACAGAAGTCTCACCAAGATTATCGTAAAAAATGCATATCTCAGCTTGAAACCCCACGAAAACCAAGATATCGCTGGTACTGCATATCAAAGGCACTGTGTAGTGGTGAAAAAACCAGATATCGTGTTTCTCGCAATAAATAGCTCGAAAAGAGCGATCTCGATGATTCTGCATACTTCGGACAGAAGTCTCACCAAGATTATCGTAAAAAATGCATATCTCAGCTAGAAACCCCACGAAAACCAAGATATCTCCTGTTCTGCATATCCAACGAACTGTGGAGTGGTGAAAACCCCAGAAAACGTGTTTCTCGCATTAACTAGCTCGAAAAGAGGGATCTCGATGATTCTGCATACTTCTGACAGAAGACTCACCAAGATTATCGCAGAAAATGCATGTCTCTGCTAGAAACCCCACGAAAATCAAGATATCTCCTGTTCTGCATATCCAACGAACTGTGGAGTGGTGAAAACACCAGAAAACTTGTTTTTTCGCATTAAATAGCTCGAAAAGAGCGATCTAGAAGATTCTGCATATTTCTGACTGAAGTCTCACCAAGATTATCGCAGAAAATGCATATCTCAGCTTGAAACCCGACGAAAACCAAACATCGCCTGTTCTGCATATCAAACCAACTGTGGAGGGGTGAAAACACCAGACAACGTGTTTCTCGCATTAAATTGATTGAAAAGTGCGATCTCGATGGTTCTGCATACTTCTAACAGAAGTCTCACTATGATTATCGCAGAAAATGCATATCTCTGCTAGAAACCCCACGAAAACCAAGATATCTCCTGTTCTGCATATCCAACGAACTGTGGAGTGGTGAAAACCCCAGAAAACGTGTTCCTCGCATTAACTAGCTCGAAAAGAGGGATCTCGATGATTCTGCATACTTCTGACAGAAGACTCACCAAGATTATCGCAGAAAATGCATGTCTCTGCTAGAAACCCTACGAAAACCAAGATATCTCCTGTTCTGCATATCCAACGAACTGTGGAGTGGTGAAAACCCCAGAAAACGTGTTTCTCGCATTAAATAGCTGGAAAATAGCGATCCCGATGATTCTGCATACTTCTGACAGAACTCTCACCAAGATTATGGTAGAAAATGCATATCTCAGCTTGATACCCGACGAAATCCAAGATGTCGCTGGTTCCGCATATCAAACGCACTGTGGAGTGGTGAAAACACCAATTAACGTGTTTCTCGCATTGAATAGCTCGAAAAGAGGGATCTCGATGATTCTGCATACTTCTGACAGAAGACTCACCAAGATTATCGCTGATAATGCATATCTCAGCTTGAAACCTCACGAAAATCATGATGTCGCCGGTTCTGCATATCAAACCCACTGTGGAGTGGTGAAAACAACCAGAGAACGTGTTTCTCGCATTAAATAGGTCGAAAAGGGAGATGCCGATGATTCTGCATACGTCTGACAGAAGTCTCACCAAGATTATCGCAGAAAATGCATATCTCAGCTTGAAACCCCTCGAAAACCAAGATATCACCTGTTCTGCATATCCAACGAACTGTGGAGTGGTGAAAACCCCAGAAAACGTGTTCCTCGCATTAACTAGCTCGAAAAGAGGGATCTCGATGATTCTGCATACTTCTGACAGAAGACTCACCAAGATTATCGCAGAAAATGCATGTCTCTGCTAGAAACCCTACGAAAACCAAGATATCTCCTGTTCTGCATATCCAACGAACTGTGGAGTGGTGAAAACCCCAGAAAACGTGTTTCTCGCATTAAATAGCTGGAAAATAGCGATCCCGATGATTCTGCATACTTCTGACAGAACTCTCACCAAGATTATCGCAGAAAATGCATATCTCAGCTGGAAACACCACGAAAATCAAGATGTCGCCCGTTCTGCATATCAAACGCACTGTGGAGTGGTGAAAACAACCAGATATCGTGTTTCTCGCATTCAGTTGCTCGAAAAGAGCGATCTCGAAGATTCTGCATACTTCTGACAAAAGACTCACCAAGATTATCGCTGATAATGCATATCTCAGCTTGAAACCTCACGAAAATCAAGATGTCGCCGGTTCTGCATATCAAACCCACTGTGGAGTGGTGAAAACAACCAGAGAACGTGTTTCTCGCATTAAATAGGTCGAAAAGGGAGATGCCGATGATTCTGCATACGTCTGACAGAAGTCTCACCAAGATTATCGCAGAAAATGCATATCTCAGCTTGAAACCCCTCGAAAACCAAGATATCACCTGTTCTGCATATCCAACGAACTGTGGAGTGGTGAAAACCCCAGAAAACGTGTTTCTCGCATAAAATAGCTCGAAAAGTACGATCTCGATGAATCTGCATACTTCGGACAGAAGTCTCACCTAGATTATCGCAGACAATGCATATCTCAGCTGGAAACACCACGAAAATCAAGATGTCGCCCGTTCTGCATATCAAACGCACTGTGGAGTGGTGAAAACAACCAGATATCGTGTTTCTCGCATTAAGTTGCTCGAAAAGGGCGATCTCGAAGATTCTGCATACTTCTGACAAAAGACTCACCAAGATTATCGCTGAAAATGCATATCTCAGCTTGAAACCTCACGAAAATCAAGATGTCGCCGGTTCTGCATATCAAACCCACTGTGGAGTGGTGAAAACAACCAGAGAACGTGTTTCTCGCATTAAATAGGTCGAAAAGGGAGATGCCGATGATTCTGCATACGTCTGACAGAAGTCTCACCAAGATTATCGCAGAAAATGCATATCTCAGCTTGAAACCCCTCGAAAACCAAGATATCACCTGTTCTGCATATCCAACGAACTGTGGAGTGGTGAAAACCCCAGAAAACGTGTTTCTCGCATAAAATAGCTCGAAAAGTACGATCTCGATGAATCTGCATACTTCGGACAGAAGTCTCACCTAGATTATCGCAGACAATGCATATCTCAGCTTGAAACCCCACGAAAGCCAAGATATCGCTGGTTCTGCATATAAAACGCACTGTGGAGTGCTGGAAACACCAGATAACGTGTTTCTCACATTAAATAGCTCGAATAGAGCGATCTCGATGATTAAGCATACTTCGGACAGAAGTCTCACCAAGATTATCGTAAAAAATGCATATCTCAGCTTGAAACCCCACGAAAACCAAGATATCGCTGGTACTGCATATCAAAGGCACTGTGTAGTGGTGAAAAAACCAGATAACGTGTTTCTCGCATTAACTAGCTCGAAAAGAGGGATCTCGATGATTCTGCATACTTCTGACAGAAGACTCACCAAGATTATCGCTGAAAATGCATGTCTCTGCTAGAAACCCCACGAAAACCAAGATATCTCCTGTTCTGCATATCCAACGAACTGTGGAGTGGTGAAAACACCAGAAAACTTGTTTTTTCGCATTAAATAGCTCGAAAAGAGCGATCTAGAAGATTCTGCATATTTCTGACTGAAGTCTCACCAAGATTATCGCAGAAAATGCATATCTCAGCTTGAAACCCGACGAAAACCAAACATCGCCTGTTCTGCATATCAAACCAACTGTGGAGTGGTGAAAACACCAGACAACGTGTTTCTCGCATTAAATTGATCAAAAGTGCGATCTCGATGATTCTGCATACTTCTAACAGAAGTCTCACCATGATTATCGCAGAAAATGCATGTCTCTGCTAGAAACCCTACGAAAACCAAGATATCTCCTGTTCTGCATATCCAACGAACTGTGGAGTGGTGAAAACCCCAGAAAACGTGTTTCTCGCATTAAATAGCTCGAAAATAGCGATCCCGATGATTCTGCATACTTCTGACAGAACTCTCACCAAGATTATGGTAGAAAATGCATATCTCAGCTTGATACCCTACGACCGCCAAGATGTCGCCGGTTCTGCATATCAAACGCACTATGGAGTGGTGAAAACACCAGATAACGTGTTTCTCGCATTAACTAGCTCGAAAAGAGGGAACTCGATGATTCTGCATACTTCTGACAGAAGACTCACCAAGATTATCGCAGAAAATGCATGTCTCAGCTTGAAACCCGACGAAATCCAAGATGTCGCTGGTTCCGCATATCAAACGCACTGTGGAGTGGTGAAAACACCAGAAAATGTGTTTCTCGCATTAACTAGCTCGAAAAGAGGGATCTCGATGATTCTGCATACTTCTGACAGAAGACTCACCAAGATTATCGCAGAAAATGCATATCTCAGCTGGAAACACCACGAAAATCAAGATATCGCCGGTTCTGCATATCAATCGCACTCTGGAGTGGTGAAAACAACCAGAGAACGTGTTTCTCGCATTAAATAGGTCGAAAAGGGAGATGCCGATGATTCTGCATACTTCTGACAGAAGTCTCACCAAGATTATCATAGAATGTGCATATCTCAGATTGAACCCCCACGAAAACCAAGATATCGCTGGTTCTGCATATCAAACGCACTGTGGAGTGGTGAAAACACCAGATAACGTGTTTCTCGCATTAAATAGGTCGAAAAGAGCGATCTCGATGTTTCTGCATACTTCGGACAGAAGTCTCTCCAAGTTTATCGCAGCAAATGCATATCTCAGCTTGAAACCCCTCGAAAACCAAGATATCACCTGTTCTGCATATCCAACGAACTGTGGAGTGGTGAAAACCCCAGAAAACGTGTTTCTCGCATAAAATGGCTCGAAAAGTACGATCTCGATGAATCTGCATACTTCGGACAGAAGTCTCACCTTGATTATCGCAGACAATGCATATCTCAGCTTGAAACCCCACCAAAGCCAAGATATCGCTGGTTCTGCATATAAAACGCACTGTGGAGTGCTGGAAACACCAGATAACGTGTTTCTCACATTAAATAGCTCGAATAGAGCGATCTCGATGATTAAGCATACTTCGGACAGAAGTCTCACCAAGATTATCGTAAAAAATGCATATCTCAGCTTGAAACCCCACGAAAACCAAGATATCGCTGGTACTGCATATCAAAGGCACTGTGTAGTGGTGAAAAAACCAGATAACGTGTTTCTCGCATTAAATTGATTGAAAAGTGCGATCTCGATGATTCTGCATACTTCTAACAGAAGTCTCACCATGATTATCGCAGAAAATGCATATCTCTGCTAGAAACCCCACGAAAACCAAGATATCTCCTGTTCTGCATATCCAACGAACTGTGGAGTGGTGAAAACCCCAGAAAACGTGTTTCTCGCATTAACTAGCTCGAAAAGAGGGATCTCGATGATTCTGCATACTTCTGACAGAAGACTCACCAAGATTATCGCAGAAAATGCATGTCTCTGCTAGAAACCCTACGAAAACCAAGATATCTCCTGTTCTGCATATCCAACGAACTGTGGAGTGGTGAAAACCCCAGAAAACGTGTTTCTCGCATTAAATAGCTCGAAAATAGCGATCCCGATGATTCTGCATACTTCTGACAGAACTCTCACCAAGATTATGGTAGAAAATGCATATCTCAGCTTGATACCCTTCGACAGCCAAGATGTCGCCGGTTCTGCATATCAAACGCACTGTGGAGTGGTGAAAACACCAGATAACGTGTTTCTCGCATTAACTTGCTCGAAAAGAGGGACCTCGAAGATTCTGCATACTTCTGACAGAAGACTCACCAAGATTATCGCAGAAAATGCATGTCTCAGCTTGAAACCCGACGAAATCCAAGATGTCGCTGGTTCCGCATATCAAACGCACTGTGGAGTGGTGAAAACACCAATTAACGTGTTTCTCGCATTAAATAGCTCGAAAAGAGGGATCTCGATGATTCTGCATACTTCTGACAGAAGACTCACCAAGATTATCGCAGAACATGCATATCTCAGCTGGAAACACCACGAAAATCAAGATGTCGCCCGTTCTGCATATCAAACGCACTGTGGAGTGGTGAAAACAACCAGATATCGTGTTTCCCGCATTAAGTTGCTCGAAAAGAGCGATCTCGAAGATTGTGCATACCTCTGACAAAAGACTCACCAAGATTATCGCTGAAATTCATATCTCAGCTTGAAACCTCACGAAAATCAAGATGTCGCCGGTTCTGCATATCAAACCCACTGTGGAGTGGTGAAAACAACCAGAGAACGTGTTTCTCGCATTAAATAGGTCGAAAAGGGAGATGCCGATGATCCTGCATACGTCTGTCAGAAGTCTCACCAAGATTATCGCAGAAAATGCATATCTCAGCTGGAAACACCACGAAAATCAAGATATCGCCGGTTCTGCATATCAATCGCACTCTGGAGTGGTGAAAACAACCAGAGAACGTGTTTCTCGCATTAAATAGGTCGAAAAGGGAGATGCCGATGATTCTGCATACTTCTGACAGAAGTCTCACCAAGATTATCGCAGAAAATGCATATCTCAGCTTGAAACCCCACGAAAACTCAGATATCGCCGGTTCTGCATATCAAACGCACTGTGGGGTGGTGAAAACACCAGATAAGGTTTTTCTCGCATTAACTAGCTCGAAAAGTGCGATCTCGATGATTCAGCATACTTCGGACAGAAGTCTCTCCAAGTTTATCGCAGCAAATGCATATCTCAGCTTGAAACCCCTCGAAAACCAAGATATCACCTGTTCTGCATATCCAACGAACTGTGGAGTGGTGAAAACCCCAGAAAACGTGTTTCTCGCATAAAATGGCTCGAAAAGTACGATCTCGATGAATCTGCATACTTCGGACAGAAGTCTCACCTTGATTATCGCAGACAATGCATATCTCAGCTTGAAACCCCACCAAAGCCAAGATATCGCTGGTTCTGCATATAAAACGCACTGTGGAGTGCTGGAAACACCAGATAACGTGTTTCTCACATTAAATAGCTCGAATAGAGCGATCTCGATGATTAAGCATACTTCGGACAGAAGTCTCACCAAGATTATCGTAAAAAATGCATATCTCAGCTTGAAACCCCACGAAAACCAAGATATCGCTGGTACTGCATATCAAAGGCACTGTGTAGTGGTGAAAAAACCAGATAACGTGTTTCTCGCAATAAATAGCTCGAAAAGTGCGATCTCGATGACTCTGCATACTTCGGACAGAAGCCTCACCAAGATTATCGCAGAAAATGCATATCTGAGCTTGAAACCCCACGAAAACCAGGATATCGTCGGTTCTGCATATCATACGCACTGTTGAGTGCTGAAAACACCAGATATCGTGTTTCTCGCATTAAATAGCTCGAAAAGTGCGATCTCGATGATTCTGCATACTTCGGACAGTAGTCTCACCATGATTATCGTAAAAAATGCATATCTCATCTTGAAACCCTACGAAAACCAAGATATCGCCGGTTCTGCATATCAAACGCACTGTGGGGTGGTGAAAACACCAGATAAGGTTTTTCTCGCATTAACTAGCTCGAAAAGTGCGATCTCGATGATTCAGCATACTTCGGGCAGTAGTCTCACCATGATTATCGTAAAAAATGCATATCTCAGCTTGAAACCCCACGAAAACAGAGATATCGCTGGTTCTGCATATCAAACGCACTGTGGAGTTCTGAAAACACCATATAACGTTTTGTCGCATTAAATAGTTCGAATAGAGCGATCTCGATGATTCTGCATACTTCGGACAGAAGTCTCACCAAGATTATCGCAGAAAATGCATATCTCAGCTTGAAACCCCACGAAAACCCAGATATCGCCGGTTCTGCATATCAAACGCACTGTGGCGTGGTGAAAACACCAGATAAGGTTTTTCGCGCATTAACTAGCTCGAAAAGTGCGATCTCAATGATTCAGCATACTTCGGACAGAAGTCTCTCGAAGTTTATCGCAGAAAATGCATATCTCAGCTTGAAACCCCTCGAAACCCAAGATATCACCTGTTCTGCATATCCAACGAACTGTGGTGTGGTGAAAACCCCAGAAAACGTGTTTCTCGCATTAAATAGCTCGAAAAGAGCGATCTCGATGATTCTGCACACTTCGGACAGAAGTCTCACCAAGATTATCGCAGACAATGCATATCTCAGCTTGAAACCCCACGAAAACCAAGATATCGCCGGTTCTGCATATCATACGCACTGTGGAGTGCTGAAAACACCAGATATCGTGTTTCTCGCATTAAATAGCTCGAAAAGTGCGATCTCGATGATTCTGCATACTTCGGACAGTAGTCTCACCATGATTATCGTAAAAAATGCATATCTCAGCTTGAAACCCCACGAAAACCAAGATATCGCTGGTTCTGCATATCAAACGCACTGTGGAGTGGTGAAAACACCAGATAACGTGTTTCTCGCTTTAAATAGGTCGAAAAGAGCGATCTCGATGTTTCTGCATACTTCGGACAGAGGTCTCACCAAGATTATCGCAGAAAATGCATATCTCAGCTTGAAACCCCACGAAAACCCAGATATCGCCGGTTCTGCATATCAAACGCACTGTGGGGTGGTGAAAACACCAGATAAGGTTTTTCGCGCATTAACTAGCTCGAAAAGTGCGATCTCGATGATTCAGCATACTTCGGACAGAAATCTCTCCAAGTTTATCGCAGAAAATGCATATCTCAGCTTGAAACCCCCCGAAAACCAAGATATCACCTGTTCTGCATATCCAACGAATTGTGGTGTGGTGAAAACCCCAGAAAACGTGTTTCTCGCATTAAATAGCTCGAAAAGAGCGATCTCGATGATTCTGCACACTTCGGACAGAAGTCTCACCAAGATTATCGCAGACAATGCATATCTCAGCTTGAAACCCCACGAAAACCAAGATATCGCCGGTTCTGCATATCATACGCACTGTGGAGTGCTGAAAACACCAGATATCGTGTTTCTCGCATTAAATAGCTCGAAAAGTGCGATCTCGATGATTCTGCATACTTCGGACAGAAATCTCTCCAAGTTTATCGCAGAAAATGCATATCTCAGCTTGAAACCCCCCGAAAACCAAGATATCACCTGTTCTGCATATCCAACGAATTGTGGTGTGGTGAAAACCCCAGAAAACGTGTTTCTCGCATTAAATAGCTCGAAAAGAGCGATCTCGATGTTTCTGCATACTTCGGACAGAGGTCTCACCAAGATTATCGCAGAAAATGCATATCTCAGCTTGAAACCCCACGAAAACCCAGATATCGCCGGTTCTGCATATCAAACGCACTGTGGGGTGGTGAAAACACCAGATAAGGTTTTTCGCGCATTAACTAGCTCGAAAAGTGCGATCTCGATGATTCAGCATACTTCGGACAGAAATCTCTCCAAGTTTATCGCAGAAAATGCATATCTCAGCTTGAAACCCCCCGAAAACCAAGATATCACCTGTTCTGCATATCCAACGAATTGTGGTGTGGTGAAAACCCCAGAAAACGTGTTTCTCGCATTAAATAGCTCGAAAAGAGCGATCTCGATGATTCTGCACACTTCGGACAGAAGTCTCACCATGATTATCGCAGACAATGCATATCTCAGCTTGAAACCCCACGAAATCCAAGATATCGCCGGTTCTGCATATCAAACGCACTGTGGAGTGGTGAAAACACCAGATAAGGTTTTTCTCGCATTAACTAGCTCGAAAAGTGCGATCTCGATGATTCAGCATACTTCGGACAGAAGTCTCTCCAATTTTATCGCAGAAAATGCATATCTCAGCTTGAAACCCCTCGAAAACCAAGATATCACCTGTTCTGCATATGCAACGAACTGTGGAGTGGTGAAAACACCAGAAAACGTGTTTCTCGCATAAAATAGCTCGAAAAGTACGGTCTCGATGAATCTGCATTCTTCGGACAGAAGTCTCACCTAGATTATCGCAGACACTGCATATCTCAGCTTGAAACCCCACGAAAGCCAAGATATCGCTGGTTCTGCATATAAAACGCACTGTGGAGTGCTGGAAACACCAGATAACGTGTTTCTCACATTAAATAGCTCGAATAGAGCGATCTCGATGATTAAGCATACTTCGGACAGAAGTCTCACCAAGATTATCGTAAAAAATGCATATCTCAGCTTGAAACCCCACGAAAACCAAGATATCGCTGGTACTGCATATCAAAGGCACTGTGTAGTGGTGAAAAAACCAGATAACGTGTTTCTCGCAATAAATAGCTCGAAAAGAGGAGATCTCGATGATTCTGCATACTTCGGACAGAAGTCTCACCAAGATTATCGTAAAAAATGCATATCTCAGCTAGAAACCCCACGAAAACCAAGATATCTCCTGTTCTGCATATCCAACGAACTGTGGAGTGGTGAAAACACCAGAAAACTTGTTTTTTCGCATTAAATAGCTCGAAAAGAGCGATCTAGAAGATTCTGCATATTTCTGACTGAAGTCTCACCAAGATTATCGCAGAAAATGCATATCTCAGCTTGAAACCCGACGAAAACCAAACATCGCCTGTTCTGCATATCAAACCAACTGTGGAGTGGTGAAAACACCAGACAACGTGTTTCTCGCATTAAATAGATTGAAAAGTGCGATCTCGATGATTCTGCATACTTCTAACAGAAGTCTCACCATGATTATCGCAGAAAATGCATATCTCTGCTAGAAACCCCACGAAAACCAAGATATCTCCTGTTCTGCATATCCAACGAACTGTGGAGTGGTGAAAACCCCAGAAAACGTGTTTCTCGCATTAAATAGCTCGAAAATAGCGATCCCGATGATTCTGCATACTTCTGACAGAAGTCTCACCAAGATTATTTTAGAAAATGCATATCTCAGCTTGATAGCCTACGACAGCCAAGATGGCGCCGGTTCTGCATATCAAACACACTGTGGAGTGGTGAAAACACCAGATAACGTGTTTCTCGCATTAACTAGCTCGAAAAGAAGAATCTCGATGATTCTGCATACTTCTGACAGAAGACTCACCAAGATTATCGCACAAAATGCATGTCTCAGCTTGACACCCGACGAAATCCAAGATGTCGCTGGTTCCGCATATCAAACGCACTGTGGAGTGGTGAAAACACCAATTAACGTGTTTCTCGCATTAAATAGCTCGAAAAGAGCGATCTCGATGATTCTGCATACTTCTGACAGAAGACTCACCAAGATTATCGCAGAAAATGCATATCTCAGCTGGAAACACCACGAAAATCATGATGTCGCCCGTTCTGCATTTCAAACGCACTGTGGAGTGGTGAAAACAACCAGATATCGTGTTTCTCGCATTAAGTTGCTCGAAGAGAGCGATCTCGAAGATTCTGCATACTTCTGACAAAAGACTCACCAAAATTATCGCTGAAAATGCATATCTCAGCTTGAAACCTCACGAAAATCAAGATGTCGCCGGTTCTGCATATCAAACCCACTGTGGAGTGGTGAAAACAACCAGAGAACGTGTTTCTCGCATTAAATAGGTCGAAAAGGGAGATGCCGATGATTCTGCATACGTCTGACAGAAGTCTCACGAAGATTATCGCAGAAAATGCATATCTCAGCTGGAAACACCACGAAAATCAAGATATCGCCGGTTCTGCATATCAAACGCACTGTGGAGTGGTGAAAACAACCAGAGAACGTGTTTCTCGCATTAAATAGGTCGAAAAGGGAGATGCCGATGATTCTGCATACTTCTGACAGAAGTCTCACCAAGATTATCGCAGAAAATACATATCTCAGCTGGAAACACCACGAAAATCAAGATATCGCCGGTTCTGCATATCAAACGCACTGTGGAATGTTGAAAACACCAGAAAACTTGTTGTTTCGCATTAAATAGCTCGAAAAGAGCGATCTAGATGATTCTACAGACTTCTGACTGAAGTCTCTCCAAGATTATCGCAGAAAATGCATATCTCAGCTGGAAACACCACGAAAATCAAGATATCGCCGGTTCTGCATATCAAACGCACTGTCGAATGTTGAAAACACCAGAAAACTTGTTTTTTCGCATTAAATAGCTCCAAAAGAGCGATCTAGATGATTCTGCATACTTCTGACTGAAGCCTCACCAAGATTATCGCAGAAAATGCATATCACAGCTTGAAACCCGACGAAAACCAAACATCGCCGGTTCTGCATATCAAACCAACTGTGGAGTGGTGAAAAAACCAGACAACGTGTTTCTCGCATTAAATAGATCGAAAAGTGCGATCTCGATGATTCTGCATACTTCTAACAGAAGTCTCACCATGATTATCGCAGATAATGCATATCTCTGCTAGAAACCCCACGAAAACCAAGATATCTCCTGTTCTGCATATACAACGAGCTGTGGAGTGGTGAAAACACCAGATAACGTGTTTCTCGCATTAAATAGCTCGTAAAGAGCGATCCCGACGATTCTGCATACTTCTGACAGACGTCTCACCAAGATTATCGTAGAAAATGCATATCTCAGCTTGAAACCCGACCGAAACCAAGATATCTCCGGTTCTGCATGTCAAACGTACTGTGGAGTGGTGAATACACCAGAAAACGTGTTTCTCGCATTAAATAGCTCGAAAAGAGCGATCTAGATGATTCTGCATACTTCTGACAGAAGTCTCACCAAGATTATAGTAGAATGTGCATATCTCAGCTTGAACCCCGACGAAATCCAAGATGTCGCCGGTTCTGCATATCAAACGCACTGTGGAGTGGTGAAAACACCAGAAAACTTGTTTTTTCGCATTAAATAGCTCGAAACGAGCGATCCCGATGATTCTGCATACTTCTAACTGAAGTCTCACCAAGATTCTCGTAGAAAATGAATATCTCAGCTTGAAACCCGACGAAATCCAAGATGACGCCGGTTCTGCATAGCAAACGCACTGTGGAATGTTGAAAACACCAGAAATCTTGTTTTTTCGCATTAGATAGCTCGAAACGAGCGATCTAGATGATTCTGCAAACTTCTGACTGAAGTCTCACCAATATTATAGGAGAAAATGCATATCTCAGCTTGAAATCTCTCGAAAATCAATATGTCGCCGGTTCTGCATGTCACACGTACTGAGGAGTGGTGAAAACACCAGAAAACTTGTTTTTTCGCATTAAATAGCTCGAAACGAGAGATCTAGATGATTCTGCATACATATGACTGAAGTCTCACCAATATTATCGCAGAAAATGCATATCTCAGCTTGAAACCTCACCAAAATCATGATGTCGCCGGTTCTGCATATAAAACCCACTGTGGAGTGGTGAAAACAACCAGAGAACGTGTTTCTCGCATTAAATAGGTCGAAAAGGGAGATGCCGATGATTCTGCATACGTCTGACAGAAGTCTCACCAAGATTATCGCAGAAAATGCATATCTCAGCTGGAAACACCACGAAAATCAAGATTTTGCCGGTTCTGCATATCAAACGCACTGTGGAGTGGTGAAAACAACCAGAGAACGTGTTTCTCGCATTAAATAGGTCGAAAAGGGAGATGCCGATGATTCTGCATACTTCTGACAGAAGTCTCACCAAGATTATCGCAGACAATGCATATCTCAGCTGGAAACACCACGAAAATCAAGATATCGCCGGTTCTGCATATCAAACGCACTGTGGAATGTTGAAAACACCAGAAAACTTGTTTTTTCGCATTAAATAGCACGAAAAGAGCGATCTAGATGATTCTGCATACTTCTGACTGAAGTCTCACCAAGTTTATCGGAGAAAATGCATATCTCAGCTGGAAACACCACGAAAATCAAGATATCGCCGGTTCTGCATATCAAACGCACTGTGGAATGTTCAAAACACCAGAAAACTTGTTTTTTCGCATTAAATAGCTCCAAAAGAGCGGTCTAGATGATACTGCATACTTCTGACTGAAGTCTCACCAAGATTATCGCAGAAAATGCATATCACAGCTTGAAACCCGACGAAAACCAAACATCGCCGGTTCTGCGTATCAAACCAACTGTGGAGTGGTGAAAAAACTAGACAACGTGTTTCTCGCATTAAATAGATCGAAAAGTGTGATCTCGATGATTCTGCATACTTCTAACAGAAGTCTCACCATGATTATCGCAGATAATGCATATCTCTGCTAGAAACCCCACGAAAACCAAGATATCTCCTGTTCTGCATATACAACGATCTGTGGAGTGGTGAAAACACCAGATAACGTGTTTCTCGCATTAACTAGCTCGAAATGAGCGATCTCGAATATTCTGCATACTTCTGACAGAAGACTCAACAAGATTATCGCTGAAAATGCATATCTCAGCTGGAAAAACCACGAAAATCAAGATATCGCCCGTTCTGCATACCAAACGAACTGTGGAGTGGTGAAAACAACCAGATAACGTGTTTCTCGCATTAAATAGCTCGAAAAGAGGGATCTCGATGATTCTGCATACTTCTGACAGAAGACTCACCAAGATTATCGCAGAAAATGCATATCTCAGCTGGACACACCACGAAAATCAAGATATCGCCGATTCTGCATATCAAACGCACTGTGGAGTGGTGAAAACACCAGATAACGTGTTTCTCGAATTAAATAGCTCGAAATGAGCGATCTCGAAGATTCTGCATACTTCTGACAGAAGACTCACCAAGATTATCGCTGAAAATGCATATCTCAGCTGGAAAAACCACGAAAATCAAGATATCTCCGGTTCTGCATGTCAAACGTACTGTGGAGTGGTGAATACACCAGAAAACGTGTCTCTCGCATTAAATAGCTCGAAAAGAGCGATCTAGATGATTCTGCATACTTCTGACAGAAGTCTCACCAAGATTATAGTAGAATGTGCATATCTCAGCTTGAACCCCGACGAAATCCAAGATGTCGCCGGTTCTGCATATCAAACGCACTGTGGAGTGGTGAAAACACCAGAAAACTTGTTTTTTCGCATTAAATAGCTCGAAACGAGCGATCCCGATGATTCTGCATACTTCTAACTGAAGTCTCACCAAGATTCTCGTAGAAAATGCATATCTCAGCTTGAAACCCGACGAAATCCAAGATGACGCCGGTTCTGCATAGCAAACGCACTGTGGAATGTTGAAAACACCAGAAATCTTGTTTTTTCGCATTAGATAGCTCGAAACGAGCGATCTAGATGATTCTGCATACATATGACTGAAGTCTCACCAATATTATCGCAGAAAATGCATATCTCAGCTTGAAACCTCACCAAAATCATGATGTCGCCGGTTCTGCATATAAAACGCACTGTGGAGTGGTGAAAACACCAGATAACGTGTTTCTCGCATTAAATAGCTCGAAAAGAGGGGTCTCGATGATTCTGCATACTACTGACAGAAGTCTCACCAAGAATATCGCAGAATGTGAATATCTCAGCTTGAACCCCGACGAAATCCAAGATGTCGCCGGTTCTGCATATCAAACCCACTGTGGAGTGGTGAAAACAACCAGAGAACGTGTTTCTCGCATTAAATAGGTCGACAAGGGAGATGCCGATGATTCTGCATACGTCTGACAGAAGTCTCACCAAGATTATCGCAGAAAATGCATATCTCAGCTGGAAACACCACGAAAATCAAGATTTCGCCGGTTCTGCATATCAAACGCACTGTGGAGTGGTGAAAACAACCAGAGAACGTGTTTCTCGCATTAAATAGGTCGAAAAGGGAGATACCGATGATTCTGCATACTTCTGACAGAAGTCTCACCAAGATTATCGCAGAAAATGCATATCTCAGCTGGAAACACCACGAAAATCAAGATATCGCCGGTTCTGCATATCAAACGCACTGTGGAATGTTGAAGACACCAGAAAACTTGTTTTTTCGCATTAAATAGCTCGAAAAGAGCGATCTAGATGATTCTGCATACTTCTGACTGAAGTCTCACCAAGTTTATCGCAGAAAATGCATGTCTCAGCTCGAAACCTCATGAAAATCAAGATGTTGCCGGTTCTGCATATCAAACGCACTGTGGAATGTTGAAAACACCAGAAAACTTGTTTTTTCGCATTAAATAGCTCCAAAAGAGCGATTTAGATGATTCTGCATACTTCTGACTGAAGTCTCACCAAGATTATCGCAGAAAATGCATATCTCAGCTGGAAACACCACGAAAATCAAGATATCGCCGGTTCTGCATATCAAACGCACTGTGGAGTGGTGAAAACAACCAGAGAACGTGTTTCTCGCATTAAATAGGTCGAAAAGGGAGATGCCGATGATTCTGCATACTTCTGACAGAAGTCTCACCAAGATTATCGCAGAAAATACATATCTCAGCTGGAAACACCACGAAAATCAAGATATCGCCGGTTCTGCATATCAAACGCACTGTGGAATGTTGAAAACACCAGAAAACTTGTTGTTTCGCATTAAATAGCTCGAAAAGAGCGATCTAGATGATTCTGCATACTTCTGACTGAAGTCTCACCAAGATTATCGCAGAAAATGCATATCTCAGCTGGAAACACCACGAAAATCAAGATATCGCCGGTTCTGCATATCAAACGCACTGTCGAATGTTGAAAACACCAGAAAACTTGTTTTTTCGCATTAAATAGCTCCAAAAGAGCGATCTAGATGATTCTGCATACTTCTGACAGAAGACTCACCAAGATTATCGCAGAAAATGCATATCTCAGCTGGACACACCACGAAAATCAAGATATCGCCGATTCTGCATATCAAACGCACTGTGGAGTGGTGAAAACACCAGATAACGTGTTTCTCGAATTAAATAGCTCGAAATGAGCGATCTCGAAGATTCTGCATACTTCTGACAGAAGACTCACCAAGATTATCGCTGAAAATGCATATCTCAGCTGGAAAAACCACGAAAATCAAGATATCTCCGGTTCTGCATGTCAAACGTACTGTGGAGTGGTGAATACACCAGAAAACGTGTCTCTCGCATTAAATAGCTCGAAAAGAGCGATCTAGATGATTCTGCATACTTCTGACAGAAGTCTCACCAAGATTATAGTAGAATGTGCATATCTCAGCTTGAACCCCGACGAAATCCAAGATGTCGCCGGTTCTGCATATCAAACGCACTGTGGAGTGGTGAAAACACCAGAAAACTTGTTTTTTCGCATTAAATAGCTCGAAACGAGCGATCCCGATGATTCTGCATACTTCTAACTGAAGTCTCACCAAGATTCTCGTAGAAAATGCATATCTCAGCTTGAAACCCGACGAAATCCAAGATGACGCCGGTTCTGCATAGCAAACGCACTGTGGAATGTTGAAAACACCAGAAATCTTGTTTTTTCGCATTAGATAGCTCGAAACGAGCGATCTAGATGATTCTGCATACATATGACTGAAGTCTCACCAATATTATCGCAGAAAATGCATATCTCAGCTTGAAACCTCACCAAAATCATGATGTCGCCGGTTCTGCATATAAAACGCACTGTGGAGTGGTGAAAACACCAGATAACGTGTTTCTCGCATTAAATAGCTCGAAAAGAGGGGTCTCGATGATTCTGCATACTACTGACAGAAGTCTCACCAAGAATATCGCAGAATGTGAATATCTCAGCTTGAACCCCGACGAAATCCAAGATGTCGCCGGTTCTGCATATCAAACCCACTGTGGAGTGGTGAAAACAACCAGAGAACGTGTTTCTCGCATTAAATAGGTCGACAAGGGAGATGCCGATGATTCTGCATACGTCTGACAGAAGTCTCACCAAGATTATCGCAGAAAATGCATATCTCAGCTGGAAACACCACGAAAATCAAGATTTCGCCGGTTCTGCATATCAAACGCACTGTGGAGTGGTGAAAACAACCAGAGAACGTGTTTCTCGCATTAAATAGGTCGAAAAGGGAGATACCGATGATTCTGCATACTTCTGACAGAAGTCTCACCAAGATTATCGCAGAAAATGCATATCTCAGCTGGAAACACCACGAAAATCAAGATATCGCCGGTTCTGCATATCAAACGCACTGTGGAATGTTGAAGACACCAGAAAACTTGTTTTTTCGCATTAAATAGCTCGAAAAGAGCGATCTAGATGATTCTGCATACTTCTGACTGAAGTCTCACCAAGTTTATCGCAGAAAATGCATGTCTCAGCTCGAAACCTCATGAAAATCAAGATGTTGCCGGTTCTGCATATCAAACGCACTGTGGAATGTTGAAAACACCAGAAAACTTGTTTTTTCGCATTAAATAGCTCCAAAAGAGCGATTTAGATGATTCTGCATACTTCTGACTGAAGTCTCACCAAGATTATCGCAGAAAATGCATATCTCAGCTGGAAACACCACGAAAATCAAGATATCGCCGGTTCTGCATATCAAACGCACTGTGGAGTGGTGAAAACAACCAGAGAACGTGTTTCTCGCATTAAATAGGTCGAAAAGGGAGATGCCGATGATTCTGCATACTTCTGACAGAAGTCTCACCAAGATTATCGCAGAAAATACATATCTCAGCTGGAAACACCACGAAAATCAAGATATCGCCGGTTCTGCATATCAAACGCACTGTGGAATGTTGAAAACACCAGAAAACTTGTTGTTTCGCATTAAATAGCTCGAAAAGAGCGATCTAGATGATTCTGCATACTTCTGACTGAAGTCTCACCAAGATTATCGCAGAAAATGCATATCTCAGCTGGAAACACCACGAAAATCAAGATATCGCCGGTTCTGCATATCAAACGCACTGTCGAATGTTGAAAACACCAGAAAACTTGTTTTTTCGCATTAAATAGCTCCAAAAGAGCGATCTAGATGATTCTGCATACTTCTGACTGAAGCCTCACCAAGATTATCGCAGAAAATGCATATCACAGCTTGAAACCCGACGAAAACCAAACATCGCCGGTTCTGCATATCAAACCAACTGTGGAGTGGTGAAAAAACCAGACAACGTGTTTCTCGCATTAAATAGATCGAAAAGTGCGATCTCGATGATTCTGCATACTTCTAACAGAAGTCTCACCATGATTATCGCAGATAATGCATATCTCTGCTAGAAACCCCACGAAAACCAAGATATCTCCTGTTCTGCATATACAACGAGCTGTGGAGTGGTGAAAACACCAGATAACGTGTTTCTCGCATTAAATAGCTCGAAAAGAGGGGTCTCGATGATTCTGCATACTACTGACAGAAGTCTCACCAAGAATATCGCAGAATGTGCATATCTCAGCTTGAAATCCGACGAAATCCAAGATGTCGCCGGTTCTGCATATCAAACCCACTGTGGAGTGGTGAAAACAACCAGAGAACGTGTTTCTCGCATTAAATAGGTCGAAAAGGGAGATGCCGATGATTCTGCATACGTCTGACAGAAGTCTCACCAAGATTATCGCAGAAAATGCATATCTCAGCTGGAAACACCACGAAAATCAAGATTTTGCCGGTTCTGCATATCAAACGCACTGTGGAGTGGTGAAAACAACCAGAGAACGTGTTTCTCGCATTAAATAGGTCGAAAAGGGAGATGCCGATGATTCTGCATACTTCTGACAGAAGTCTCACCAAGATTATCGCAGAAAATGCATGTCTCTGCTAGAAACCCTACGAAAACCAAGATATCTCCTGTTCTGCATATCCAACGAACTGTGGAATGTTGAAAACACCAGAAAACTTGTTTTTTCGCATTAAATAGCTCCAAAAGAGCGGTCTAGATGATACTGCATACTTCTGACTGAAGTCTCACCAAGATTATCGCAGAAAATGCATATCACAGCTTGAAACCCGACGAAAACCAAACATCGCCGGTTCTGCGTATCAAACCAACTGTGGAGTGGTGAAAAAACTAGACAACGTGTTTCTCGCATTAAATAGATCGAAAAGTGTGATCTCGATGATTCTGCATACTTCTAACAGAAGTCTCACCATGATTATCGCAGATAATGCATATCTCTGCTAGAAACCCCACGAAAACCAAGATATCTCCTGTTCTGCATATACAACGATCTGTGGAGTGGTGAAAACACCAGATAACGTGTTTCTCGCATTTACTAGCTCGAAATGAGCGATCTCGAATATTCTGCATACTTCTGACAGAAGACTCAACAAGATTATCGCTGAAAATGCATATCTCAGCTGGAAAAACCACGAAAATCAAGATATCGCCTGTTCTGCATACCAAACGAACTGTGGAGTGGTGAAAACAACCAGATAACGTGTTTCTCGCATTAAATAGCTCGAAAAGAGGGATCTCGATGATTCTGCATACTTCTGACAGAAGACTCACCAAGATTATCGCACAAAATGCATATCTCAGCTGGACACACCACGAAAATCAAGATATCGCCGATTCTGCATATCAAACGCACTGTGGAGTGGTGAAAACACCAGATAACGTGTTTCTCGAATTAAATAGCTCGAAATGAGCGATCTCGAAGATTCTGCATACTTCTGACAGAAGACTCACCAAGATTATCGCTGAAAATGCATATCTCAGCTGGAAAAACCACGAAAATCAAGATATCTCCGGTTCTGCATGTCAAACGTACTGTGGAGTGGTGAATACACCAGAAAACGTGTTTCTCGCATTAAATAGCTCGAAAAGAGCGATCTAGATGATTCTGCATACTTCTGACAGAAGTCTCACCAAGATTATAGTAGAATGTGCATATCTCAGCTTGAACCCCGACGAAATCCAAGATGTCGCCGGTTCTGCATATCAAACGCACTGTGGAGTGGTGAAAACACCAGAAAACTTGTTTTATCGCATTAAATAGCTCGAAACGAGCGATCCCGATGATTCTGCATACTTCTAACTGAAGTCTCACCAAGATTCTCGTAGAAAATGCATATCTCAGCTTGAAACCCGACGAAATCCAAGATGACGCCGGTTCTGCATAGCAAACGCACTGTGGAATGTTGAAAACACCAGAAATCTTGTTTTTTCGCATTAGATAGCTCGAAACGA